>OY740827.1:1830155-2281416 GCA_963514005.1 Raja brachyura | reverse complement strand
AGACAATAGGTGCAGGAGTAGGCCATTTGGCCCTTCAAGCCCTAATATTGGCGGTGCAGGCTGGAAGGGCCGAATGGCCTACTCCTGCACCTGTTTCCATGTTTCAAGAACTGTGCGAAGGGGTGATCGCTAGTCGGCACGGACTTGGTGGGCCGAAGGGCCTGTTTCCGTGCTGTATCTCTAAACTAAATACAGAACTAATGTGTGAACGGGCGATCGCAGGTCGGCGCGGACCCGGTAGGCCGAAGGGCCTGTTTCTTCCGTTGTATCTCTGAACTAAACATATGCTTCTAACTCAGGGGATGAGAGAGCTGATTCTCGCTACGGACATGGAGAGACACAGGGATATCATGTCCGATTTCTCGCAGTGTGTAGAGGTCTTTAACTTCACAAACCCAGAACACGTAAGACTGGTAAGTTGGGAGGGGGTTTGAGAGACGGGGAAGTGTGTAAGGACTGGAGCTATACTAAACTAAACTCTCCTCCCCTCCCATCTCCCCTACTCTCCTTTCCTCTGCTCCCGCCTCCTCTCCACCCCGCTCCTCTCCTCACCGCTCCTCTCCTCCCCTCCTTCCCTCTCCTCCCCTCCCCTCTCCTCTTCCCTCCTCTCCTCTATCCTCCTCTCCTCTCCCCTCCTCTCCTGTACTCCCCTCTGCTCCTCCCCTCCCCTCCCCTCTCCTCAGTTTGAGCAGGTTCTAATTAAATGCTGTGACACTTCGAATGAGGTGCGGCCTCTGCAGGTTTCAGATCCGTGGATCGATTGTCTGCTGCAGGAGTATTTCATGCAGGTAGGAAGAGAGGGAGAGAGAGAGGGGGATGGACAGAGAGGGAGAGGGAGGGAGGGAAAGAGGGAGGGTGAGGGAGAGAGGGAATGAGGGGTGGTGAGGGGGGAGCGCTGATCCTCACCTCCTTGCCTCTGCCGCAGGGTGACAGAGAGAAGGCGGAAGGTTTACCTGTGACCCCTGTTATGGATCGGGCGAGAGTTTCTAAACCACACACACAAATCATCTTCATCACCTCCATCCTCGTCCCAATGTTCGAATCTCTGAGCAAGGTAACCCTACACTCCCCTCTCCCCATCTCTGTAACCTCCTCTCCTCCTGTCATCCACTTTGGCGGCAAAAACAGGAAGGCAGATTACTATCTAAATGGCGTCACGTTGGGAAAAGGGAAAGTACAATGGGATCTAGGGGTCCTTGTACAACAGTCTATGAAAGTAAATGGCATGTTGGCCTTCATAACAAGAGGAGTTGAGTATAGGAGCAAAGAGGTCCTTCTGCACTTGTACAGGGCCCTGGTGAGACCACACCTGGAGTATTGTGTGCAGTTTTGGTCTCCTAATTTGAGGAAGGACATTCTTGCTATTGAGGGAGCCCAGCGTAGGTTCACCAGGTTAATTCCCGGGATGGGGGGACTGTCATATGCTGAGAGAATGGAGCAGCTGGGCTTGTATACTCTGGAGTTTAGAAGGATGAGAGGAGATCTCATTGAAACATATAAGATTATTAAGGGTTTGGACACGCTGGAGGCAGGAAACATGTTCCCGATGTTGGGGGAGTCCAGAACCAGGGGCCACAGTTTAAGAATAGGGAGCAAGCCATTTAGAATGGAGACGAGGAAACACGTTTTCTCGTTGTGAGTCTCTAGAATTCTCTGCCTCAGAGGGCAGTGGAGGCAGGTTCTCTGGATGCTTTCAAGAGAGAGTTAGATAGAGCTCTTAAAGATAGCAGAGTCAGGGGATATGGGGAGAAGGCAGGAACGGGGTACCGATTGTGGATCATCAGCTATGATCACATTGAATGGCGGTGCTGGCTGGAAGGGCCGAATGGCCTACTCCTGCAGCTATTGTCTATTGTCTTACATGCCCTCTCTGACAGATGTTGGACTGTGTTACAGCTGTTTCCACAGCTGGATGACGTGCTCCTGTCTCCTCTGAGGGCCACAAGAGACGAATACCAGCAACGGGATGAGGAGAGGAACCGATTGGAGCCGTTACCCGAGACCCCCGTGATCCAAATCTCCATCTGATACACCCCCTCCCACTGGCAAGACCACACAGCGGGTAGAGCTGCTGCCTCACTGCGCCGGAGACCCTTGTTCCATCCCGACCACGGGTGCTGACTGTACGGAGTTTGCATGTTCTCTCCCCGTGACCTGCGTGGGTTTTCTCCGAGCGCTCCGGTTTCCTTCCACACTCCACAAAGACGTGCGGGTTTGTAAGTTAATTGGCTCCAGTAAAGATTGTAAATTGTTCTCTAGTGTGTGTGTGTGTAGGATACTGTTAGTTCAATTTTAAGTGAGTTAATTGTCATGTGTCCCTGATAGGACAATGAAATTCTTGCTTTGCTTCAGCACACAGAACGTAGGAGGCATTTACCACAAAACAGATCAGTGTGTCCATATACCATATATAAATATACACACATGAATAAATAAACTGATAAAGTGCAAATAACAGATAATGGGTTATTAGTTATCAGAGTTTTGTCCGAGCCAGGTTTAATACCCTGATGGCTGTGGGGAAGTAGCTATTCCTGAACCTGGTCGTTGCAGTCCTCAGGCTCCTGTACCTTCTACCTGAAGGTAGCGGGGAGATGAGTGTGTGGCCAGGATGGTGTGGGTCTTTGATTATACTGCCAGCTTTTTTGAGGCAGCGACTGCGGTAAATCCCCTCGATGGAAGGAAGGTCAGAGCCGATGATGGACTGGGCAGTGATTACTACTTTTTGTACTCTTTTCCTCTTCAGGGAAAGGCAGGAACAGGGTACTGTTTGTGTTAATGTGCGGGGATCGCTGGTCGGCACGGACTCGGTGGGCCGAAGGGCCTGTTTCCACGCTGTATCTCTAAACTGAACACAGAACTAGTGTGAGAACGGGCGATCGCTGGTCGGCGCGGACCCGGTGGGCCGAAGGGCCTGTTTCCATGCTGTATCTGTAAACTAACACACACACTGTAACGCACACACTGTAACGCACACACACACTGACACATACACACGCACACACTCACATATGCATGCTCGCACACACACACTCACACTGACACATACACACGCACAGACACACACACATACACATGCACGCGCACACACACTCACACTTACACAAGGATTCACCTACCACCCTCTGTGGTGAATCTGTGGGATTCATTGCCACAGACGGCTGTGGAGGCCACAAGTCAATGGATATTTTTAAGGCAGAGATAGATAGATTGTTGATTAGTGCGGGTGCTAGGGGTTATGGGGAGAAGGCAGGAGAATGGGGTTAGGAGCCCCATGATTGAATGGCGGAGTAGACTCGATGGGCCGAGTGGTCTAATTCTTCTCCTATCACTTACCACTTGTCTCCAAAGTGGCTGTTTCCATTTCTATAGAACAGAGAGCAGGATCCTCTAGATCTAGTCACTGTCGTGGTTTAGAAAAAGTGTGTCTGATCTCGAGCAAGATTTGATGTGTATCAAGTCAAGTCAAGAGAGTTTGTTGTCATGTGTCCCAGATAGGACAATGAAATTCTTGCTTAAGGCAGCACACGGAATATTGTAGGCATAAATACAGAACTGATCAGTGTGTCTATGTAACATAGTATATATATATATATATATACACACATACACACACACACACACACACACACACACACACACACACACACACACACACACACACACACACACACACACACACACACACACACACACACACACACACACACACACACACACACACACACACATATAAATAAACAGATAAAGTGCAATAGGCTGTTATAGTTTGTTTGAAGTTGTGTTTAAAAGCCTGATGGCTATGGGGAAGTAGCTATTCCTGAACCTGGATGTAACAGATTTCAGGCTCCTGTATCTTCTACCTGATGGCAGTGGAGAGATGAGTGAGTGGCCAGGATGGTGTGGTTCCTTGATGATGCTGGCAGCCTTTTTGAGGCAGCGACTGCGATAAATCCCCTCGATGGTGGGGAGGTCAGAGCCGATGATGGACTGCGCAGTGGTCACAACTATTTGTAATCTTTTCCGCTCCTGGACGCTCAAGTTGCCGAACCGAGCCATGATGCAGCATGCTCTTGCAATTAATAAAATTGGGTCGAACGTGAAACTATTGTTTGTGAAGTGAATTTTCATTCTGCACCAGTCCATCACGCACACGCGCTCACACACCCGCACACACACCCGCACACACACACGCACACACACGGTCACACATGTTCACACACACACACTCACACACAGACACGCTCACACACACACACATGCAAACTCCCTGAAAGTAAGTCAACATTATCAATAGTTGGCCAACTCTGGAAGTAAACATGCAGGTGCAGCAGGAAGTGACGAAAGCCAATGGCATGTTGGCCTTCATAACAAGAGGAGTCGAGTATAGGAGCAAAGAGGTCCTTCTGCAGTTGTACAGGGCCCTGGTGAGACCACGCCTGGAGTATTATGCGCAGTTTTGGTCTCCAAATGTGAGGAAGGACATTCTTGCTATTGAGGGAGTGCAGCGTAGGTTCACCAGGTTAATTCCCGGGATGGCAGGATTGTCATATGCTGAGAGAATGGTGCGGCTGGGCTTGCATACTCTGGAGTTTAGAAGGATGAGAGGATATCTTATTGAAACATATAAGATTATTAAGGGTTTGGACACACTAGAAGCAGGAAACATGTTCCCGATGTTGGGGGAGGCCAGAACCAGGGGCCACACACAGTTTAAGAATAATGGGTTCGGCCATTTAGAATGGAGACGAGGAAACACTTTTGCACCCAGAGAGTGGTGAGTCTGTGGGATTCTCTGCCTCAGAGGGCGGTGGAGGCCGGTTCTCTGGATACTTTCAAGGGAGAGCTAGATAGGGCTCTTAAAGATAGTGGAGCCAGGGTCAGGGGATATGGGGAGAAGGCAGGAACGGAGTACTGATAATAGACAACAGACAATAGGTGCATGAGTAGGCCATTCGGCCCTTCGAGCCAGTACTACCAGCCTACTAATTGTGGATGATCAGCCATAATCACACTGAACGGCGGTGCTTGCTCGAATGGCCTGCTCCTGCACCTATTGTCTAATGTCTATTGAAAAGCTTTTGTTGCGTGCTAACCAGTCAGCGGAAACACTATTAGCAACAGTGAGAGGGTTTGCCTAGACTAATGTGTACCAGCCACTAGGAGAGGTTTTCAAAGCAGAGATTGACAGATTCTTGATTAGTACGGGTGTTGCGGGTTATGGGGAGAAGGCAGGAGAATGGAGTGAGGAGGGAGCGATAGATCAGCCACGATTGAATGGCAAGGTAGACCCGATGGGCCGAATGGCCTACTTCTCCTGCTAGAATTGTTTTAAATTGATGAATTCATAGGTTATTAGCTACAAGGAGAGGTTTCAGTTGAGTTTACTGTCCCGTGTAGCGAGGTACAGTGAAAAGCTTTTGTTGCGTGCTATCCAGGCAGCGGAAAGACAATACATGATTACAATCCAGCCGTCCACACTGTACAGATACAGGATAAGGGAATAACGTTTAGTGCAAGGTAAAATCTGATTAAGATAGTCCAAGGGTCTCCAATGAGGTAGATAGTATTTCAGGACCGCTCTCTAGTTGGTGAGAGGACGGTTCAGTTGCCTGATAACAGCCGGGAAGAAACTGTCCCTGAATCTGGAGGTGTGTGCGTTCGTTTTTACACTTCTGTACCTCTTGCCCGATTGGAGAGGGGAGGAGAGGGAGTGGCCGAGGGTGAGACTGGTCCTTGATGATGCTGCCGGCCTTGTCGAGGCAGCGTGAGGTGTAGATGGAGTCGATGGAAGGGAGGTTGGTTTGTGTGTGTAAGAAGGAACTGCAGATGCTGGTTTAAACCGTGGACACAAAATGCTGGAGTAACTCAGCTGGGACAGGCAGCATCTCTGGAGAGAAGCAACGGGTGACGTTTCGGGTCTGACGAAGGGTCTCGACCCTTCACTCCAGAGATGCTGCCTGAACCGCTAAGTTACTCCAGATTTTTGTGCCTATCTTCGGTTGGCTTGTGCGCGTGACGGTCTGGGCTGCGTCCACATCACTCTGCGATTTCCCGCGGGGCTCGGACGGAGCTGTTCCCAAACCATGCTGTGATGCGTTTCGCTAACACCTCCGCTCAGTCCGACTTAACCAACCTGATCTCCCGGTGGCTCAGCACTTCAACTCCCCCTCCCATTCCCAATCTGACCTTTCTGTCCTGGGCCTCCTCCATTGTCAGAGTGAGACACAGCGCAAATTGGAGGAACAGCACCTCATATTTCGCTTGGGTAGTTTACACCCCATCGGTATGAACATTGACTTCTCTAACTTCACGTAGCCGTTCCCTTCCCTCTCTCTCCATCCCCTCCCCCTTCCCAGTTCTCCCACAAGTCTGACTGTCTCCGACTACATTCAATCTCTGTCCGGCCCCCTCCCCTGACATCAGTCTGAAGAAGGATCTCGACTTGAAACATCGCCTATTCCTTCTCTCCGGAGATGCTGCCTGACCAGCTGGGTAACTCCAGCACTTTGCACCTGTCCACGTTCTCCAGAGATGCTGCCTGTCCCGCTGAGTTACTCCAGCACATTGTACCTGTCCACGTTCTCCACAGAGATGCTGCCTGACCCGCTGAGTTACTCTAGCACTTTGTGTCTACCTTCGATTTAAACCAGCATCTGCAGTTCCTTCCTACACAAAGTGCTTTCCTTACACGGTGCATCTGTAGGAGTTGGAGAGAGTTGTGGAGTGTAGTCTAGACGGTAACGAGCTGGGACAAAGTGTTACTTACAATGGACATCGATGCGTTGAGCTGGGGACTCCTTTTCACCGAGAGGATTCCTCGCGCTGCAGATATATTAGCAGGTCCCGACCTCTACTGTGGTCCACAGTCTGTATTCCACACCATCTCCCCGCAGATCTGTAGACTGAGAGTCACAGAGCTTTCTCCAGCTGTAAGAGTTCACTACAGGGTTGGCCTGTGATCCACACCGCAGTGTGATGTATTCACCAGCAGGAGGGGCTGTTGGAGCTGTGATCCTCACATTGATGGGAGCATCTGGAAAGAGAAACATTCCCAGCATCAGACACACACACACAGTGGAGCTCCCTGTATATTTACGTCTCTAAGACTCACTGTGAGGCCTGGCCAAGCTGGCCATCCGTGAGTCACTGCGCCAGGCGGAAGAGGGCTTTGCCCGAGCCGGATGTTTGCTGCTTTTCCGGGGTTACTTCCACACCCGGGTGGTGTATCGTAGTGATTTAGTATATTTGTAAGGATTGTAACATAGATTAGTTTAGAGATACAGCGCGGAAACAGGCCCTTCAGCCCACTGAGTCCACACCGACCAGTGCTCCCCGCACACTGAACGGCCTGTCCCACTTGGCGATTTTGCCAGCATCATATCAGTGTCGCCAAAAGATTTTGAACATTTCAAAATCCAGCGGCGACATAAAATATGTTGCGACACTTGAAAAAACACCGCACGTCATACGTCATCACGCCACGTATTTTTCCGTGACCTGATAGGTCAGTCAATAAACCGCCGAGTGGGACAGGCCCTTAACACTATCCTACACCCACTGGGGACAATTCTTACATTTGCACCAAGCCAACTAACCTACAGACCTGCACGTCTTTGGAGTGTGGGAGGAAACCGGAGTACAGAGGTACTTCCCTCCCTCTCTCCCTCCCTCTCTCTCCATACCGCAGTGTAGCGCTCCCTCCTTCCCGCACCCCCCTCCCTCCAGAAAACTCCCAACTTGTCTCCCAGTATAACACCGCGAGAGGATGGGATGGACAGAGAGAAGGAGGGAAAGGAGGGATGGAGGGAGAGGGGGAGGGAGAGAGAGTGGGAGTGAGTGAGAGAGGGAGAGAGAGAGGGACGGAGGGAGAGGGGGAGTGAGACAGACGGAGAGAGGGAGGGACAAATGAGCGGAGAGGGAGGGATGGAGGGAGAGGGAGAGCGAGAGTGAGAAAGAGAGAGAAGGTGAGGGTGAGAGAGAGGGAGAGAGTGAGAGGGGGAGGGGCGGTGAAGAGGGAATGCCGTTCCCTATAACGGGCAGTGTTGAAGGGTTTGTGTACGGGATGGTGGGGAATACCCACACTGGACATCAACAGTGATGGTCTCCGAACTCACAGTTCCTATCCCGTTCCCCGCTGTACAGAGATACCGACCCGCTTGTTGTGGGGTAATTGTGTTGAACACCAGCGTCTGGTCCCCGTATCCGTACACAAAGCCATTGCGGTTCCAGGAGTGTCTGTTCACGGGTGGATCACTCACACGGCTAACACACGCCAGACTCAGCCGGTCATTCATCTTCACGCTCACTTTCTCTCTGACCTCCACACCATTGACACGGGACTCAATGTGAACACCCTGGGGCTTATCTGAAACGTTTGGACAGGAAAGGGTTACCCAGGGTTAGACACACACACACACACACAAGCTCCTTCCCCCCCCTCCCTCCCTCCCTCCCTCCCTCCCTCCCTTCCTCCCTCCTAACCACCCTAGTTGATTGGGGATACTCAGCATGGTTTAAGTTCTGTTTAGTTTTGAGATACAGCACGGAAACAGGCCCTTGGGCCCATCGAGTCACCAGCGATCCCCGCACACTAGTTCTATCCCACACACACTAGGGGGAATTTACAGAAGCCAATGAACCTATGAACCTGCACGTGTAAACTCCGTACAGACAGCACCTGTATTTTGGATCGAACCCAGGCCACTGGGGCCGTGAGGCAGCAGCTCTATCCGCTGCACCACCATGTAGACCTACATTTTACATGTGGGGAGTCCGTATCTTAAGAATCTGATTGAATGTTTTGAAGATGTGACCAAAAAGGTTGACGAGGGCAGAGCTGTAGATGTTGTATACATGGACATCAATAAAGATTTCATGAAGGCCAGTCATAGAGTGATACAGCGTGGAAACAGGCCCTTCGGCCCAACTTGACCACACCGGCCAACCTCTCCTCCCCTCTCATCTCCTCTGCTCCCCCCTCCCTCCCCCTATCCCCTCTTTCGTCCCCTCTCCCCTCTCTCCTCCCCCCTCCACGCCTCGCTACTCCTTCTCTCCCACCCCTCCTCCCTTCTACCCTCTCCCCGCCCCTCTTCTCTTTTATTCCCTACTCTCCTCCCCACTCCTCCCCTCCCTCCCCATCCCTACTCTATCCCCTCCCTCCCCTCCTCCTTCACTCCTCCCCTGTCCCCTCTCCCCCCCCTTTCCCCTTCTCTCCTCTCTCCCCTCCACTCACCTTCCCTCTACACTAGTCCCACCTGCCCGCGTTTGGTCCATATCCCTCCAAACCTGTCCTGTCCTGTCCATGTACCTGTTCAACTGTTTCTTAAACGTTGGGATAGTCCCAGCCTCAACTACCTCCTCTGGCAGCTCGTTCCATACACCCACCACCCTCTGTGTGGAAATATTTCCCCTCAGATTCCTATTAAATCTTTTTCCCTTCAACTTGAATCTATGTGCTCTGGTCCTCGATTACCCTACTCTGGGCAAGTGCGTCTACCTCAACTATTCCTCTGGTGATTTTGGACACCTCCATAAGATCACCCCTCATCCTCCTGCGTTCCAAGGAATAGAGTCTCAGCCCTGCCCCAACCTCTCCCTGTAGCTCAGGCTCCTCGAGTCCCGGCAACATCCTCGTAAATCTTCTCTAAACCGGTTCCAGGCTGCTCTGGGAGGTTAGATCGCATGGGATTCAAGGAGAGATAGCTGAATGGAGAGAGAATTGGGTTCATGGAAGGAAGCAGAGGGTGATGGTAGAAGGTGGCTTCTCAGACTGGAGGCCTGTGACTAGTGGTGTGCCTCAGGGTTCGGGGCTGGGCCTGTTACTATTTGTCATCTACATCAGTGATTTGGATGAGAACACACAGGGCAAGATTAGCAAGTTTGCAGTTGATACTAAAGTGGATGGTATTGTAGATAATGAAGATGGTTGAGAAAAGTTTAGCTGGATCAGAAGAAGGTACAAAGTGCAACTCAGCGGGTCAGGCAGCATCTCTGTGGAGAACGTGGATGGGTACAAAGTGCTGGAGTAACTCAGTGGGTCAGGCAGCATCTCTGGAGAAAAGGAATGGGTGACGTTTCAGGTCGAGACGTTTCTTCAGACTCCCCAGGGTACTGATTCTGGATGATCAGCCGTGATCATATTGAATGGCGGTGCTGGCTAGAAGGGCAGAATGGTCTACTCCTGCACCTATTTTTCTATGTTTCTGTGTTTCTAAACATGGAGATGTGGTACTTACGCTGGACATCGATGCGTTGAGCTGGGGACTCCTTTTCACCGAGAGGATTCCTCGCGGAGCAGAAATATTCGCAGGTCCCGACCTCCACTGTGGTCCACAGTCTGTATTCCACACCATCTCCCTGCAGATCTGTAGACTGAGAGTCACAGAGCTTTCTCCAGCTGTAAGATTTCACTACAGGGTTGGCCTGTGATCCACACCGCAGTGTGATGTATTTACCAGCAGGAGGGGCTGTTGGAGCTGTGATCCTCACTTTGATGGGAGCGTCTGCAGAAAGAAACATTCCCTGCATCAGACACACACACACAGTGGAGCTCCCTGTATATTTACGTCTCTAAGACTCACTGTGAGGCCTGGCCAAGCTGGCCATCCGCGAGTCACGGCACCAGGCGGAAGTGGGCTTTGCCCGAGCCGGATACTTGCCGCTTTTCCGGGGTTACGTCCGCACCCGGGTGGTGTTAGAGAGGGACATGTTTGTACCGTAGTGATTTAGTATATTTGTAAAGATTGTAACATAGTTTAGTTTAGAGATACACCATGGAAACAGGCCCTTCGGCCCACTGGGTCCGTGCCGACCAGCGATCGCCCGTTCACACACTAGTTATGTGTTTAGTTTAGAGATACAGTGTAGAAACAGGCCCTTCGGCCCATCGAGTCCATGCCACCAGCGATCACCCGATCAGAGTGGGACAGGCCCCTAACACTATCTTACACCCACTGGGGACAATTCTTACATTTACACCAAGGCAATTAACCTACAAACCTGCACATCTTTGGAGTGTGGCAGGAA
Organism: Raja brachyura; assembly: GCA_963514005.1. The sequence continues at coordinate 2,270,388 of OY740827.1, read as the reverse complement.
ACCGGAGATCTCGGAGAAAACCAAGACCATTGTTTGAAAATTTAGTGTCTGGATAACTTGGTGATTTTGTGCTATGATTGTGGGTGTGTAAAGGGCCTGTCCCACGAGCTGATTTTTCAGGCCACTGTCGGCGACTGTATTTAGGGGCCTGGCTTTTTTAGGTGATTTTTTCGGCGACGGCCAGGAACTAGGACAATGGAATTCACCGGCGACAGCCTACTTCAGCCCGGCGACAATGTACCACAACCTACGACAGCACCTACGTCAGGAGAAGACAAGCGAAGACAAGCTACAACAAGCCCACGGTCTACGACTGTCCCCGAAAAGTTTTGTCCATTTCAAAATCCTGCGGCGATCAGAAAAACGTTACGATCCTTTGTCCCGCTGTGGAGATTGCTGACGATCATACCGGCGCCACCCCTACCACCGTGTGGCGACAGTCTAGTCGCCGGCACACTCCTGAAAAATCACCTAAGTGGGACGGGCCTTTTACCAAAGTTGTGTTTTGTATCCTGAGCGAAGTAAAAATAATTCTGTTTGATTCAGACCGCAGTGTGATGTATTTACCAGCAGGAGGGGCTGTTGGAGCTGTGATCTTCACATTGATGGGAGCATCTAGAAAGAGAAACATTCCCAGCGTCAGACACACACAGTGGAGCTCCCTGTATGTATGTATGTATATATATTCTCTGGGAATAAATCCACATTTCCCAGGCATAAATGTCACCAACCAACACATCCTGCTTGAACCACATCAAAACTACGGCCAGTAACAGCCACTTCCACTTCCCCTAAAGAAACAAGAGTTTTTTTATTTGTACAACCCCCCCTCCCCCCCCCCCCCAATTGCCCAGGTTTGTCACGGTGGCGCAGCGGGTAGAGCTGCTGCCTCACGGCGCCAGAGACCCGGGTTCCATCCCGATCATGGGTGCTGTCTGTACAGAGTTTGCACGATCTCCCCGTGACTCGCGTGGGTTTTCCCCGGGCGCTCTGGTTTCCTCCCACACTCTGAAGACGTAAAGGTTTGTAGGTTGATTGGCTTCTGGTAAGAATTGTTCCCTTGTTTGTGTGTGTGTGTGTGTGTGTCTGTCTGTGTCTGTGTCTCTGTCTGTCTGTCTGTGTGAGTGTGTGTGTGTGTGTGCGTGCGTGTGTGTCTGTGTGTGTGTGTGTCTGTCTGTGTCTGTGTCTGTCTGTGTGAGTGTGCGTGGTTCCATCCCGATCATGGGTGCTGTCCGTACGGAGTTTGCACGATCTCCCCGTGACCCGTGTGGGTTTTCTCCGGGTGCTCGGGTTTGCCCCCCACACTCCAAAGACGTACGGGTTTGTAGGTTAATTGGTTTCGGTAAAATTGTACATTGTTCCCTAGTGTATGTGTGTGTGTGTGTGTGTGTGTAGGATAGTGTTAGTGTGCGGGGATCGCTGGTCGGCACGGACTCGGTGGGCCGAAGGGCCTGTTTCCGCGCTGTGTATCTAAATTAAACACAGACTAGTGTGTGAACAGGCAATCGCTGGTCGGCATGGACTTGGTCAGCCGAAGGGCCTGTTGCCGCGCTGTGTCTCTAAAGTCTAAAGCTACAGTTGATCTCTGGAAGGAAAATGTTGGGAATTATTTTTCCGTTTACGTGGCTGTTGGCTGTATGTTCAGTTCCCCTTTATCTTGTAGAAACCTCCTACATAACATGAGTAACAGACTTCACAAACCCTGAACCCAGACCTTATCTTAACACCAACTTTGAAAGCATTCATAAATTCTAGCAGCAGATTTAGGCCATTCGGCCCATCGAGTTCATTCTGTATTTAAATCATGGCTGATCTATCTCTCCCTCCCAACCCCATTCTCCTGCCTACTCCCCTTTAGAAACATAGAAATTAGGTGCAGGAGTAGGCCGTTCGGCCCTTCGAACCTGCACCGCCATTCAATATGATCATGGCTGATCATCCAACTCAGTATCCCGTACCTGCCTTCTCTCCATACCCCCTGATCCCTTTAGCCACAAGGGCCACATCTAACTCCCTCTTAAATATAGCCAATGAACTGGCCTCAACTACCCTCTGTGGCAGAGAGTTCCAGAGACCCACCACTCTCTGTGTGAAAAAAGTCCTTCTCATCTCGGTCCTAAAGGATTTCCCCCTTATCCTTAAGCTGTGACCCCTTGTCCTGGACCTCCCCAACATCGGGAACAATCTTCCTGCATCTAGCCTGTCCAACCCCTTAAGAATGTTGTAAGTTTCTATAAGATCCCCCCTCAATCTCCTAAATTCTAGAGAGTATAAACCGAGTCTATGCAGTCTTTGTTCATAAGACAGTCCTGACATCCCAGGAATCAGTCTGGTGAACCTTCTCTGCACTCCCTCTATGGCAATAATGTCCTTCCTCAGATTTGGAGACCAGAACTGTACGCAATACCAGAACTTTACCCCTGACACCCGTACTAATCAAGAATCGATCTCCCGGTGGCTTAGCACTTCAACTCCCCCTCCCATTCCGAATCTGACCTTTTTGTCCTGGGCCTCCTCCATGGCCATAATGAGTCCCACCGCAAATTGGAGGAGCAGCGCCTCATATTTCGCTTGGGTAGTTTACACCCCAGCGGTATGAACATTGACTTATCTAATTTCAGGTAGTCCCTGCTTTCTCCCTCTTTCCTACCCATTCCCAGCTCTTCCACAGCCCTCTGTTTCCGCCTCTTCCTTTCTTCTTCCCGCTCCCCCACCCCCACATCAGTCTGAAGAAGGGTCTCGACCCGAAACGCCACCTACTCCTTCGCTCCAGAGATGCTGCTTCACCCGCTGAGTTTCTCCAGCATTTTTGTCTACCTTTGATTTTTCCAGCATCTGCAGTTTTTTCTTAAACAAGAATCTATCTATCACTGCCTTAAAAATATCCACTGACTTGTGGCCTCCACCGCCATCTGTGGCAAAGAATCCCACAGATTCACCACCCTCTGGCTGAAGAAATTCCTCCTCATCTCTTTCCTAAAGGAACGTCCTATAATTCTGAGGCTGAGCCCTCTGGTCCTGGACTCTCCCACTAGTGGAAACATCCTCTCCACATCCGCTCTATCCAGGCCTTTCACTATTTAGTAACTTACAATCAGGTTCATGAGATATCAAATGGTTTTTCTAACTCACTGATCGATGTTGACTCGGGTTCCCGAAGATGTCTCATTTTCCCAGCCGGATTCATCCCAGATCTCCATATTGCAGTTGGGCTGCACGGTGGCGCAGCGGGTAGAGCTGCTGCTTCACAGAGCCGGAGACCCGGGTGCCAACCTGACCATGGGTGCTGTCTGTACGGAGCTTCAGAACGATATCTTGCAGACTCTTCTGCAGAGAAGGAAGTCATCTCTAGGTTCAGAGGGAATCTCTTTATATCTCAGAAGAACACAAACCAAATGCAGATAAGATACAGCCAGCCCTTACAAGGCTTTGACACATCTTGTGTAACATTTTCCACACACTTTAGTGGTAAACAAGTCTACAAAATGCTTTGCTAACTCCATCTTTACCTCACGCTGCCTCGGCAAGGCCAGCAGCATAATCGCGGACCAATCTCACTCTCGGTCACTCCCTCTCCTCCCCTAACAAGGTTGTGAGTCTGTGGAATTCTCTGCCTCAGAGGGCGGTGGAGGCGGGTTCTCTGGATACTTTCAAGAGAGAGCTGGATAGAGCTCTTAAAGATAGCAGAGTCAGGGGATATGGGGAGAAGGCAGGTACAGAGTACTGATTGTGGATGATCAGCCATGATCACAGTGAATGGTGGTGCTGGCTTGAAGGGCCGAATGGCCTACTCCTGCACCTATGGTCTCTTTTCTATTGTCTCTCCTGTCAGGCAAGAAGTGTACAGAAGTGTGAAAATGAATGCACACCTCCAGATTCAGGGACAGGTTCTTCCTGGCTGTTATCAGGCAACTGAATTGTCCTCTCACCAACTAGAGAGCGGTCCTGACCTCCCATCTACCTCATTGGAGACCCTCGGACTATCTTTGATCGGACATTACTGGGCTTACTGGACATTAATGTATCCACTGACTTGTCGCCTCCACAGCCTTCTGGAGCAGATTTAGGCCATTCAGCCCATCAAGTCTACTCTGCCATCCAATCATGGCTGATCAATATCTCCCTCCTAACCCCATTCTCCTGCCTTCTCCCCATAACCCCTGACACCCGTACTAATCAAGAATCTATCTATCTATCTCTGCCTTAAAAATTCCACTGACTTGTGGCCTCCACCGCCGTCTGTGATAAAGGATCCCACAGATTCACCACCTTCTGGCTAAAGAAATTCCTCCTCGTCTCCTTCCTAAAGGAACGCCCTTTAATTCTGAGGCTGTGCCCTCTGGTCCTAGACTCTCCCACTAGTGGAAACATCCTCTCCACATCCACTCTATCCAGGCCTTTCACTATTCTGTACGTTTCAATGAGGTCCTCCCCCTCATTCTTCTAAACTCCAGCGAGTACAGTTCCATACTCCAAGGGGCATGAAGGGCCAAAGGGCCTGTTTCCGCGATGTATCTCTGAACTAACATGAACTGAACCAAACTAAGCTTTTTTTCCTTATAACACAGAGCCCAGAACTGAACATAATACTTTACATGTGGCCTCACCAATGCCTATATCTTTCACTACACGTTATTGCCTTTATCCTGTATCTGTACACTGTGGACGGCTCGATTGTAATCATGTACAGTCTTTCCGCTGCCTGGATAGCACGCAACAAGAAAGCTTTTCACTGTACCTCGGTACACGTGACAATAAACTAAACTGAATGGAAAGAGAAGGCAGGAATTATTGCCTCTATAAAGCCATCGTGCGTCTATCACCAACTATCTTGGGACTGCCGTGAATCAATGAAGACTCCAAAACATAACGGCTATTGGTTGCCAACTTCACTGCTCCCAAATAAGGGACAAAAGGTCAAACTGCGAGACAAATTCCCCAAGGCAAATCGTTGGCCGACTCGGCCGTGGCTGGGTGAATGATGAGTTGGCCCGGGTGCTGGACTGCACACAAAGCCCAGCCGGCGGGCCAGCTGACGAGTTTTGACCCGGGGGGCAAAGTCCGCCGACCCGTCCAACTTGTGAACCGACGATCGGCCCATGAGAAGGACGGGTGGTGGTGGTGTCGCCGGTCAGCGAAGGTCTGAAGGTCAGACAGCTGGCCAGGCTGCCGACTGACTGACGGGGCCACGGGCGAGGTGCTGCTGCTGCTGCTGCACTCCATGGCTGTACTACGTCGGGAACGGGTGAGGCGGGTTCGAACACGGCGTTCCGACCTGACAGTCCCCTCGACCCGAGTAGAAGCTGTCAAATACGGAACAAGGGCGGTCCCGTACGGAACAAACCAATTTAGAGGCCAATGTACAGGATGTCACGGTTAATACAGGACAGATGGAAACCCTAATCACGGCTCAATAAAAGCTCGTCAACAAAACATTTATAACTTTCATCAGAGAACAGAGAATCTCGGAGGAAACCTGGCTCAAAGGCTCAATGAACACACTTCCTCCCAGCATCAGATACAAAACAGACGTAACTCATAGAGCCGTAGTCTTAGAAACATTGAGCGATACAGCATTGAAACAGACCCTTCAGCCCAACTTGCCCACACCGGCCAACATTCCCCATCTACACTAGTCCCACCTGCCTGTGTTTGGCCCATATCCCTCCAAACCTGTCCTATCCATGTACCTGTCCAACTGTTTCTTAAACATTGGGATAGTCCCAGCCTCAACTACCTCCTCCGGCAGCTCGGTACATACAATCACCACCCTCTGCGGGGAAAAGTTACCCCTCATGTTCCTATTAATTCTTTTCCTCTTCACCTTGAACCCATGTCCTCTGGTCCTCGATTCCCCTACTCTGGGCAAGAGACTCTGTGCGTCTGTCTACCCGATCTATTCCGCTCATGATTTTATACACCTCTATAAGATCACCCTTCATCCTCCTGCGCTCCAAGGAATAGAGACCCAGCCTGCTCAAGGAAATGGAAACAAGTAACTGCAGATGCTGATTTACAAAAAAAAAGAGACATAAATTGCTGGAATAACTCAGCGGGTCAGGCAGCATCTCTGTGGAGAACGTGGACAGGTACAAAGTGCTGGAGTAACTCAGCGGGTCATGTAGCATCTCTGTGGAGAATGTGGATAGGTACAAACTGCTGGAGTAACTCAGCGGGTCAGGCAGCATCTCTGGAGAACGCGTACATTCTCATCAGGTCTCCCGTCAGCCTCTGATGCTCCAGAGAAAATTACCTGTCCACGTTCTCCACAGAGATGCTGCCTGACCCGCTGAGTTACTTCAGCACTTTGTACATTTCTCGGGTGTAAACCAGCATCTGCGGTTCCTTCCAACACAGAGGGTTTTGCAAGTGGTGGTCAGGCTTAATTGTAACACATGAGTGTTTTGGTCGGAGACCAGAAAACAGACACAGGAAAGAACCTTCAAAACCTAATCTCCCGAAGAACGGACTCGACCCAAAACGTCGCCCCTTCCTTCCCTCCAGATATGCTCCCTGAACCGCTGAGTTACTCCAGCATTTTGTACCTGTCCACGGCCTCACCGACGTCTTGTACAACTGCAACGTGACCTCCTAACTTCTGTTATCAGGCAACTGAACCGTCCTCTCACCAACTAGAGAGCGGTCCTGACCTCCCATCAACCTCATTGGAGACCCTCGGCCTATCTTTAATCGGGAGGCCCTCAGCCTATCTTTAATTTACCTTGCAATAAACATTATTCCCTTATCATGTATCTGTACACTGTGGACGGCTTGATTGTAATCATGTACGGTCTTTCTGCTGACTGGATAGCACGCAACAAAAAAGCTTTTCACTGTCCGTCGGTACATGGGACAATAAATAAACTGAACTGAACTGAGAGAAGGAGTGGAAAACTGCAGATGCTGGTTTACAAAAAAAGACACAATGTGCAGGAGTAACTCAGTGGGTCAGGCAGCATCTCTGGAGTACAGGGCGGTCACGGTGGCGCAGCGGTAGAGTTGCTGCCTCACAGTGCCAGAGATGCGGGTTCAATCCTGACCACGGGTGCTGTCTGTACGGAGTTTGCACGTTCTCCCCGTGACCTGTGTGGGTTTTCTCCGGGGCGCTCCGGTTTCCTCCCACACTCCAAAGAGGTGTGAGTTTGTAGGTTAATTGGTTTTGGTAAAACAAATGTAAATTGTCCCCTAGTGCGTGTAGGATAGTGTTAGTGTGCGGGGATCACTGGTCGACGCGGACTTGGTGGGCCGAAGGTCCTGTTTCCATGCTGTATCTCCAAATGAAAAAATACTAAGTGCTGGAGTAACTCAGTGGGTCAGGCAGCATCTCTGTGGAGAGCGTGGACAGGTACAATGTGCTGGAGTAACTCAGCGAGTCAGGCAGCATATCTGTGGAGAACTTGGACAGGTACAAAGTGCTGGAGTAACTCAGCGGGACAGGCAGCATCTCTGGAGAGAAGGAATGGGCGACATTTTGGGCCGAGACCCTTCTTCAGACTGAGAGTCAGAGAAGCAGGAGACACAGAAATAAGGAGGTGTGGCGTGTGAGACATCAAAGGGGAATGATTAAAGCAATATCTGCAGTCCCTTCTTACGCCAACTTATCAAAACAATCATCTCTATTGTCCAGTGAGTGACACGATTTTCGCTGAAGGGGGGGGGGGGGGGTAAATGCAGAAATGTTGGTCTTTAATTTTAACACTTCCTCACGCCCTTGTTTCAGTTCTGAGTCAGAGATTAAACCTCATCCTCTCCCCCTCCCTCGCCTCCAATCTCCTGCCCTGCCCTCTCCTCTCCTCTCCTCTCATCCCCGCTCCTGCCCACCCCTCCCCTCTGGCCACTACGGTACCCGGACGTGGCGCCGACAGACAAGAAGCCGAAACAAATAAGTCAAAGCCTTGGAAGGAGTAGGATGGGGACCCACAGTCCTGTTTATATCAACGGGTCTGTGGTTGAAAGGATCAAGAGCTTCAAATTCCTGGGCGTGCACATCTGTGAAGATCTTTCCTGGTCCAAGAACACAGATGCAATTATTAAGAAAGTTCATCAGCGCCTCTACTTCCTGAGAAGATTATGGAGAGACGGTTTGTCAAAGAGGACTCTCTCTAACTTCTACAGGTGTACAGTAGAGAGCTTGCGGACCGGTTGCATCGTGGCTTGGTTCGGCAACTTGAGCGCCCTGGAGAGGAAAAGACTACAAAAAGTAGTAAACGCTGCCCAGTCCATCATCGGCTCTGACCTTCCTTCCATTGAGGGGATCTATCACAGTCGCTGCCTCAAAAAGGCTGGCAGCGTCATCAAGGACCCACACCATCCTGGCCACACACTCATCTCCCTGCTACCTTCGGGTAGAAGGTACAGGAGCCTGAGGACTGCAACAACCAGGTTCAGGAATAGCTACTTCCCCACTGCCATCAGGCTATTAAACTTGGCTCGAACAAAACTCTGAACATTAATACCCCTCCATCTGTTATTTGCTCTTTATCAATTTATTCATTCATGTGTGTATTTACGTATATATTTGTAGTCAATGCTTACTATGTTCTGTTGTGCTATGCAAAGAAATAATTTCATTGTCCTGTCAGGGACACATAACAATAAACTCTTTTGACTTTTGACTTTGAGCCAAAGAAACGAACGGAAAGAGTCCAAAGACGAAACGCCTACTAACCGAAAGGGTGGGACGCCTTAATGCAAACGAACCAAAAGGGCTGGACGCTCCCGTATCCCCCTTCTCTCTCCCCTCTTCTCTCTCTCCTCCTCCTCTCTCTCCTCCTCCTCCTCCTCTCTCTCTCCTCCTCTCTCTCTCTCCCCCTCTCCCTGGCTGCAGGGAGAGACGTTTTATTTATAACCATCTCGGTGCTTGCGGAAGGCACCCAAGCTCCCACGCACAAAACATGCAGCCTCTCTGGAGAGAAGGAATGGGAGATGTTTCGTGCCGAGACCATTCTTCAGAGTGCGTCTGAAAGGTCTCGACCCAAAACTGTCAATAACTGTGGGATGCTCCTGCGGGTGGAGTGGTCGGTGGGGGCGCTGCAAGCCGGCAGCCCTGTTAGCAGCTGTCCATCTTTTTTCTACTTTTTTTTTGTTTTTAGTATGTTTTAGTGTACTGTTTAAATGTTTCTTGGTGTGTCTTGTGTGGGGGGTGGTGAGGGGGGGGTAAGGGGGAAACTGTTTTGTTCGCCTCCTCCACGGAGCGGCGTTTTTTTCCATGTCGCCTCCCCCGTGGCCTAACAGCAACGATCGGCGCGGCCTTTCCTGGAGACGCGCCCGGAACTTCAGCGGCGGGCGCAGCATGGACACTCGGCGGGGAGCGGGCTAGCCCTCGCTGGGGCTCGCCAGAGTGGAGTGCTTCGTTTCGCTGCCCCACGGCAGTCGGCAGCCTGAAGCCACGGTCTGCAGAGCTCCAGCGGGGAGCGGCGTCCGCAGCCCGGGATTCCTCGTGGGGGACCCGAGGGAAGAAGAAGCCACCACCGCCGCTCCGTGGCCAACTTCTACCGCGGGTCCGGCACGGACTTACTATCACCCCCGGAGGGGAGCTTCGACCGCCGGCCCTGCTGTTTGCGGTGCTTCTGGCAGCGGCGGGAACTTTAAATCTTCAACTGCCGGCCTGCGGCTTATACCATCCTGAAGCCGTGGTCTCCGGTGGGGAAGAGCCGACCCTGGACTTTACTTGTCCGGACGCCTGCAGCGACGGCTGCGGAGGGTTGAGGTCCCGACCACGGGGAAAAGTGGAGGAGGACTGCCAAATGTTTGTGCCTTCCACCACAGTAACAAATGCTGTGGTGTATGTTTATGTTACATTTTTATTGTGTATTTGTGTGTTCTTTATTATTGTATGCTGCTGACAAATTCATTTCACTTGCACTTTATGTGCAATGTGACAAATAAATTGTATTGTATTGTATTGTAGGAGAGAGAGAAGGGGGAGAGAAAGAAGGGGGAGTGAGAGTAGGGAGAGAGAGAGAGAAGGGGGGGAGAGAGGAGGGGAAGAGAGAAGAGGAAAGAGAGAAGAGTGGAGAGCGAGGAGAGAGAAGAGGGAGAGAGAGGAGAGAGAAAGGAGAGAGAGAAGAGAGAGAGAGAGAGAAGGCAAAGAGAGAGAAGGGAGAGAGAGCGGAGGAGAGAACAGTGGAGAGAGAGGAGAGGGAAGGGAGTGAGAGAAGGGGAGAGAGAGAAGAGGGGATAGAGAACGGGGAGACGGGAGCGTGGGGTTCATTTTCCCACACAAGCCATAGGTGACTGGGCAATCTGAACCCAAGCACCAAGTTGAAAGCGGCCGAAGGTGTGCATCCCTCAGGACACCCCCCACTCTCCCATGGCCACCCTCCGCGGGCTGCAGGTCGGGTGGAGCGGAGGTTTGCGGCAAGGTTCATGCCTTCACAGTGATGTGATGTACGCGGGGGTCTGGACCAATCACTGACAAGTCCTGCCCCCTGGCAACGTCATGTCCGTTATTGAACTTTTCTGTTGAGTGGTAGTTGTTCCTTTGGCCGGTAGGGGACGCCGCCTTGCGGGTAGGTGGCGTTTCAACAGAGCGGCCATTCGGTAAGTTTGCTTTTAGGCAACGCATCTTTTCGGTTCGTTGGCTTTTAGGCGTCCTGCCCTTTTGGTTAGTTTGCATTTAGGCGTCCCATCATTTCGGTTAGTAGGCGTTTCATCTTTGGACTCTTTTGGTTTATTGGCGTTTCGGCCTTGTTTCCGTTCGGTTCTTTGGCTTTGACTTATTTGCTTCGGCCTCTTGTCCGTCGGCACCACGTCCGCACACGGGCCCCTACGCCCCCCTCCCCATCTCTGTAACCCTCTCCCCTCAGCTGTTTGTGAGTGTGCGTGTGTGTGTGAGTGCGTGAGTGCATGTCTGTGCGTCTGTGTATGTTTGTGTGTTGAATGAATTGCAGATGCTGATTTAAATCGAAGATAAGACAGAAAGTGCTGGAGTAACTCAGCGGGTCAGGCAGCATCTCTGGAGAGAGGGAATGGGTGATGTTTCGGGTCGAGACCCTTCTTCAGACTGATGTCAGGGGAGGGGATGGTACATTTATAAGGAAGACTGAGGTGTGAAAAGTGGGCAAAGGGGATGGTGATCAAGGGAAATGTTGAATATGTCGCTGCCAGCGGGGAAAATGTGCAGTCTGAAGAATGGTCTGGACCCGAAACATCACCCATTCCGGGTTCTCCAGAGATGCTGCCTGAACCGCTGAGTTACTCCAGCACTTTGTGTCTATCTTCGGTGTAAACCAGCATCTGCAGTTCCTTCCTGCACAAACCAACCGCCCTTCCATCCATCGCCCTCATCTACACCTCACGCTGCCTCTGCAAGACCAGCAGCATAATCGCGGACTAGTCTCACCCCCGGTCACTCCCTCTCCTCCCCTCTCCCATCGGGCAAGAGGTACAGAAATGTGAAAATGAACGCACACCTCCAGATTCAGAGGCAGTTTCTTTCCAGCTGTTGTCAGGCAACTATTGTCTATTGTTTCCTGCCTCTAGCGTGTCCAATCCCTCGGCGTTGAACTTTATCTCGGGAAGACGTAGTCTGCGGGATACTCACACTTGCCGGTCACTGTGACTTCCTCAGTTCGGCTCCTTCCCACTGCGTTGGTGGCTTAGCACGCGTACTTCCCGAAATCTGCGTAGGATATGGATGGAAACTCGAGATCGCGACTGCTTCCCCTGTGGATTTCTGCTCCGTTTCTGTACCAGGTGAGAAGAACTCTGTCCCCTTCTCTCAAACTGCGGTCGATCCACCCATTTACTCTCAGCGAGACCGTGACGTTTTGGCGTGGGTCTGAGAACACAGAGAGAGAGACGCGCACACACAGATAATAGATAATAGGTGCAGGAGTAGGCCATTCAGCCCTTCACGCCAGCACCGTCATTCAATGTGATCATGGCTGATCATCCCCAATCAGTACACCGTTCCTGCCTTCTCCCCATATCCCCTGACTCCGCTATCTCCAAGAGCTCTATGTAGCACTCTCTTGAAAGTATCCAGAGAACCCGCCTCCACCGCACTCTGAGGCAGATAATTCCACAGGCTCACATCTCTCTGTGAGAAGCAGTGTTTCCTCATCTCCGTTCTAAATGGAGCCCTTATACTTACCCCTTATTCTTAAACTGTGGCCCCTGGTTCTGGACTCCCCCAACATCAGGAACATGTTTCCTGCCTCTAGCGTGTCCAAACCCTTAATAATCTTATATGTTTCAATAAGATCCCCTCTGGAAAAGAGCAGTGAATAAGATTCTCTTCCAAGAATTTTTGAATGCATTAAGGGCCTGCCCCGCTTGGGCGACCTAATCCACATGTCCAGATGAGTGCCTTCGACCTCCAAGCTCGAGGGCACACTCCTGTTGAAACCGCGAGCTGGATCGATCGAGCCGCGAGCTGCATCGACTGACCGCGCGCACACACACACACACACACACACAAACACATCGCGATGGTGGGGGCTAGGGAAAGCGGAGGAGCGCTGTCTGAGCGATGAAGATGAAGGTAAACGGCTGCCACAGAGTACTATAAGTCCTTTAGAGAGCGCAGGGGGAGGGGGAGTGGGGAGGGAGGGGGTGGAGAGAGGGGGAGAGAAGACAGAAAGGAGACAGAAGGTGAAAGAAGGGGGAGTGGGGAGATAAGGAGGAGAGAAAAGGAGTGGAGACACTTTTAAGAAGTATAATAAAGTTCAGCAGGTATTTTACCAACCGGTAGGTATCCCAAGGCCCAATCAAAATGCCCGGTCAGCGAAAGAGATTGCCTACGGCTGGTCTCGACTGCCTGTAAATAAATAGCGACCCCACTCCACTGCACTACGAGTGAAAAAGACCCATGCCGACCAAATTTTACAAATTACATTTTGGTTCACTTTCCAAAGAATGGGCCTAAAATGGAATAGTTTGTAATTTTGTCGGTGCATTTATGTGCCGACTGTTCGCATACCTTGTTTATGTAAAAAAAAATATGCTTAAGTGACGTGATGAGTGTCAATAACAAATAATTCATTCATTTGCCTGGATTAGACAGTGCTAGCTACGAGGCAGAGATTTGTTCAGATTAAGAATAAGGGTAAACCATTCAGAACGGAGATGAGGAAACACTTTATCTCACAGAGAGTTCCGAGTCTGGAATTCTCTGCCTCTGAGGGCGGTGGAGGCCGGTTCTCTGGATACTTTCAATTGGTGCGAGCATCTACAGAGTGAAACATTCCCAGCGTCACACACACACACACACACACACACACACACACACACACACACACACACACAACACTCATACACTCACACACACACTCACTCACTCACACTCATTCACACACACACGCGTATACACACACACACGTGCGTGTATACACGGCGCGCACACACTCACACGTCACACACACACTCGCACACACAGACGCACACGCACACCGCAGGCACGCCGTAAACATATTAACTCCTATTGAGGGAGTGCAGCGTAGGTTCACCAGGTTGATTCCCGAGATGGCGGGACTGACACATGATGAAAGAATGGGTCGACTGGGCTTGTATTCACAGGAATTTAGAAGGATGAGAGGGGATCTTATAGAAACATATAAAATTCTTAAAGGATTGGACAGGCTAGATACAGGAAAAATGTATATTTACGTCTCTAAGACTCACTGTGAGGCCTGGCCAAGCCGACCATCCGCAAGTCACGGCGCCAGGCGGAAGAGAGCTTTGCCCGAGCCGGATGGTTGACGTTTTTCCCGGGTTACGTCCGCGCCCGGGTGGTGTTAGAGAGGGACATGTTTGTATCGTAGTGATTTAGTATATTTGTCAGGATTGTAACAGAGTTTAGTTTAGAGATACAGGGCGGAAACAGGCCCTTTAGCCCACTGAGTCCACGCCGCCCAGCGACCGCCCATTCACACACTAGTTTTGTGCTTAGTTTAGAGATACAGCGTGGAAACAGGCCTTTCAGCCCACCGAGTCCGCGCCGACCAATGATCCCCGCACACTAGCACTATCCTACACAAACTAGGGAACAATTACTACATTTACCAAGCCAATCAACCTACAAACCTGCACATCTTAATATTCTCTAAGACTACCGTATATAGCTTTGATTTTTTCGCCACCTTACTCACCGTTCTCCTCCGCTCCAGGCGCACCAGGTTTTGTTCCAATTGGTGAAATAATAAAAAATCGTGAGATCAGCAGTTTGGTCTTCTCGCCTGTCACTCACCATGAAGGTAACGCCCCTTCAGCTGCCCAGGAGAATAAAGCCCCAGAGGCCGGTCATGAGAGCCAGCCCGGAAGCCGCGAGTGAGAGTTGAGTCCAGAACTGTGTGCTCCAGCCGTGCTGACTGAACTGGGAGTCCACAAGTAGTTAGTGAGAGTTGAGTCCTGAACTGTGAGTCTACAAGTCGCGCTGAGTGAATTGTGAGTCTAAAAGCAGTTAGTGAGAGTTGAGTCCAGAACTGTGAGTGCTCCAGCCGTTAGTGAGTGAATGTGAATCTACAAGCCGTGGCTTACTCAGGAAGTTGTGCTCACTCCGGAAGTCACGCTCACTCCAGAAGTCGCGCTCAGTCCAGAGGTCCGACCCGAGTCCAAGTTTTACTGTCAATTGTCCCGGATGTGTTTGTGATGGAGGGAGTGTGTGTGTGAGATGGAGTGTGTGTGTGTGTGTGTGTGTGTGTGTGTGTGTGTGTGTGTGTGTGTGTGTGTGTGTGTATGTATGTGTGTGTGTGTGGGAGGGAGTGTGTATGTGTGAGAGACGGAGGGGTGTGTGTGTGTGTGTGTGTGTGTGTGTGTGTGTGTGTGTGCCCACCAGTCGTGATTGAGTGAACTGCCAGCCCACCAGCCGTGTGTGAGTGAACTGCCAGCCCACCAACGGTGAGTGAGTGAACTGCCAGCCCACCAGCCGTGAGTGAGTGAATTGCCAGCCCACCAGCCAAGACTGACTGAACTGCGAGTCCAAGAATCTATTCAACCCACAATGCCCATACTAGTCCTCTGGAAACCAGTCCCTTCAGCCCGCACCCATACTAGCACTCCAGAAAGCCCACCCCCCTTTACTTGCCACGAATATTGGAATTGGTGGAGAGGTGGAATATTACGTTGGGGGACCACCCCTCCCGTGTGAACATGAGACCCAACGGGTCCTGCTTACTCTAGTATTCTCTAAGACTCTCTAATTTTCTCTCCAAGTATTTCTATGACACTGAAAGGCACTAGGACCGTATGACTCTATGACTCTATGACTCCAAAACTATGGCTCTGTGACTACGGCTCGATGCTCATAGGGCCAAAGAGTTGTAGATGCTTCCTGTCCCGCTGAGTTACTCCAGCACTTTGTGTCTATCTTTGGTGTAAACCGGCATCTGCTGTTCCTTCTTGCACAGCGGGACTGGCAACATATCTGGATAGAAGGAATGGGTGATGTTTCGGGCTGGCACCCGTCTTCAGTCTGAAGAAGGATCTCGACTCGAAACATGCTCCATTCCTTCTTTCCAGAGATGCTGCCTGTCCCGCTGAGTTACTCCAGCACATTGTACCTGTCCACGTTCTCCACAGAGATGCTGCCTGTCCCACTGAGTTACTCCAGCACTTTGTACCTGTCCACGTTCTCCACAGAGATGCTGCCTGTCCCGCTGAGTTACTCCAGCACTTTGTACCTGTCCACATTCTCCAGAGATGCTGCCTGTCCCGCTGAGTTACTCTAGCACTTTGGACCTGTCCACGTTCTCCACAGAGATGCTGCCTGTCCCGCTGAGTTACTCCAGCACTTTGAGTCTACCTTTGATTGAAACCAGCATCCACAGTTCTTCCCACACAAAATGCTTTCCTTATACAGTGCATCTGTAGGAGTTGGGGAGAGTTGGAGTGTAGTCTAGACGGTAACGATCTGGGACAAAGTGGTACTTACACTGGACATCGATGCGTTGAGCTGGGGACTCCTTTTCTCCGAGAGAATTGTTCGCGGTGCAGAAATGTTCGCAGGTCCCGGCCTCTACTATGGTCCACAGTCTGTATTCCACACCATATCCCCACAGATCTGTAGACTGAGAGCCACAGAGCTTTCTCCAGCTGTAAGAGTTTGCTACAGGGTTGGCTTGTGATTCACACCGCAGTGTGATGTATTCACCAGCAGGAGGGGCTGTTGGAGCTGTGATCCACACATTGATGGGAGCATCTACAGGAAGAAACATTCCCAGCGTCAGACACACACACACACACACACAGTGGAGCTCCCTATATGTTTTCGTCCATCTGTCTCTCCCTGTCTCTGTCTCACTCTCTTCCTCCCCCTCTCTCTGTCTCCCTCCTTCTCTCTCTCTAAGACTCTAACATTCTCTGAATCTAACATTCTCTAAGATTTTCGCTCCCTGTCCCTCTCCCCCTCCCGCAGTGTGGCTCTCCCTCCTTCCTGCACCTCCCTCCCTCCAGGAGAAAACTCCCAACTTGTCACCCTGCATAACACCGCGAGAGGGAGGTAGAGAGCGAGGGAGGGAGAGAGGGAGTGAGAAAGAGAGAGAGGGCGGAATGAGGGGACAGGGAGGGGGTGGGAGGGAGTGAGAGAGAGAGAGTGAGAACGTGAGTGAGAAAGAGAGAGTGAGAGAGGGAGGGGCGGTGAAGAGGGAATGCCGTTCCCTATAACGGGCAGTGTTGAAGGGTTTGTGTACGGGATGGTGGGGAATACTCACACTGAACATTAACAGTGATGGTCTCCGAGCTCACAGTTCCGATCCCGTTCCCCGCTGTACAGAGATACCGACCCGCTTGTCGTGGGGTAATTCTGTTGAACACCAGCGTCTGGTCCCAGTGTCCGTACATAAAGCCATTGCGGTACCAGGAGTAGCTGTTCACGGGTGGGTCACTCACACGGCTAACACACGTCAGACTCAGCCGGTCATTCATGTTCACGCTCACCTTCTCTCTGACCTCGACACCATTGACACGGGACTCAATGTGAACACCCTGGGGCTTATCTGAAATGTTTGGACAGGAAAGGGTTACCCAGGGTGACACACACACGCACAAGCTCCTTCCCTCTCTCCCTCATTCTCTCTTTGTCTCCCTCCCTCCCTCATTCCCTCCCTCCTCCCCCCCCCCCAAATGGTATGTTAGCATTCATAGCGAAAGGATTTGAGTATAGGAGCAGGGAGGTTCTACTGCAGTTGTACAGGGTTTTGGTGAGGCCACACCTGGAGTACTGCGTACAGTTTTGGTCTCCAAATCTGAGGAAAGACATCCTTGCCATAGAGGGGGTACAGAGAAGATTCACCAGACTGATTCCTGGGATGTCAGGACTTTCATATGAGGAAAGATTGGATAGACTCGGTTTGTACTCGCTGGAATGTAGAAGATTGAGGGGGGATCTTATAGAAACCTACAAAATTCTTAAGGGGTTGGACAAGCTAGATGCTGGAAGATTGTTCCCGATGTTGGGGGAGTCCAGAACAAGGGGTCACAGTCTAAGGATAAGGGGGAATTCCTTTAGGACCGAAATGAGGAAAACATTCTTTACACAGAGAGTGGTGAGTCTGGAATTCTCTGCCACAGAAGGTAGTTGAGGCCAGTTCATTGGCTATATTTAAGAGGGCGTTAGATGTGGCACTTGTGGCTAAAGGGATCAGGGGGTATGGAGAGAAGGCAGGTACGGGATACTGAGTTGGATGATCAGCCATGATCACATTGAATGGCGGTGCAGGCTCGAAGGGCCGAATGGCCTACTCCTGCACCTATTTTCTATGTTTTCTATGTTTCTATGTAAGTTCATTGGGGATACTCAGCATGGTTTAAGTTCCGTTTAGTTCAGAGATACAGCGTGGAAACAGACCCTTCGGCCCACTGAGTCCATGCTGTCTAGCGATCATCCGTTCACACACTAGTTCTGTGTTTAGTTCAGAGATACAGCGCGGAAACAGGCCCTTCAGCCCACGTCCGCGCCGACCAGCGATCCCCGCACACTAACACAACACACACACACTAGAGGACAACTTACAATTTTTACCGAAGCCTATTAACCTGCAAACCCGCACGTCTTTGGAGTATGGGAGGAAACCGGGGCGCCCGGAGAAAACCCACGCAGGTCATAGGGAGAACGTGCAAACTCCGTACAGACAGCGCCCATGGTCGGGATGGAACCCGGGTCTCTGGCGCTGTGAGGCAGCAGCTCTACCAGCTGCGCCACCAGGCCGCCCTTATTCGGGTCAATACAGACAATAGACAACAGACAATAGGTGCAGGAGTAGGCCATTTGGCCCTTCAAACCAGCACCATTATTCAATGTGATGATCATGGCTGATCATTCGCAATCAGTACCCTGTTCTTGCCTTCTCCCTATATCCCCTGACTTCGCTATCTTTAAGAGCCCTATCTAACTCTATCTTGAAAGCATCAAGAGAATTGGCCTCCACCGCCCTCTGAGGCAGAGAATTCCACAGATTCACAACTCTCTGGGTGAAAAAGTTTTTCCTCAACTCTGTTCTAAATGGCTGACCCCTTATTCTTAAACTGTGTGTGGCCACTGGTTCTGGACTCCCCCGACATGGGGAACGTGTGTCTGATGTTGGGGGGTCCAGGACATGCAGGAAACATGTTCCCGATGTTGGGGGAGTCCAGAACAAGGGGCCACAGTTTAAGAATAAGGGGTAAGAAATTTAGAACGGAGATGAGGAAACACTTTTTCTAGAGAGTTGTGAGTCTGTGGAATTCTCCGCCTCAGAGGGCAGTGGAGGCCGGTTCTCTCGATACTTTCAACAGAGAGCTAGATACGGCTCTTAAAGACAGCAAAGGATATGGGGAGAAGGCAGGAACGGGGCACTGATTGTGGATGATCAACCATGATCACATTGTCACTAAATGGATACCAAATTTCTGACAAAATTCAACCTTTGATTGGAGCAAAATCTTTCCCCCTTGACTCCACAGCAATTGGTGCCTTTACTTCTTTAAAGAAACAATTAGAACCTGCGATATTACACGCCATTGATGAGGATCTCCCCTTTGTTGTTGAATGTGATGCGTCTGATTTAGCAGTGTCAGCAACATTAAATCAAGGAGGACGACCAGTGGCTTTCATGTCTCGTACTCTCCAAGGTAGTGAATTGCACTACCCACCCGTCGAAAAGGAAGCTACAGCAATTATTGAAGCAGTGAGAAAATGGAGTCATTTCCTTGCTCGCCAACACTTCACTTTAATAACAGATCAGCAGTTCAGTAGCTTTTATGCTGGATAATCGCAAACGAACGAAGATTAAAAACAGTAAAATTGATGAATGGAGGATTGAATTATCTGCATACGGTTATTTAATTGAGTACCGCCCTGGTAAGGATAATGTTGCTCCGGATACATTAACTCGACCATTTTGTGCCTCTGTTCACCCTTCTGCACTCACTGATCTTCACAACGGGCTGTGTCATCCTGGAGTCACTCGTTTGTTACACTATGTTCGTTCCAAAAACTTACCCTTCTCTACAAACGATGTGAAGATGACGTGTGCTTCATGTAGAATCTGTGCTGAATTAAAACCAAGGTTCTTCTGTCCTGAAGAAGGAAGATTGATCAAAGCTACTCAACCTATGGAACGTTTGAGTATTGACTTCAAAGGGCCTTTGCCATCCTCCTCTCTAAATGTTTAAATACTTGCCATCGTTGATGAATATTCAAGGTTTCCTTTTGCCTTTCCTTGTCCAAATATGTCAGCTGCTATGGTTATCAAATGTTTAGATCAACTACATAGCGGTACCTCATTTATGTCAAATGATTTAAAAGACTACCTATCTAATAGAGGAATTGTAACAAGTAAAACAACACCATACATATCATCCTATTGGAAATGGTCAGGTTGAGAGGTATAATGGAATCATTTGGAAAGCAGTGAAACTGGCTTTAAAGTCAAATGACATACCAGATCAGCAGTGAGAGTGTGTTCCACCAGATGCATTACACTCCATCAGATCTCTACTGGCAACTGCTACCAATACTACTCCGCATGAGCGGTTCTTTAACTTCAAACGGCGTTCTTCTACTGGTACTTCTCTGCCATCATGGTTGACTAGCCATGGGCCTGTGTTGCTTCGTCGGTATGTCCGATCAAATAAGAAACAGCCTTTTGTTGATGAAGTTGAACTGACTGATGTTAACCCTTCTTATGCAACTATCAAGTATGAGGATGGAGGTCAGTCAACTGTCTCACTTCGTGACCTTGCACCATGTCCGTCTACTCCATCACTCCTTGATAATATTAATGGAGAACTTCCTTCAACACTCCCATCATCCCCTATGGAAACTTCTATAAGTAATTCTAAAATTGTTTTTTATTTTCTTTTCTTTTTGTCTTACAAGACACGGTTTAGTTAAAATGTTGGTTTATTAGGCTGTGTATGTGGGGGGGAGGGGGGGTGTGTGGGAGAAACAGGGTTTTAGTCTCTCCCTTCGGTGGGGTGTGACTTTTCTTGTCGTCTCCCCCGTCACCGTCTCCGTCTGTGCTGAGGCCTAATGGCGGAGCTTGCGGCGTTCCAGCATTGAAGCGACAGCGGCCCGGCTTCAGAGCTGCAGTGCTCCAGCGGTGGCGTTCCAGTGGCGGCCCGGCTTTAGAGCTGCGGTGCTCCAGCGGTGGCGTTCCAGCGGCGACCCAGCTTCAGGGCTGCGGTGCTCCAGCATTCCAGCGGCGGCGGCCCGGCTTCAGAGCTGCAGTGCTCCAGCGGTGGCGTTCCAGTGGCGGCCCGGCTTTAGAGCTGCGGTGCTCCAGCGGTGGCGTTCCAGCGGCGACCCAGCTTCAGGGCTGCGGTGCTCCAGCATTCCAGCGGCGGCGGCCCGGCTTCAGAGCTGCAGTGCTCCAGCGCTGGCGTTCCAGTGGTCACCCGGCTTCAGAGCTGCGGTGCTCCAGCGTTCCAGTGGCGACCCGGCTTCAGGGCTGCGGTGCTCCAGTGGCGGATCCTGCTTTAGAGCTTTTGAGGTGCTCCAGCGTTCCAGCGGCGGACCCTGCTTTAGAGCTTTTGAGGTGCTCCAGCGTTCCAGCGGCGGACCCTGCTTTAGAGCTTTTGAGGTGCTCCAGCGTTCCAGCGGCGACCCGGCTTCAGAGCTGCGGTGCTCCAGTGGTGGTGTTCCAGCGGCGACCCGGCTTCAGAGCTGCGGCGTTCCAGCGGCGGACCCGGCTTCAGAGCTGCGGTGCTCCAGCATTCCAGCGGCGACCCGGCTTCAGAGCTGCGGTGCTCCAGCATTCCAGCGGCGACCCGGCTTCAGAGCTGCGGTGTTCCAGCGGCGACCCGGCTTCAGAGCTGCAGTGCTCCAGCATTCCAGCCGCGACCCGGCTTCAGAGCTGCGGTGTTCCAGCGGCGACCCGGCTTCAGAGCTGCAGTGCTCCACCATTCCAGCGGCGACCCGGCTTCAGAGCTGTGGCGTTCCAGCGGCGACTCGGCTTCAGAGCTGCAGTGCTCCAGCATTCCAGCGGCGACCCGGCTTTAGAGCTGCGGTGTTCCAGTGGCGACCCGGCTTCGGAGCTGCGGTGCTCCAGCATTCCAGCGGTGACCTGGCTTCGGAGCTGCGGTGCTCCAGCATTCCAGCGGCGACCCGGCTTCAGAGCTGCGGTGCTCCAGCATTCCAGTGGCGACCCGGCTTCAGAGCTGTGGCGGTGCTCCAGCGTTCCAGTGGCGACCCGGCTTCAGAGCTGCGGTGCTCCAGCATTCCAGTGGCGACCTGGCTTCAGAGCTGCGGTTTTCCAGCGTTCCAGTGGCGACCCGGCTTCAGAGCTGCGGTGCTCCAGCGTTCCAGTGGCGACCCGGCTTCAGAGCTGTGGAGGTGCTCCAGCGGTGTTCCAGTGGCGGCGTTCCAGTGGCGACCCGGCTTCAGAGCTGCGGTGCTCCAGTGTTCCAGCGGCGGACCCTGCTTTAGAGCTGTGGCGGTGCTCCAGTGACAGCGGCGGCCTGGCCGCGGGCCTAGTGGACGCCAACATCATAGGCCTGGATCGCCTCAGTGCAGAGGGAGAACAAGGAGGGAAGAAGACTAAGAGTTTAAGACTTTTGCCTTCCACCACAGTGAGGAGGTGCCTGGTGAACTCACTGTGGTGGACGTTAAATACGTGTTTATTGTGTGTTTTGTTTTTTATTGTATGTTATGACTGAAGGCAACAAACTTTTGTTCAGACCGAATCAGATACTTTGACTTTTGATTTTGAATTGAAAATGTAAATAACAATATGTGTGAAGTTGATGACCTAGCAATATATGTTCCACCAGCTATTGAAACATCATTATCTCCTGATGCTCCAATGCTGCGATGGTCATCAAGACATATTAAACCTCCTGACCATCTCAACTTATAAATAGGAGGGGAGAATGAAATGCTCGCATGTGCGGGGCCTTTCCATAGTGTGCGCATGTGTGGGATCTCGGGTTGGCGAGGCCTGCGGAATCAGCAATATTTTCCAGACGCTTTGAAGTTATTGACACCACGGTGGTAGGACTGATCAGTGACAACGACGAATCAGCCTACAGGGAGGAGGTCCAGCACCTGACTACATGGTGTGCCAACAATAACCTCATCCCCAACTCCCAGAAGACGAAGGAAATCATTGTTGACTTTAGGAAGAACAGAGGGGGCAGACACACCCCCATCCATATAAACGGGACTGAGGTGGAGCGGGTCTCCAACTACAAATTCCTCGGGGTACACATCTCGGAGGATCTGTCCTGGTCCCTCAACACCTCAAAGCTGATCAAAAAGGCACAGCAGCGCCTTTACTTTCTGAGGAGGCTCAAAAAAGCCCACCTGTCCCCCCAGATCCTGACAAACTTTTACCGCTGTACCATCGAAAGCATCCTGACCACCTGCTTTACGGTATGGTACAGCAGTTGCACCGTGGCAGACAGGAAGGCACTACAACGGGTGGTGAAAATCGCCCAGTACATCATCGGTGCCCCGCTCCCTGCCATGGATGCCCTCCACCGAAAACGGTGTCTGAAGCGGGCCGGGAAGATCATCAAGGACCCCTCACATCCTAACCATGGACTGTTTGCCCTCCTACCATCAGGGAGGCGGTACAGGAGCCTCAGGTCCCGCACCAGTAGGATGAGGAACAGCTTCTACAACAACACCATCAGACTGCTGAACTCGGAGTCCCACTGATAGATTTGTCTGCACCCTGTATTTATTTTTCCATATTGCTATCACTGCACTCTGTATTTATTTTTCCATATTGCTATCACTACGAACGATGCTAAACTGCATTTCGTTGTACCTATACTTGTATTTGTGCAATGACATTAAAGTTGAATTGAATTATGTATTACGGAAATGAGTTGCTTAAAGCTTAAATAAAGTTTAAGTAAATTACGAGAGGCGTAAAAGATTCATTTGCCTCACAACACCAAGGTAGGGGATTCAAGAACCAGAGGACTTGGGTTTAAGGTGAGCAGATCTCTAAACTAAACCATTAACAGTGTAGGAAGGAACTGCAGATGCTGGTTTAAACCGTAGACACAAAATCCTGGAGTAACTCATTGGGACAGGCAGCACCTCTGGAATGGGTGACATTTCTGGTCGAGCCCCTTCTTCACTGAAAAAAATAAAAATAAAAACCTAATCCTGGTAAACTCAGTGGCTGTTCCACTAGGTCTTCCACATCCCCCTCCAACTATGTGACCTCTTCCCTACCTACACCACAGCCCTCATACGCCCCACCCCCTGACCACCCACCACACATTGCCTCATCCTCAGTCACTCACCTGCCTTCCTCCGGCCCCAACCCCCACCCCTGCCGTATGTTCACCATCCCCCCCCCCCCAACCTGCCCCTCTCCGACACTGAATGGTCGGTCCTCAGCAGAGGTCTCACCTTTGTCCCCCTCCGTCCCCACCTCAATGAGTTCCACGCCCACCACGACTTGGAGCTCTTCTACCATCGCCCCACAGCGTTCTTCCATGGGAAGGAGTCCTCACCACCCATTGATGATCCTTTTCCCGTCTCCAACGTACCCCCTCCTTGTGGACCCCCCTCTCGTGGCCCTCCGGCTTTAGAACTTTTCATCCAAAACTGCCGTCGCGACATCAACTGCCTCAACTTCTTCACTCCCCAGTCTCACTCCAATCTCTCCCCCACAGAATGTACTGCCATCGACTCACTCCGTAACAACCCAGACTTGGTTATCAAACCCACCGACAAGGGAGGTGCCGTGGTAGTCTGGCGCGTCGATGACTACAAAGCGGAGGCCACGCGCCAACTCTCGGACACCTCCTCCTACTTACCCCTGGACCATGACCCCACTGACGAGCACCAGGCCACCATCTCGAGCACCATCACCGACTTAATCAACTCCAGCTCCCTGCTCCCCAGAGCTTCCAACGTCATCGTTCTGCTGTCCTGCTCGGCCCGATTTTACCTTCTCCCCAAAATCCACAAACCTGACTGCCCCGGCAGACCCATTGTCTCTGCCTGTTCATGCCCCACCGAACACATTTCCACAAACCTTGACTCCACCCAATTCCCCTTGGTCAAATCCCTCCCCACCTATGTTCAAGACAACTCAGACACCCTCCGTCGGCTCTGCGCATTCCATTCTCGTATTGGTGATCTGCGCATTCCATTCACGTATTGGTGATCATTTTCAAAATTTCAATAGATTCAGGATCAGTTCCTGTGGATTGGAGGATAGCTATTGTTATCCCAATTTTCAAGAAAGGAGCGAGAGAGAAAACAGGGAATTACACACCAGTTAGCCTGACTTCGGTGGTGGGAAAGATGCTGGAGTCAATTATTAAAGAGGTAATAATGGGGCATTTGGATAGCAGTAAAAGGATTAGTCCAAGTTAATGTGGATTTATGAAAAAGAAATCATGCTTGACTAATCTTCTGGAATATTTTGAGGATGTGACAAGTAAAATGGATGAAGGGGTGCCAGTGGATGTAATATCTAGACTTTCAGAAAGCCTTTGATAAGGTCCCATACGGGAGACTGGTGACTAAAATTAGAGCACATGGTATTGGGGGTAGGGTGTTGACATGGATAGAAAATTGGTTGGCAGACAGGAAGAAAAGAGTAGGAATGAACGGGTCCTTTTCAGAATGGCAGGCAGTGGCGAGTGGAGTGCCGCAAGTCTCGGTGTAGGGGCCGCAACTGTATATATTAATGATTTGGAAGAGGGAATTAGGAGCAAGTTTGTGGATGACACAAAGCTGTGTGGCAGTGTGAACTGTAAAGAGGATGTTAGGAGGTTGCAGGGTGACCTGGACAGGTTGAGTGAGTGGCATATTGTGGCAGATGCAGAATAATATAGATAAATGTGAGGTTATCCACTTTGGGGCAGATTATTATCTCAATGGGGTTAGGTTAGGTAAGGGGGAGGTACAATGAGACCTGGATGTTCTTGTACACCGGTCACTGAAAGTTGGCGTACAGGTACAGCAGGCAGTGAAGAAAGCTAATGGAATGTTGTCTTTCATAACAAGAGGATTTCAGTATAGGAGTAGAGAGGTTCTTCTGCAGTTGTATAGGGCTCTGGTGAGACCACATCTGGAATATTGTGTACAGTTTTGGTCTCCTAATTTGAGGAAGGACATCCTGGTGATTGAGGCAGTGCAGCGTAGGTTCACGAGATTGATCCCTGGGATGGCGAGATTATCATATGAGGAAAGATTGAAAAAAACTAGGCTTGTATTCACTGGAGTTTAAAAGGATGAGGGGGGGGGGGGAATCTTATATAAAATTATAAAAGGACTGGACAAGCTAGATGCAGGAAAAATGTTCCCAATGTTGGGAGTGTCCAGAACCAGGGGGCACAGTCTTAGAATAAAGGGGAGGCCATTTAAGACTGAGGTCAGAAAAAGAAAATTTCACCCAGAGAGTTGTGAATTTGCAGAATACCCTGCCACAGAGGGCAGTGGAGACCAAATCACTGGATGGATTTAGGGGAGAGTTAGATAGAGCTCTAAGGGCTAGTGGAATCAAGGGATATGGGGAGAAAGCAGGCACGGGTTATTGATTGGGGACGATCAGCCATGACCACAATGCTTGCTGATTATCTCCAACAATGTATTACATTTTTCATTTGGGGTTTTACAGCAGCCACTGGGTGCTGCTCGCCTGCTCCTGATTTAAGTGTGGGGGAAGCCCATGATAGTCACTGTCTTCATTGCCACAAATGTAGACACTGATGCCTGTTGGATGGAAGCTGCAATCTTCAATCTTGACAGGCAACATTTTGGGTCTGGATCTTTCAGGCAGATCATGCCTGACCCACACTTTAAATGCAGTTTCCTATCTTACTGTGATATGGTTTATTACTTCTTGGAATCAATTATATGTTGATCTTGCTTGAAGGCAATTAACAGCTGATTTTTTTTTCAACCCTTGAAAAGTATTCTGAGTGGAGAAATATCTAATTTCTATCCTGAAGAAGTTGTTGACACTGGATCCTGGAATTGTGTTATATTAAATAAACAATTTATATTTTAAAATCTGTTTTGGGATTAATATCTGATGATTAAACATTATGCACCAAAGTGTATCAGGTAGAATGTTTGGGTTTCCAGGATGCTGACAAGTTCAAAGACATGCGCACGCACACACTGGCAAAGACAGACCGCCAGGATATTCTGCTATCATCACTTCTTCAAGCTCAAAGTTGAGCCACCAGGGAGAAATCTGCACTGTCAGCACTGTTTAAGGCAAATGTGAACTGAAGAAAGAATCCTGTGATCACCACACTTCCTTTGAAGATCGCAGGACTAAGCTGTTGAGACAAGCCCAAGATTGCCAGAGACCTAGGTTCGATCCCAAATATGGGTGCTTATCTGTACGGAGTTTGTAAGTTCTTCTTGTGACCTGGGCGTGTTTTCCATGAGATCTTTGGTTTCCTCAAGTTAGGGTAGAGTGCTGACATGGATAGAGAAGTGGTTGACAGACAGGAAACAAAGAGTAGGGATTAATGTGTCCCTTCCAGAATGGCAGGCAACGACTAATGGGGTGCCGCAAGGCTCGGTGCTTGGACCGCAGTTATTTACAATATACATCAATGATTTGGATGAAGGGATTCAAAGTAACATTAGGAAATTTGCAGATGACGCAAAGCTGGGTGGCAGTGTGAACTGTGAGGAGGATGCTATGAGAACGCAGGGTGACTTGGACAGGTTGGGGCAGTGAGCAGATGCACGGCAGAAGAAGTTAATACGGATAAATGTGAGGTTATCCACGTTGGTAGTAAAAACAGGAAAGCAGATTACTATCTAAATAGTGTCAAGTTGGGAAAAGGGGAAGTACAACGGGATCTGGGGGTCCTTGTACATCAGTTTATGAAAGTAGGCATGCAGGTACAGCAGGCAGTGAAGAAAGCGAATGGCATGTTGGCCTTTATAACAAGAGAAATTGAATATAGGAACAAAGGGGATCTTCTGCAGTTGTACAGAGCCCTAGTGAGACAACACCTGGAGTATTTTGTCCCTAATTTGAGGAAGGACATTCTTGCTATTGCTGGAGTGCAGCGTAGGTTTACAAGGTTAATTCCCGCGATGGCTGGACTGTCATATGCTGAGAGAATGGAGTAGCTGGGCTTGTACAATGGCGTTTAGAAGGATGAGAGGGTATCTCATTGAAACATATAAGATTAAGGGCTTGGACATGCTAGAGGCAGGAAACATGTTCCCTGTGTTGGGGGAGTCCAGAACCAGGGGCCACAGTTTAAAAATAAAGAGCAAGCCATTTAGAACTGAGACGAGGAAACACTTTTTCTCACAGAGAGTGGTAATCTGTGAAATTCTTTGCCTCAGATGGAGGCAGGTTCTCTGGATGCTTTCATGAGAGAGCTAGATAGTGCTCTTAAAAATAGCGGAGTCAGGGGATATGGGGAGAAAGCAGGAATAGGGTACTGATTGGGGATGATCAGCCATGTTCACATTGAATGGTGGTGTTGGCTTGAAGGGCCAGATCGCCTACTCCTGCATCTATTGTCTATTGTCTTCCACACCAAAGAGGTACACTTTGAAGGTTAATTGGCTTTGTATCAATGTAAATTGTTCCCAGTGTGTGTAGGATAGTTTCCACGCTGGATCTCTAAACTAAACTGAAAATCTACACACTTTCCTTGTGCCTTCAACCTCCCAAAGTGCAACAACTCACACAAGCTCGGTTTAAACTCTGTCCAAGCAGTTGTTCCAGATGTGACAGAGGAACAATGAACAGCCATGACCACAATGAATGGCAGTGCTGGCTTGAAGGGCCGAAGGGCCGAATGGCCTCCTCCTGCACCTATTTCCATGTTTCTATGGCCTTCTCCCAGTCTGTCCGTCGGGCAAGAATGCCTGGGTTTATGACCGGGGCACTGATGAGAGAACACTGCGCTGCGGGAGGGGTCGTGAGGAGGGAACACTGGACTGTGGGGGGGGGGGGGGGAACTGGGAGAAGGGAGTGCTGTGTTGTGGGAGGGATGATGATGAAAGAAGCGCTGTTCTGTAAGAAGAACCGTTCACCACTTACTCACAGACATCCCCTGTCCGTCAGTCTCCTTCATCCTCAAATTCTCCTCCCTCACAACACAGACCCTCCTCCACTCGGTTCCTCACAAGTCCCTCCTCCCAGGGTCTCAACCCAAATCGTTCCCTATCCATGTCCTGCATATATGCAACCCGCTGAGTTACTCCAGCATTTTAAAAAAAAATTGTAATCCATCACAGTGGCACAGCGGTAGAGTTGCTGCCTTACAATGAATGCAGTGCTGGACACCCAAGTTCCATCCCAACTACGGGTGCCGTCTGTATGGAGTATGTACGTTCTCCCCGTGACCTGCGGGGATTTTCACCGAGATCTTCGGTTTTCCCCCACACTCCAAAGACGTACAGGTTTGTAGGTTAATTGGCTTGGTAAATGTAAAAATTGTCCCCAGTGGGTGCAGGATAATGTTTATGTGCAGGGATCGCTGGTTGGCCTGGACCCGATGGGCCAAAAGGCCTATTTCCGTGCTGTATATGGAAACTAAAAATAACCATCTGCAGTTCCTTGAGTCATGCCTCCATTTCCTGACGCTGCCCTCGCCCTCCATCCTGCCCGCACTCACCGGGGTCCCACACACACATGTACTTGTTGCCCACCTCAGGAACCTCATGGCGGCCGGAGGAGCAAGGACCACGTTGCAAATGCATCGGATATAGACTGGGGAAACAACTCGCATGAGCCACGTGTTGATGCAGTGCAACAGAGGGTGAAGCCGGTCGGCCTCAGTCACATTCTCAAAATTTATCAGAGGAGTGAAATGGAAGGTAGAAGGATCTAACCAAGGACTTGCTCTCAGAAAGCACATATCTATTTAGATTTCATGTGGGGAAAAAAACTCATGTCAGCATGCATTAATCGAAAAGGGCAAAAGGGAAAAAATATATAGGCAAGTAATATTTTCTACAAACCAATGGCAAGCACGGCTTCATAATTCCACTTCGTGTTCATATAACGGAGTTCTCACAGTCACTTATTTCTTCAAACTCTTCCCTGGAAAAATAGCCAGCAATGTCTTTGAAATGGTCAGCATCCTGGAAAAACATACATTGTACCTGATACACGTTCGTGCATAATCCGTAATCATCAGGTTAATTCCAAAGCAGATTTTAAAATATCATTTATTTATTTAATTTTGGACAATTCCAAGATATTGAATCACAACTTGAAATCACAGCGAAGGCCCGAATCCTTACCTATTTTCTTCGCTCCATCGATGCTGCAGCACCCGCTGAGCTTCTCCAGCACTTTTGTCTACCTTCGAATTTCCATCATCTGCAGTTCCTTCTTAAACTCAAAATTAACAGCTAACTTCTTCAGGATAGAAATTAGGTATTTCTTCACTCAGAATATAGTGATTTGTTTTTCAAGCGTTGAAATAAATCAGTTGTTAATTACAATCCTACAAGATCAAAACATTATTGATTCAAAGAAGTAATAAACCATATCACAGCATGAGAGGAAACTGCATTTAAAGTGCAGGTCAGGAGTGATCTGCCTGAAAGGTCCAGACCCAAAATGTTGCCTGTCAAGATTCAAGATTGCAGCTTCCAGCCAACAGACATCAGTGTCTACATTTCTGGCAATGAAGACAATGACTATCATGGGCTTCCCCCCCCCACACCAAAGTCAGGACCAGCATCAAGTGGCTGCTGCAAAACCACTATTGTAAAAAAGGATAAATTGTCGGTGGTAATCAGCAAGCCAGGCAGCATCTGTGGAGGTAGAAACTGAATGAATGTTTCAGGTTAATATTCTTTCCTCACAGCTGGGGAAGTTGCTGGATGGAGACAGACAACCAGAAGGATGAGGGAGATGGTCTGAATGGCCTCCCAGATTAATATTAATGTCAGTGATCCACTCCAGAGCCGAGGGAACTCATCCACTCCTCACTGACACCAATTCCTGGGATTGTGATGGTCTGAGAAGGAGCAGCTGCATCTTCCCCGTTCCCAGGCCCCTGAGAGGACATTTATCCGGCATCTTCTGCCCGTTCTCCATGTCAAAGCTCTCTGGAGTCTCACCTCTGAGCCCTGCGTCCCAGACGTGGTCTTGTCTCCTTCAGCAGCTCCTCAGTCCCCCTTCCTGACCTCAGAAACCCACTTCTCCTCACCTCACCTACGCTCACTCCTCCTCACCTACACCTCAACTAAACCCCTCGCCTTCATTAAACCTCACACCTCACTATTAAAGGTAGACAAAAATGCTGGAGAAACTCAGCGGGTGAGGCAGCATCTATGGAGCGAAGGAATAGGTGACGTCTTCAGTCTGAAGAAGGGTCTCGACCTGAAACATCGCCTATTCCTTCGCTCCATAGATGATGCCTCACCCGCTGAGTTTCCCCAGCATTTTTGTCTACTTTCGATTTTTCCAGCATCTTCAGTTCTTTCTTAAACCTCACAACTAAACCTCACCTCGACTAAACTTCACCTCACACCTAACCCTCAACTCACTAAACTGCACCTCGACTAAACTTCACCTCAGCGAAACCTCACACCTCGACTAAATCCTCACCTCAACCCCTCAATCACCTCGACCAAACTTCACCTCAGCTAAACCTCACCTCAACTATATTTCACACCTCACTAAACATTGCTTCGATTAAACGCCTCGCTTCATCTACACCTCACTACTAAACTACCCCTCACCCCAACTAAACCCCTCACCCCAACTAAACCCCTCACCCCAACTAAACCCCTCACCCCAACTAAACCCCTCACCCCAACTAAACCCCTCACCCCAACTAAACCCCTCACCCCAACTAAACCCCTCACCCCAACTTAAACCCCTCACCCCAACTTAAACCCCTCACCCCAACTTAAACCCCTCACCCCAACTTAAACCCCTCACCCCAACTTAAACCCCTCACCCCAACTTAAACCCCTCACCCCCAACTTAAACCCCTCACCCCCAACTTAAACCCCTCACCCCCAACTTAAACCCCTCACCCCCAACTTAAACCCCTCACCCCCAACTTAAACCCCTCACCCCCAACTAAACCCCTCACCCCAACTAAACTGAACCTAACCGTCACCTCAATAAACTCCACCTCGCGACTAAACTATTTATAGCCCATCCCCCCGGCCGTTGGCGGCGCCTCACGTGAGCGAGGCGGCTCCACCCAGAGCGCGGGTCACGTGGACAACCCCAGCCCTCGGCGGGAAAAGGCGCCCCTCCTCCCTCCCCGCGCCTGCACCGCTCTCCACGTTCGCCCGCTCCCCCCCACCCCGGGCGAGGATGGCGGGAGACTCGCGACCAAAGATTCTACAGCAGCTCCTCCAGTATCATTGCTCGCGACGGCTTTTGGCGCCTTTTCCCGCCGACGGCTCGAGTTGCCCACGTGACCCGCGGGGGGCGGGGGGGAGAGAAGCGGCGATCAGTTGAGAGCAAAGATTATAGAGAAGCAAGATGCGCCACTCAGTGGAAAAGGCGTAGTATCACATGTGTGATTGTCGACGCCATATTAGCGGACCAGAGATGGAGTCGACTATGGCGTCTACATCATTGGGAAGCTAGGCTTCTCTTTAATCCTTGTCTCTCGATCTCCCACTGTGTAATCTGCTCCAAAGCTACAGAGCAGTTGCAAGCAAAGATTATAGAGGAGCAAGATGCATTACAAAGTGATTAGATTTATTTGTAATAGATCTTTACTTGCCTCTCGATCTCTCTCTCCCCTCTCTTCTCGATCTCCCTCTCTTCTCTCGACCACTCTCTCTCCCCTCTCGAGCAATCCGTCTCCCCTCTCTTCTCGATTTCCCTCTCTCCCTCCCTTCCCTATGTGTGAGAGTTGGCAGCCCTGCTATGCCTTAGGCCCAAAAGAGGATATACATAAATTACCTCTGAAGAAGGGTCTCGACCCGAAACGTCGCCTATCTCCTTCGCTCCTTAGATGCTGCTGCACCCGCTGAGTTTCTCCAGCCTTTTGTGTACCCACAGAAATTACATAATGGTCTTTGTAAGAAGATTTTAATAAGCTCGTCTATCTGTCCCACCATATGTTTACATGAATGTGTGTTTCTGTGTGCCTGTAATTTTGTGCACAGTGTGTGTTAAAGCAATACAAGGGAAGCTGCACAATGCATGCAAGGGAAACTACGCAAAGGTGTGGGCTGGGGAGGAAAAATGCGAGGGAAATGGGGGAAAAGGTAGGGAGAGAGGGAGGGAGATCGAGAGCGGAGAGATCGAGAGAAGAGAGGGGGGGAGTGATCGAGAGAAGAGGGAGAGAGGGGGATCGAGAGAAGAGAGCATCTTTGGAAGAGAGGGGAGAGAGATCGAGAGAAGAGAGGGGAGAGAGATCGAGAGAAGAGACGGGAGAGAGAGATCGAGAGAAGAGAGGGGAGAGAGAGATCGAGAGAAGAGACGGGAGAGAGAGATCGAGAGAAGAGACGGGAGAGAGAGATCGAGAGAAGAGACGGGAGAGAGAGATCGAGAGAAGAGACGGGAGAGAGAGATCGAGAGAAGAGACGGGAGAGAGAGATCGAGAGAAGAGACGGGAGAGAGAGATCGAGAGAAGAGAGGGGAGAGAGATCGAGAGAAGAGAGGGGAGAGAGATCCAGAGAAGAGAGGGGAGAGAGAGATCGAGAGAAGAGAGGGGAGAGAGAGATCGAGAGAAGAGAGGGGAGAGAGAGATCGAGAGAAGCGAGGGATCGAGAGAAGAGGGGAGAGAGATCGAGAGAAGAGAGGAGAGAGAGATCGAGAGAAGGGAGGGGGAGAGGGATCGAGAGGGGAGAGAAAGATCGAGAGGGAGAGAGAGATCGAGAGAAGAGAGGGGATAAAGAGAGATAACAGGAAGAGAGGGGAGAGAGAGATCGAGAGGTAAGTAAAGATCTATTACAAATAAATATAATAACTTTCTAATGCATCTTGCTCCTCTATCATCTTTGCTTGCAACTGCGCTGTAGCTTTGGTACGGATTACACATGGAGAGGCAGTCCGCCAACATGGCGGCCATGACGTTCCGTTATGTACTACACACCAGTCCATTGGATTTCCGAGGAGTGGTGCATCTTGCTCCTCTATAATCTTTGATTCAGACCATCCCCCTCACCCTTCTTGTTGTCTGTCGCTATCTGACAACTTTCCCCAGCTTTGAGGAAATAATATTAACCTGAAATATTCACCCAGTTTCTCCCTCCACAGATGCTGCCTGGCTTGCTGATTATCTCCAACAATGTATTACATTTTTCATTTGGGGTTTTACAGCAGCCACTGGGTGCTGCTCGCCTGCTCCTGATTTAAGTGTGGGGGAAGCCCATGATAGTCACTGTCTTCATTGCCACAAATGTAGACACTGATGCCTGTTGGATGGAAGCTGCAATCTTCAATCTTGACAGGCAACATTTTGGGTCTGGACCTTTCAGGCAGATCATGCCTGACCCACACTTTAAATGCAGTTTCCTATCTTACTGTGATATGGTTTATTACTTCTTGGAATCAATTATATGTTGATCTTGCTTGAAGGCAATTAACAGCTGATTTTTTTTCAACCCTTGAAAAGTATTCTGAGTGGAGAAATATCTAATTTCTATCCTGAAGAAGTTGTTGACACTGATTTGATTTGATTTGATTTGATTTTGGTTTGATTTTATTATTTGTCATTCGAACCTCAGAGAGGCTCGAACGAAACTCCGTTTCTACATGCCATACACAAAGCATTAAAAAAAAACACAGACAATTCAATTCACACAAACATCCATCACAGTGAATCTCATCCTCACTGTGATGGAAGGCAAAGTCTTCTCTCTCCCCCGCACCATCTCTCTCCCGAGGTCGAAGCTGCAGGCGGGCGGTGTTAAGTCCCACGGCCTTTGAGGTAGCGCCGGGCGATGTACAGCCCCGCTCTAGGCCCAAAGGTCGCAGTTGGAGCCCCCGGCGGGCGCTGGAATGTCCCGCTGCCATGAAAGCCGCGCCGGGCGATGTACGGCCCCGCTCCAGGCCCAAAGGTCACAGTTGGAGCCCCCGGCGGGCGCTGGAATGTCCCGCGGCCATTAAAGCCGCGTCGGGCGATGTACGGCCCCGCTCCAGATCCCTCCAACCCCGCGACATGGGCTGGAGAAACTGTGTTGCGGGAGCTCCGGAGAGCGGTCTCTCACCCGGACCCGCGAGCTCCCGATAGTCCACTGGTCTGCAGCTGCAGCTGGAGCACCGGGGTCGAGCCGCAGCGGCGAGCCACTACCGCTCCCCACGCTCCGAGGCCGGCCAGCCCCATGACGGTGAGTCCGCAGCTCCGTGACTGGAGCACCCAGGTCGTCCCGGTCGGAGGCCACTCCATGGTGCTCGGCCCCAACGACAACGGAGACCCGACAGGGAAAAAGTCGGGTCTCCCGTGCAGGGAAGAGATTTAAAAGTTTCCCCCTCTTCCCCCCCCCACCCCCCACATATACACAGTTACAAACAATACAAAAAAACACGAACAACTACATTTAACTAGACAAAAAATTAAAAAAAAAGACAGACAGGCTGTAGGGGCCGCTGCAACGTGAGTCGCGCCCGCCCACTTCTCGGATCCTGGAATTGTGTTATATTAAATAAACAATTTATATTTTAAAATCTGTTTTGGGATTAATATCTGATGATTAAACATTATGCACCAAAGTGTATCAGGTAGAATGTTTGGGTTTCCAGGATGCTGACAAGTTCAAAGACATGCGCACGCACAGACTGGCAAAGACAGACCGCCAGGATATTCTGCTATCATCACTTCTTCAAGCTCAAAGTTGAGCCACCAGGGAGAAATCTGCACTGTCAGCACTGTTTAAGGCAAATGTGAACTGAAGAAAGAAGCCTGTGATCACCACACTTCCTTTGAAGATCGCAGGACTAAGCTGTTGAGACAAGCCCAAGATTGCCAGAGACCTAGGTTCGATCCCAAATATGGGTGCTTATCTGTACGGAGTTTGTAAGTTCTTCTTGTGACCTGGGCGTGTTTTCCATGAGATCTTTGGTTTCCTCAAGTTAGGGTAGAGTGCTGACATGGATAGAGATGTGGTTGACAGACAGGAAACAAAGAGTAGAGATTAATGTGTCCCTTCCAGAATGGCAGGCAACGACTAATGGGGTGCCGCAAGGCTCGGTGCTTGGACCGCAGTTATTTACAATATACATCAATGATTTGGATGAAGGGATTCAAAGTAACATTAGGAAATTTGCAGATGACGCAAAGCTGGGTGGCAGTGTGAACTGTGAGGAGGATGCTATGAGAACGCAGGGTGACTTGGACAGGTTGGGGCAGTGAGCAGATGCACGGCAGAAGAAGTTAATACGGATAAATGTGAGGTTATCCACGTTGGTAGTAAAAACAGGAAAGCAGATTACTATCTAAATAGTGTCAAGTTGGGAAAAGGGGAAGTACAACGGGATCTGGGGGTCCTTGTACATCAGTTTATGAAAGTAGGCATGCAGGTACAGCAGGCAGTGAAGAAAGCGAATGGCATGTTGGCCTTTATAACAAGAGAAATTGAATATAGGAACAAAGGGGATCTTCTGCAGTTGTACAGAGCCCTAGTGAGACAACACCTGGAGTATTTTGTCCCTAATTTGAGGAAGGACATTCTTGCTATTGCTGGAGTGCAGCGTAGGTTTACAAGGTTAATTCCCGCGATGGCTAGACTGTCATATGCTGAGAGAATGGAGTAGCTGGGCTTGTACAATGGAGTTTAGAAGGATGAGAGGGTATCTCATTGAAACATATAAGATTAAGGGCTTGGACATGCTAGAGGCAGGAAACATGTTCCCTGTGTTGGGGGAGTCCAGAACCAGGGGCCACAGTTTAAGAATAAAGAGCAAGCCATTTAGAACTGAGACGAGGAAACACTTTTTCTCACAGAGAGTGGTGAGTCTGTGAAATTCTTTGCCTCAGATGGAGGCAGGTTCTCTGGATGCTTTCATGAGAGAGCTAGATAGTGCTCTTAAAAATAGCGGAGTCAGGGGATATGGGGAGAAAGCAGGAATAGGGTACTGATTGGGGATGATCAGCCATGTTCACATTGAATGGCGGTGTTGGCTTGAAGGGCCAGATCGCCTACTCCTGCATCTATTGTCTATTGTCTTCCACACCAAAGAGGTACACTTTGAAGGTTAATTGGCTTTGTATCAATGTAAATTGTTCCCAGTGTGTGTAGGATAGTTTCCACGCTGAATCTCTAAACTAAACTGAAAATCTACACACTTTCCTTGTGCCTTCAACCTCCCAAAGTGCAACAACTCACACAAGCTCGGTTTAAACTCTGTCCAAGCAGTTGTTCCAGATGTGACAGAGGAACACCCGCACCTCCTCCAACCTCATCTATTGCATCCACTGCTCTAGATGTCAGCTGATCTACATCGGTGAGACCAAATGTAGGCTTGGCGATCGCTTCGCCGAACACCTCCACTCGGTCCGCAATAACCAATCTGATCTCTCAGTGGCTCAGCACTTCAACTCCCCCTCCCATTCCGAATCCAACCTTTCTGTTCTGCGCCTCCTCCGTGGCCAGAGTGAGGACCAGCGGAAATTGGAGGAGCAACACCTCTTGGGTCGTTTGTACCCCAGCGGCATGAACATTGACTTCTTCAATTTCAGGTAGCCCTTACTCTCTCCTTGTGGTTATGGAAACTTTGCCTGCGAGTATTTAACTCTGTAAAGCTGGCTCGAGAAGTCAGTAGGAGTTGGTGGTATGGAGCGGTCAGGTAGGAGAGTTCGTTCCAAGCGTGGGTCCACGGATTCACTTAATCGTTTGGGTCGGGAGATGAGTGAGGCAACGCTGGTTCCGATACTGGGTGCTGTTTTACCGACAGCAGTTTCATTAGAAAGTGAACTTTCCACGGCAGTTCCAGTTACTCAGGAGGCTGAGGGCACCGACAGCCATAGAAAGGCTAAACGAAAATCTAATACACCTGTGTTATCAGACGAGTCTGAAGAAGAAGAATGTGACTCCCTTCCAGATAATAAAAGAATGTGGGGGAGGATGCAGAATATGGAGAAGATGCTCCAAACTCTGATATAACAAGGGGCTAAGGGCCCAGTGATTCCCCAGGCAGCTGTTCAACAAGGCCCATATCAAGAGGAATACGTGGGATGTCAGCAAGGGGATTTCCTTCCAGCGCCTTGTTTAGGACTGGAGGATGCCTCCCTAATATATGACTTGGGAGAAGTGGGGCAGGATGCAGCTGACCCCATGTCTGGTGTCCCTGCTTATGTGCAAACACCAGAGCACAAGAACCACGCTCCGGGTGTCCCAGATATTGCAATGAGTTTTGCTATTCCGGAGGTAAGGCAATGCACGAGTACTTTGCAAACAACGTTAGCTATTTAGTGTCTCACCAGCTCCAGCAAGCTATCATGCAAGAGACTACCAACAAGCACAAAACACCTGTCAATTGTGCGTCATTGAAAGTGCCTACGGTGAACCCAGCGATTTGGGCACCCATGAGTCCTGCTATGAGAGGACAGGAGGTTCATCATCAACACGTCCTCCAACTGGTGGCTGCAGCAATTACTGCATTTGGCACTATGGTCAAAGGGACCATGATAAATCAAACACAAAAAGACATGTTGGCTCTGTTATGCAATGCATACTTTGAAGTTAATTGCATTAGGAAAATTGCCATGAGACCAACTCTGCATTGTGTAAGGCAATGAATATTCAAATGCCTGAGTTCCTGTTTGGAACTGACCTTGTCAAACAGATGCGAGATATTGATGACGAGGCAAAAACAATTGGTTTGATGAAGCCAAATACATCACGGCCACCTTTTCGCAAACCTGGGTTTGTGTTTTGAAGATCAGATCCAAGTGCTGGACCGAGCAGGGAGAGGTCAGTGGGTCAACGAGGTTACCCACCAAGACAAAGTGGCTTCTACCCCAATGTGAGCAGACAGCAGGCTTTCAGGCCAACTGCAGAGGTACAGGGAACTTTTGTTAAAGGTTCTGGTGCACAACCTCCTATTGGAGGTAGATTACAATTGTTTTACAATGAATGGTGCTGTATTACATGTGATATGTTTATACTAAATACTGTGTCAGGTTCTACCATTGAGTTTATCTCTGGGATAGATCCACCTCAGCAGCACAAACCAAATAAAATGTTGGTGTTTTCTGCTCCAGAAACTGAACAGGTTAAGGAAGAGATTAAAAATTTGTGTAAAAAAGGAGTGATTGAAAAAGTCATTACTCACTCACAACAATTTGTGTCTAATATTTTCCCCAGACCTAAGAAAGATGGGGGTTGTAGAGTAATTTTTGATCTCACTAATTTAAATTGTTCAGTACTCTATAGACATTTCAAAATGGACACCTTCGTTACTGCAAAACAGCTGGTCTCACAAGGTTGTTATATGGCAACCATTGATTTGCAAGATGCGTATTATTCAGTACCAATTCATACTCATTATCGCAGGTACTTGAAATTTAATTGGATGGGACAGCTGTGGCAATACAAAACATTGCCTAATGGATTAAGCTCAGCACCTAGTCTATTTACTAAATTGCTTAAACCTGTGCTGGGGCTGTTAAGGGCCCGTAATCACATTGTCATGGCTTACTTAGATGATGTCTTAATTATCAGCAACACTAAAGAGTCAGCTGAGGAATCGGTTGCAGTAACCAAAAATGTGTTTGAATCATTAGGGTTTTTGGTGCATCCAACTAAGTCGAAATTACAGCCAACCCAAAATACTCAGTATTTGGGATTTCTTATTGATTCAGTTCATATGACAGTAACATTACCAACAGTCAAGGTTGTGAATATTGCTGAGGTCTGTACTTGTCTCACACAAAAGCTTAATCCCTCCATCCGAGAAGTTACTAAGGTCATTGGTAAATTGGTAGCGGCTTTCCCTGCAGTAAAGTTCGGGCCTTTGCATTATCAGCATTTGCAAAGAGCTAGAGACCAAGCACTAAAAGAGCATGCAGGTCATTTTGATCGGGTTATGTAATTACCAGCCACAGCTCTGGCAGAGTTGCTGTGGTGGATTGTTAATGTCAGTCAAGTTACCAATAACATTTTGGTGCAGGAACCTTCAATGATTTTACAGGCTGATGTGAGTGCTCTCGGATGGGGGGGGGGGGGGGCTATGGACATTGAGTCCAGTTGTGGAAGTAGATGGAATGAACAAGAAAGTTTGATTCTTCACACACAAGGATACATTATTTGGAATTACTGGGGGCATTTTATGGGTTAAAGGCATATTGCTCCACAATGAATAATTTACACATTGAACTCCAGATTGATAACACTACGGTAGTGGCATATATCAATCATATGGGAGGAGCGAGATCAGTTTCATGTGAGAGCATAGCTAATCTCACATGGCATTGGTGTATTTCAAGAAACATTTGGGTTTCGGCTATCTATCTGCCAGGGGTAGACAATGTGGTGGCAGACCAAAGGTCACGAAAATTCAATAATATAGAATGGATGTTGAATTCTAAAGTTTTTCAAACAATTGTCACTCAATTTGGATTGCCAGATATTGATCTGTTTGCATCCAGACTGAATCACCAGTTGCCTAAATATGTTTCATGGGAACCAGGTCCAGGAGCAGTAGCTGTGGATGCTTTTTTTATTACATTGGGGACAATCATTCTTTTATGCTTTCCCTCCATTTTGCCTGATTACGAAATGTTTAACCAAAATAGAGCGTGACTCCGCCACAGGCGTTTTGGTGGTCCCAGATTGGCCAACACAACCATGGTTCCCATTGGTATTCAGAATGATGGTTCAGCCATTCATGGTGGTTCCCAGCTGCAGTAATTTGTTGGTGTATCCGGTTACAGGAGAAAGTCACCCATTACATGATCGTATCAATTTGTTGGTCTGCAGGTTCTGAACAGACCATTCCAAGGCCTTGGATTGTCGGACAGGACCATGGAGGTTATCACTGCAGCATGGAGGAATAGTACTAAAAAACAGTATATGGTTCATATAAAGAGATGGGAGATGTTTTGTGCACAGTCAAATTTATCTTATCATACTGCAAGCATAAGTGATGTGTTGGAGTTCCTTGCTAAGTTGCATTTTGATGAGCATTTGAGTTATAGTGCTATTAACAGTGCTAGGAGTGCTTTGTCCTCTTATTTAGGGCAGTCCGCAGGACAATAGCCTACCGGGCTCATCCATTAGTATCCCGATTTATGAGAGGAATTTTTAACAAAAACTCTCCCAAACCCAGGTATACAGAAATCTGGGATATCAGTGTAGTTCTCACACTGCTTTGGCAATGGGCTCCAATTACGTCGTTGTCTATACAGAGGTTAACTCTGAAACTGATTATGCTTATGACGTTGGTTTCAGCACAACGTGTACAAACATTACAATTGTTATGAATAGATTGTATGCATTTGTCTGTAGATGACATTACTTTTTATGTCTATGATTTAATCAAAC
This sequence comes from Raja brachyura, assembly GCA_963514005.1. The sequence continues at coordinate 2,229,590 of OY740827.1, read as the reverse complement.
AACGCAGGCCAGGTATGGCAGGAACCAAGGTGACGTTTAAAGCATATCCTGTTGACCAAATGTTATGTGTAGTTAAACACTTAAGACGATATCTTGAGTTAACAGGGAGTCTCAGGGGTTCTGAGATAGGACTGCTTATTAGTCACAAAAAAACATATAAAAGATTGTCAGTACAAACTATTTCTAGATGGTTGAAACAGGTTCTCAATTGTGCTGGCGTCGACACTCATGTGTTTAAATCTCACTCCACCAGGGCGGCTTCCACATCTGCGTCGAAGGCTCAGGACGTGCCACTAGACCAAATCCTCGCGGCCGCAGGATGGTCTAGAGAAGGAACTTTCTCACAGTTTTATGATAAACCTGTACAGACAGTGCCACAGTTTGTGCATGCTGTTTTGGGTTCCGTTTAATTCATTTGCTTTGTTTATATCATTGTTTGTAATTTCCTCCTGGGATAGAGAGGTCATTACTGGGTTTTTTTATTATTGTTATTAAAAATAGTTATTGAATAATTTGAAGCAATGTTCAATATATTATTTGTTACTACTGTGTCAACCGAAGCAGTTGTCGTATGGAGTGCATCTGCGGCATGTACACACAGAGCTTTGAAATCTTCACGTGACTCCGAAGTAAAATAGTAAGATTAAATGAGAACTTACCAGTTGAAAGTTTTATCCTTATTTTATGAGGAGTTACGTTGAGGGATTACGTGCCCTCCGCTCCCACCCTCATAATCTAAGAGATCATCTGATAGTTCTAGTCTTCTGAAAGCCTTACTATGTTACTTCGGCTATATGTGTTTTCTGTGTTTCCACGCCGCTGCTTTGAAGTATGACGCGCATGCGCCTGGCGGGACTTCTTCACGTAATCCCTCAACGTAACTCCTTATAAAATAAGGATCAAACTTTGAACTGGTTCTCATTTAACCTTACTATTATCATTGCATTTCATGTCTAGAATTTTCGTGGCTTTCGACGCCTTGAATTTTCGTGGCTTTTCACATCTTGAATAGTCATTGATTTTCACCTTGAAATTTCGTGGTTTTTCAAGTCTTTAATTTTTGTGGGGTTTTTTTCATGTCTTAAATTTTCGTGGATTTTCATGTCTTGAATTTTCGTGCCTTTTCATGTCTTGAATTTTCGTGGCTTTTTATGTTTTGAATTTTCCTGGCTTTCCATGTGTTGAATTTTCCTCGCTTTTCATGTCTTGATTTTTCACGTCATGAATTTTTGTAGCTTTTCATGTCTTGAATTTTTTGGCTTTTCAAGTTTTGCATTGCCGTTGCCTTTTATGTCTTAAATCTTTGTGGCTTTTCATGTCGTGAATATTTGTGGCTTTTCACGTCTTGAATTTTTGTGGCTTTTCATGTCTTAAATTTTTGTGGCTTTTCACGTCTTGAATTTTTGTGGCTTTTCATGTCTTGAATTTTTGTGGCGTTTCATGACCCGAAACATCACCCATTCCCTCTCACCAGAGATACTGCGTCTCCCGCTGAGTTACTCCAGCATTTTGTGTCAATCTCCGGTTTAAACCAGCATCTGCAGTTACATCCAACACTGTTAATAATTTAGTTCAGTTTAGAGATACAGCGCTGAATCAGGCCCACCGAGTCCGCACTGACCAACGATCCCCACACATTATCACTATTAATAGGTTGAAGACCATACTCAAAGTCAGTAACGCCGCCATTATGGAGATTCTGCACGCGGACAACTGCGCCATTGCAGTACACTCTGCAGTAGACCTCCAGGGCATCCTGAATGCCTTTGCCAAGGCAGACTGAGCCATGGGCCTAGGCCCATGTCCCACATCAACCTCCACTCAAATGGCCATTTAAAAGTGGACGACGCCACACTTCAAAACGTTGACCACTTCCCCTACCTTGGCAGCATTCTTTCCTCAAAAGCTGATATCGACTCTGAGGTCAAACATCGCCTGAGTTGTGCCAGCGGAGTCTACGCCAGACTCAGGAGAAGAGTCTTTGAAGACCGAGACCTAAAGGCTGAAACAAAACTGCTGGTCTACAGAGCCGTTGTCCTTTTCACCCTGTTGTATGGAGTTGTGTCATGGACCACCTACAGCAGGCACATGAGAGCCCTGGAACAATATCATCGAAGATCCTTACGAGGATCAGCTGGGAGGACAAACGCACCAACATCAGCATTTTGGAGGAAGCCAACATGACCAGCATCAAGACCACAGTAATGCAGCCCCAACTTCAATGGACTGGCCAAGTCCAACACATCGCATCACATCAAGCAACTGGAAGTGCATTGCACTAGACATGCACTCCTGGAGGAAGTCCATGCAGGAATGAGCTGCACTTCATGAAATGGAACAGCGCCGTGTCACAGAGACAAAGCAACAGCATCGGAAGGAGAGAGAGAGAAGGAGGCTTGACAACTACCAGCCACCGCTAGTCTCCACTGCCCACATTGCACCAAGGTGTGTGGATCACAGATCGGCCTTTACAGACGTCTGCAGACCTACATGTGAACGATCCTATGGAGAGGACAGTCATACTTGTTTCGAGTGACCACCGATGATCACACAAGAGAGACAATTTAAACTGTTATCCCAAACCAATTTATCTATATAAAACTAGACCAAGTGCATACCCGTTGGGTCTGGTCCCCGAATGTGCTTCAGATCCAAAGTACGGAGAGGGTGGAGCAGGCGGGCGTGATGCCGAATGAGGCTGCCGGCCAGGCGTACACCGACAAGATGTTGCGCATGCCGTCTAGACACTGTGCATGCCGTCTAGATGCTGCGTACACCCTAACTGCGCCTGCGGGCCGACAGGCCGTTGAGGCGCCGGCTCTGTCACGCTGGCTCAAGACAAAGATGGGCTGCTCTCCTGGCGAAAAGCAGCGGGGGAAGAACCGATCTTTGGCTTGAGGCAGCGTGACAGAGCCGGACTGGGGGTGGAGGAGGGACAGGCGGCAGCAGTGAAAATCGCCAACGAAAGAAGAAAAATGGCGTTTTTGGAGGAGAGCCGGGCGGCAGCAGCCGTTATGGTGGCTGACCAGCAGGAGGCGACAAAATTAGGAGTGTGGGGGGGGGGGTGTGGGGAAGGATTTTATTTAAAATGTGTAGATTAAAAGGACGAAATTTAATGAGGATTCGATTAGCGAATGTATAAGTGGAATGTCCAGCGAAATGGAAAAAATCTTTTCACGGACCAAGGAATCAAATGCCAAAAATCAAACCTGAAAATATCCGAAAATCTAATCTCACTGACACAGACACAGACTTTTAAAAGTATAGAGATGTAAATAAATGAGCTGGATGAAATCAATGTTGATTGGTTAAGTTTAATTTCGAGATACAGCGCGGAGACAGGCCATTCCATCCACCGAATCCGCAACTGCCCATGTTGCACCAAGGTGTGTGGATTGCGGATCGGCCTTTACAGACGTCTGCAGACCCACAAGTGGATGACCCTATGGAGAGGACAGTCATGTTTCCAGTGACCATCGATATCCCGAGAGAAAATTTAAACTGTTATACCAAACCAATTTATGTATACAATGTAAATAAATGAGCTGAATAAAATCAATGTTGATTGGTTGTTTAATTTTGAGATGCAGCGCCGAGACAGACCATTCCATCCACCGAATCCGCACCGAGGAAGGAACGGCAGATGCTGGTTTACATCGAAGATAGACACAAAAGCTGGAGTAACCCAGCGGGGCAGGCAGCATATCTGGAGAAAAGGTGACGTTTTTATGTTGAGACCCTTCTTCAGACAGAGAGGCAGGTGAAAGGGAAACGAGAGGTCTAAGAAGGTATAGAACAAATCAGAGCCCGAAACGAAGGCCCAGGAAAGGTGGAGCCCACAATGGTCTATTGGTCGTCATGGAAGAGATACACACAGGGAAACTAGCAGAACAATAAAGTGGAGGAGGAACAGAGAGAGGGAAAGCAAGGGTTACTTGAGGTTAGAGCAGGCAATGTTCATACCGCTGAGGTGTAAGCTGCGAAATATGACGTGTTCTTCTAATTCAGTTTGTAACTATGAAACACCAGTATGTAGCTAGCTATCCAGACTGTAGCCATGTAGCTAGCTACCTCGTTATCTAGTTTGTAGCTCAGTCTCGGTAGCAACCTAGCTGTCCAGTATGTAGATCACTCCATCTAGCTACCTAGCTATCCTGTATGTAGGTCAGACTTGCTATCTACCTAGCTATCCAGCATATAGATCAGTCTTGCCATCTACCTAGCTATCCAGTATATAGCCATCTAGCTAGCTGCCTAGTTATACAGGATGTAGCCATCTACCTGGCTCAATTGTGATCATGTTGTGTCTTTCTGCTAACTGGTTAGCACGCGACTAAAGCTTTTCACTGTACCTCGGTACACGGGAGAATAAATTAATGAGGGGGAAGGAATTTGATGAGATTGTTATGTGGATTGGTGTAACAACACACCAGTTGTTGTTGCTCATATTGTATTGCTCTTTTACAGGTGCTCTTCCCTAAATTTACAGATGCCTTCCCTACTGCACCATTTAAAGGTGCCCTCCCCTAATTCACCATTTATAGATGCCCTGGTAATTCACCATTTAAAATTGCTCTACCTTAAATCCACATTTACAGGTGCCCTTCCCTCAACACCCCCCCCCCATTTCTAGGCACCAAGCTATCCAGTGTGTAGATCACTGTAGCTAGGTGGCCTCAGTCTAGCTAGCTACCTAACTGTCCAATATATGTTGCTCAGTCTAGCTAACTCTCTAGCTCTCCAAGTATGTAGCTTAATCTAGTTAGCTACCAAGCTATCCAGTGTGTAGATCACTGTAGCTAGGTATCAAGCTATCCTGTATGTAGATCAGTCTTGCTATCTACCTAGCTATCCATTTTGTAGCTAGCTACCTAGTTATACAGGATGCAGCCATCTAGCTGGCTCAAATGTGATCATGTTTTACAGATACAGATAGATACAGATTTTATTTGTCACATGTGCTAATTGGCACAGTGAAATGAAGTCACCATACAGCCAAAAATAAAGAACACAACATAGAGTAGACAGAAATTCAACATCAAACATCCCCTCACAGCAGGATCAAAATTTCCCACCGTGAGGGAAGGCACCAAAGTCAGTCTCTTCCAGATGTTCCCCACTGTTCACCCATGGTCGGAGCCTCACCCAGCACTCCGCTGTCGCCGCTCCGGGCGGCCCGATGTTCAGGCCCGCTCCCCGGGGTGATGTAAGTCCGACGTCAGGGCTGGGGGACGTCCAAAGCAGCCAGGACCCTGAGTCAGCCCCCTCCTACCGGAGTCTGCGGCTCCCAAAGTCCGCAGGCCGCGCCGGGTGGAGACACAACACTAGAGGCCCTCGGCAAAAGGCCCCAGGACTCCATGATGACGGTCAGCGGCGCCCGCGTTGGGAGCTCTCCAAACCAGAGCTCCACGATGTTGGAGCAGCGGGCCCAATGCTCCGGAGCTCCCACGGCGACCCAGGTAATCATCGCCAGCTCCGCGGTGACTCCAGCGCCGCCACTGTTGCAGCTCTGGTCCGGTTCCCGGTCCCCGGCAGGAAAGGTTGCTCGGATCCAGGAGGTAGGCCACGAGGTGGGGGGCGAGGACACGACTCGGAGAAACAGTCGCGTCCCCACCAGGAAGCGACTGGGAGTTAGTTTCCCCCTTACCCTGCCCCCCTCCCCAACATATAAAAGTTAAGGTTTCCCCAAAAACAGACTTTAAACTGACTAAAAATTAAATAAAAAGAGGAAAAACAAATGGGCTGCAGGTAGACGTTGCTGTCAGTGCACTTTCTGCTAACTGGTTAGCACGCGACTAAAACATTTCACTGTACCTCGGTACACAGGAGAATAAATTAATGAGGGGGAAAGAATTATATGAGATTGTTACATGGATTGGTATAACAACACCCCACCAGTTGTTGTTGTAAAGCTTCAGTTGTTGTTGCTCATTGTGTATTGCTCCTTTACAGGTGCTCTCCCCTAAGTCTACAGATGCCTTCCCTACTGCACCATTTAAAGATGCCCTCCCCTAATTCACCATTTACAGGTGACCTCTTAATTCACCATTTACAGGTGACCTCTTAATTCACCATTTAAAGGTACCCTCCCCTAAATTCCCCTCCCATTTACATGCCCTACCCTAAATCCACATTTACAGGTGCCCTTCCCTCAACCCCCCCCCCCCTATTTCCACGCACCCTCCCCTATATGTAGCTATCTAGCTAGCATTATGAGACCTGTAATCTTGTTGCTTTTCATGTCTTGAATTTACGTCGCCTTTGGTGTTTTGAATTTTCGTCGCCTTTTGCGTCCTGAATTTTCGTCACTTTTCGCGTACTGAATTTTTGTCGCTTTTCGCATGCTGAATTATCGGCGCTTCTTGTGTAGTGAAATTTCGTCACTTTTCACTTCCTGAAATTGCGTTGCTTGTCATGTCCGGAATTTTCGTCACACTTCATGTCCTGAAGGTTCGTCACTTTTCGTGTGCCGAAATTTTGTCACTTTTCGTGTCCTGAAATGTTGTTGCTTCATGCATCCTCAACTTTTGTTGCTTTTCATATCCTGAATTTCATCCCTTTTGGCGTTTTGAATTTTCGTTGCCTATTGCATCCTGAATTTTCAGCACTTTTCATGTGCTGAATTTTCGTCATTTTTCATGTGCTGAATTTTCATCGCTTTTCACATCCTGAAGGTTTGTTGCTTTTCGTGTGCTGAATTGTCGTCACTTTTCTTGTGCTGAAATGTTCTCACTTATCGGGTCCTGTAATTTTGGCGCTTTATGCATCCTGAAATTTCGTCGCTTTTCATGTGCTGAATGTCGCTTTTCTCGTTCTGAAGCCTGCGAGAGCAGGAACAGGGAGATACGGGACCTGAATGTGTGGCTGAGTAACTGGTGCAGGGGATCTTATATCACTGGGATCTGTTTTGGAGTAAGGGGGAACTGTACAAAAGGGACGGATTGCATCTTAACTGATGGGGGACCAGCATTCTGGCAGGCATATTTGCCACTGCTACACGGGTGGTTTTAAACTGAATAAGGAGGGTGGGGTGTTAAATGAGATAGTCGATGATGGAGTTAAAGGGAAAGAGAGTAAAGGGATGATTAATGACCCCAGAATTAACGGGAAAGGAAGCTCACAAAGGAATAGCAGAGTATGGCCAAGTGTAATGCAGATAGATGTGAAAGGTGAGATGCGTAAGGAATGAAGATTATTGTATATGACTGCGCGAAGTATAAGAAGTAAAGTAGATGAGCTTGAGGCTCAGTTAGAGGTTGGTAGATATGACATTGTGGGAATTACTGAGACGTGGCTGCAGGAGGATTGGGCTTGGGAAATTAATATTCAGGGTTACGCATCCTATAGAAAGGACAAGCAGATGGGCAGAGGAGGGAGGGTAGCTCTGCTGGTGAGGGATGGAATTCAGTCGCTTGCGAGGGAAGACATAGGCACTGCCGAGGTAGAGTCACTGTTGATTGAGTTGAGAAATTGTAAAGGCAAGAAGACACTAATTGGTGTTTTTTACAGACCCCCAAATAGTAGCCCAGTTGTAGGGTGTAAGTTGCAGCATGAGTTAAAACTGGCATGTAAAAAAAGGTAATGCCACTGTGGTGTTGGGGGATTTCAATATGCAGGTAGACTGGGAAAATATGGTCCCCAAGAAAGACAGTTTGTTGAATGCCTCCGAGATGGATTCTCAGAGCAGCTTGCAATTGAGCCGACCAGAGAAAAGGCAATTCTGGATTTAGTGTTGTCCAATGAACCAGATATGATAAGAAAACTCAATGGGCTCCTATTGTCTCGATGGATGGGTCATCCCCGATGGTGATTGTGCTTGTTGCTGGCCTGTTTACCACCATCTGCTGAGGCTTGGTTCCTTCCTTTGTGTATCCAAGATAATCTTGTTATCTCCGTCTCAGCCTATTCTGCCCACACCGTTGTGTGATGCCCAAGTCCACACGCCAGACAGGTTTGAAACTTGAAACTGAGTCTTTCTGTTGATTGGGTTTTTTTTTTCCGTTAGCGCAAGGAAATCTGTCTTTTTTTAAATATCCATGTCCTTAACCGAGTTCTTCCATAATTTTGGAGGATTTGCCCCAATAACTTACATGTCCCTACGATACATCCAGGCTTGCACAGACCGTATTGATTACCAACGTTAGTGGGCAATCCTCCAGCCTCAAGAGCTGTAAACACTCCTCGTGGAAGGTGACATTATGTACCACGAAAGCCCCCTTAATCGCTAAACTAGACCTCAAAGCACATTAACTTACACTATACACCTTTTACTTTACATCAATCCCACAAACCCTACAGTAGCCTCACGATCATTCCCTGAAAATCCACCGATTACAACATATGTAAAAAAACTATTGCACTAGAATACAGACATTTTACAGTGATGGGGTGTCGTTACGGTGACGTTAGGCGGCTCGATTTACCAGCTGTTGTAATTTGGCCATCCTCCTCCACCTTTTAAATTTGCAATTAATGCATAGCAAATACAGCACAATTATCTGGCAGATGATCAGAACATGGGACACGATGTGGACCCATGCTGGATCTATGATCCAGGACTCCAGGTCCCACCAACTTGGAGACTTGATCTTTTCGATCTCCCTGGCGATATCAAGTCTTTTGGTCCAGGGAGAAGACGTGTTTGTTCGACAACTCGACTGCCACCAGCATCTCTTTTATTTTTTCATTGACTGGGGGAATATCATACCCAAAATGAGCAACATAGTTAAATAAGTCAGTTACATTTTCTCGTACCGAGAGGTGAAGTGAAGACTGTTCCGGGATGGGTAATATTCGCTGCTGTGCCACATGGACCTCTGCCCTGGGTTTAAAGCAGAAGCTGCTGTGTGGTATCGGGCACCACAGCTGTAATCCGTGCTGATACCGCTGGGCACTTGTGGTGACACAGTACGTCCCACTGCCTATATACGCCACCTGTGGAGGGACATGGTCTGCCGCCATCGCCTTCATGGTGCAGTTTATAGGTTGTGCCCCAACAGCCCTGAACCCACACTGAGGCCTAGCCTCAGCGCCCATGTGCTGCGGACACAGGATTACCTGTGCTTCCCCGCTCCGACAACCCAAAAGGTCAATGCCTGTCACAACTTGCTCCCTCATTATGACATAGGGCGGGACCTTCCCGTAGTGAATATGCACCCCCCCCCCCCACAAACAACTCCCACGTTCTCCACTCGGTACAGAGGAGCTGGTCGTGCCGAGGTTCCCATCACCGGGATTCTTACAACCACTCCCATTATGGTGTGATTGGATTTTCCGCAATCCACCGGTACTGGGTAGGCCTTTGAGGCCACACGAAGCTGACAAGGACTCAAAGTGCTGTTATAAGGGTGTAGCACTGCTAGGTGCTGGTTGCTTATCCAGGAGGGGATCCGACCTTGCCTCAGGTCTTCCAGAATGCTCCTCCCCTCCGCACGCACCATACAACCCACACACCTCACTCTGTGCAGCCTGATCGGATGCATTCCGGTCCTCTTTAATCAAAGCGTTTATCGTTTTTGCATGTGTCTCCAATTGTGCTATGATTTCCTTTAGATGTAGAGTCATTGCCACCTCTTCGTGCAGTCCCGATCCTACCACCGCATTTTCCTCCCCCAGAACCTTTCGTAACTGGCCCTTCAACTGATTGATCTGCAAGGCCAGTTCTACGTTGGCCATGCTATTAAGAATAAACATCCCCGTGTTAAATGCTGTAAACCCGTTGTTAGCCACCCCTCGTCTTTGCCTACCGGACCCCAAAGTGAAATCTCCTCTCCCGCGGTACATGTCCCCAAAATCCAGGTTGTGGAATTTCTGGAACATGTCTTTTAGCAGGGCCTGATATAATAATTCCGTCTCGCGGTGGCACCATGCAGTCAAATTTAATACTACTGAGGCCACAGCGTAATGCACTCCCTGGTACAGCACCCTTTTGGTTGGGACAAGTGCTAACCCATTCTCCGGCCCTTTGGTGGTGGTTAGACAGTTGTGAGGGTCGATCGGTTGGGCTGTGGGTAGGGGCTTCTTCACCTGAACCAACAATTCCGTGGCTTTTACTGTCATCCCAGTCCTGGGGGCCACACATGCCTGCCCACTGCGGTCCCAATCTATCCCGTTCCCGGGATTCTGCCACCACTTGATGAAAGTGATTAATGCCCCTACCGGACACACATTGGCAGACCCCCATAGACCTAAATAAAGCCCCAGGTCTTAGGCCCACCATTTGTCCCAACTTACAGTGATCCCTCCCGGTGACCCCGTGATGGTCTGGTAGGTATCATTGACCAGTCTTTTCCAATCCGAGGATTGATCCCTAAATAAGTCAGTTACATTTTCTCAGTCCGAGCTCAGCTTCCTGAGCCACCACCATCTCCCCAAAGGAACGTCCCCCTTACAGGTTAAACACACCCGCTTGGCCTCAGTCACCCTAACCCGGTCGGTTGCCATCTGTATCTCGGCACAGGGTACGGATGCTTCCCCGTAGACAAAGCTCCTGTGGCTGGTGAACCTGGTCGAGTTCGATCCCAGTCACCCAGGCCATCTCCCCTCATGGGAGTATCCGGCCTGGCTATCCGCTACCAGGTTTCCTTGCCCAGTAGACACGAGGAGTGCTCTGTCCCCTGAGCATCCTTATACGATGGACTCCTCCGTGTCCCCGCGACGCGCCACGCACATCCGGAGGCACTTCATTGCCATCATCCATACAACGGGGCTACCCATCTGGAAAACAAAGCAAACCACCTCCTTGCCTCCACAGAGCTATCCGCCTAAAATGGCATTTGGGGTATTGGTATTGTCTGTTGTGGTCTACCTTCCCATAGCACATCCCTTCAATCCCGTACTGTCTGTCCCTGTACTCCCCTGTAGTTATACAAAACCCTATATCTAATTACACTAACTACATCTACTTACACACAAACTAATGCTATATACAACGCCACCCGTCTCCGGGTGGCCAACTCATAACTGCTCCCTGTCACGCTGGGGCCACCCCTCTGGTGGGCCCACCCGTGCAGGCCAGAACTCCTGTTGAGGGGCCTGATTGCCCCTCACCTCCCTTTGCACTACGGGGTTTTGGGTTACCCCTACGTTCCCTGTAGAGACTGGGCTCCCTCCAGCGCTCTCCGTAGTGCCCTGTTTCGTCCACTCTCCTTCCCGGCCCTCATGTGGCCGGCCCTAGCCCTAGGTTTAATTAGGGATGGGGGCCACCTTACTGGGGGTTTAGTGACCCTGTTACTCCTACGTCTGAGCGGGGGTTCCCACATCAGAGGTGAAACCTCCATCTCCTCTCCTTCTGCTAGTTCTGCCTCTCTTTGGCAGTCTACGGTACCTTCCTGTGGAGGGCTGGAGTCAGCCTCCTTCTCCACTGCTTCCAGTCCTCGCCCTGGAACACAGCCAGCTACTTCAGGCTGACTACCTGTGGACTCGCCTGGCTCCTCTACGGTTTCCACATCAACCCGGGTCTGTTCCTGATCCTGTTCTCTGACATGTACCCCTTTCTTTTCCCTGCCCTTGTGGGGTCAAACTATTTACACTGGTTGATGTGGAACCATTTGACTCTACGGGGAAACTGAATGGCATACACCATGGGACTGGCTTTGTCCACCATGTTGTATGGGCCCGCATACAAGGGTTCAAACACCCCTACCCTAGCATATCTCCTGACCATTACCTGGTCTCCCACTGCCCACTTGCAATGCCTGCGAGGCTCCAGCAGTAGCTTGTGTCTTTGGTGCTGGGCCCCCATGTTTCTGGCTGCCTGCCAATGAACCTGCCTAAGTTGTTCAAATAGCCTCTTGGCAAACTTGTCCCGGTTCACTTCCCTGAGCTGTCCCTCTGTTAGGGCTGTGACCATAACGTGCATATGCGTTCTCATAAGCCCGCCATAAGCTCATGGGGAGAAGTACCCCATACTCCTGGACTGGCTGGCCCGAATCCCCATAAGGACCAGGGGTAAAACCTCCACCCACTGGTTGGGTGTCCCCTGTTTCCTTCCTTCTCCTTTCCTTTATTGAGCGGTACAACCGCTCTACCGGACCCAAGGTCTGGGGGTGGTAGGCCACATGCCACTTGACCTTGATGCCCAGTATTCTAAGGGTGGACTGCATGACCTGTCCTGTAAAATGGCTCCCCTGATCTGACTCCACGAACTGTGGGAGTCCCCACCTGGTGAACACCTCCCTAACCACGATTTTTGCTGTACCCATAGCGGTGGCTGTTCTGCAAAGGAAGGCCTCTACCCATTTTGAGAACACATTCCCAAGGACTAAGCAGTACTTGTAACCCCCTTGAGAGGTTGGAAGGGGTCCGATGTAGTCGATTTGAATCGACTGCCATGGCCCCTCCACCCTCCCGATGTGCCCCTTGGAAACCTTCCTTTTCTGGCGGCTGGGTTGTTTGCTGCGCAAACCAGACAGCTTGCACAAAAGTCACGAACGTCTTCCCTGAGCCCCGGCCACCATCTTGCCATCTCTACTCGCTGCCATGAGGTCTCTGGCCCGGGGTGACCTGCCCCTGGACCCTCATGGGCTAGTTTTAAAAATTGCCTTCTGTACAGGGAAGACACTACCCACTTATCTCCCTTGAATAACATGCCTTCCTTTACTGCCATGTCTTTACCCCCATACGGTCCCTCTATTTTCTCCTGCCTGCAAATGGCTGCTGAGGCAGCCTTTAAAATAGGGTCTTGTGCCTGGATCGTGGGCAGGTCCGGAGCCAAAACCACTTCCGCACTCTCCTTTTCTCGAGGCTGCTCCCTGGCTGCAGCTACCTGTCCTTCCTCATAGGGATCCCATGCTTTCTCACTCCTGGCTCCTTCCCTGGCCAAGCAATCTGCCCTCTGATTTCCCTCGCACCGTGGCTCCGTTTTGGATTGGGCCTTCACCTTATGGATATATCTATCCCCGGTCAGGGGCTTCCCATCCGATGAGGTGTACCCTCGGCGGGACCAGTGAGGAAACGCTCGGGATGGGTCACCATGTACATTACCGCCGCCAACGCGGCCTGCTGGGCGCCTAACGTATTTGGGAGTTTAAGGGCTAGGGCTATCTCTGCCTCGGGGTCCCAGATCCCACAGCCCGTTAGCCGTATGCCCTCGGACATGAAACTGGACCCGTCCACGTATATTTCCCTACCCGTGGGATGTAACCCTGCTCTAAGCCCAGAGTCCACCTCCCATACCCCTTCCACCGAGCAATGGTGTGGCTCCCCTGGGTACACCAAATTGGCTGCGAGCTTGGGCTCACATAGCCTCTCAACCCATAAGGCCATTTGGGAAAGAAGGGTCCAGCGAGTGATCCTCGCACTGCTCACGGTCCCATCCTTAATCCGACCGTCCAGCAGCATCTGGGTTTGGGTATGGTGGGTCAGGAGGGTTATGGGGGACATTCTTATGAAGACCTGGTACACTCTTCATTGCCCAGTATGTGGCTAGCAGGTGCCGCTCACAGTTTGAATAGGACTGTTCTACCTCTGTGAGGACTCTGGGGAATACACCACTGGCCTTAACTTGCCGTGCCGTTCCTGGAGGAGCACTGCGCTCAGGCTGTCGCTGCTTGCGGCTACCTTCAGGAAAAAATTCCCCCCTGTACTCAATGGCTCCCGGAGCTGGGGCCTTTTGCAGGTCCCGCTTCAAATGGACGAATGCCGACTCACACTGCTCATCCCACTCCCACTCTACCCCTTTGCGTAGCAGCCGGTGCAGAGGTGTCGCGGCATAGTCCTCTATAAAGTCTCGGCAGTAGCCCGTGACTCCCAGAAATGATCTTACCCCCCCACCCCCCCCCCCCACGTCTGTTGGGACTGGGAGTTCCTGCATTGCCTGCCTTCTTGCTGTATCAATACCCCTTTCTCCGGCCCTAAGGGTCAGTCCCAAGAACTTTACCTCTTGTAACCCTAACTCTGCCTTCTTGTGATTTATTTTTAAACCGCTCTTACAGAGCAGCTCCAGCTGTTCATTTACTAGGGGTCCATGTTCCTCACTGGTGTCCATGAATAGCAAAATATCGTCCACATACTGGATGATCTTGTGGGGCTCACTAAATTCATTCAAACATTCTGCCATACATTGGTGGAAAATACTGGGGCTATTGTGGAACCCTTGGGGAAGACAGTTCCACGTGTACTGTTGCCCCTTGAATGTGAAAGCAAATTTGTACGGGTCTTCCTTCCTGACCGGGATAGACCAGAAACCGTTCGAGATGTCTAGCACTGTAAATACAGATGCAGACGCTGGAATTTCCGCTAATAGGTCTGCTACAGCTGCCACAGTTGGTGCGCAAGCCGGAATATTCTTATTTAGGACCCTATAATCTACCGTGGCCCTCCAGGAATTGTCTGGCATCCGTACAGGCCAGAGCACTGAGTTCACGTGGGTGGCTATGGGCCTCAAAACGCCTTGCTTAACCAGTGAACTCAGGGACACTTCTAAGTCAGCCTCCGCTTCTCGGGGAAAACGACACTGTTTCTGCGGTCGGGACATGGGATCCCCGTCTATCCTGACCTCTGTTCCTGTGAGCCTTCCACAGTTGTGCTTGTGAGTAGCGAATGCGGCAAAATTTCGCTTAACATGGCCTTGATACTCTGTCGGGGTCTGCCTCACTAGGACCTCTAGATCGTACCCCTCTCTGGGCTTCACGACACACAGAGCCCCTCTCTCTGATGCCCTCTCGATGACCATTACCTCCTCTCTCTCAGCCCCTTCTCCTGCTATGCCCCACAAACAGTGGTTCCTCAGGTCCACCAGGACCTGGTGGGCCACTATAAAGTCGGCGCCTAGTATCCCCTTTCCCTCCTGCACATCAGGACGCATTTCCACTGTGCCTGGAGTGCTCCTAATTTAATGGCAAGGGAACAGATAAAAACCCCGCCTTCTCATTTCCCGTAAAACAAACAACACTACAGGGTACCCCACTAGATAGAGGGGATGTACGGGGATTGTCCATGTGGACAATAATACTGGAAGCACCTGTGTCCAGCAAGTAACTCCCGACCACATCCTGGACCTCCATCTTGACCCAGGGTCTCCCACATGGGCCATACTTTAACGGGCATAGGAATGTGGGCTGTTTCACTGGCAGTCATAAAGGTGCCGGGGATGCAGATACGGGCGCGCCCTTGTCTGTTGCCATGGCTACCTGTCCGGACCCTCCCGTCTTGGACTGCAAATATGCCAAGAGATCTTTTACATCTATTGTTCCCGGCACTGCCGCTCCCTTCTCCGGGGCTGGGTCGGTTGTTACCGGGATCCTATCCCCCACTGCTCTACTTGGGTTTCTGCACTCCCTCTTGTAGTGCCCGGGCTCCCCACACCCGTAGCACACCGGCCTCATCTCGGAAGAGGTCCGGCTGCCTTCCTGTTTCCACTCCCTCCTTTTGGGGGGTGCCGGTACTACATTGTGCACCTTGCCCTTTAAGGGCTTCTCCTCACTTCTCTCCCCATTACGGTATGCAAAGGTGAGCTTCCTGATCACCTCCGCCTTGTTAAGGTTTGGGTCAGCTGGGTCGAACCAGTGCTCAGCCTTTGCCCTAACTCGCGGGAGGCAATTCGCACCAGAGTCTTCAGCCAGTGAGCTGTTCTCTCATCTAAATTCCGCCTACATAAAGGCATCACACATGCTCCCTCATACACTGCCCACAGTCTGTCTGCGAACATGTCCAGGGACTCAGCTACCTGCTGCTTTGTCTCCCCCACCCTGGTGAAAGGACTACCCTGATTCAACCCCGTGGCCTCTAGAACCGCTGTCTGTGCCGCTACCCATGTTTCAGGTCTTCCCCCTTCCTTGGAGGTCACTGCCTTGCATAGGTACGAATCTAGGGTCACCAGTAGCAGCTTTACCCGTTCTACCTCATCGCAATCGTTTATGTCGGCTGCCTGCTGCACCTCCATAAAATGCAATGACGGGTCTCCCGCCCTGGTTAACTTGGGAAAGTGAGCCACCATCCCCCTCAGCACATGTGCCCCATGGGGAATGATGATATCACTCTCTGTGGGCCCCCTATCTGCCTGTACTACCGGGGGATCATATTTCCTTTGCTGGGCACATCTGCCCTACTCGGGGCTGTTGAACCTTTACCCACCGGCTCTCCCACCATGATCGGTAACCCCACCACCTCGAGGTGTGCTACACATGACGCAGATGCCGCTAATCTGGCAGGGTTTAAATGGGTTTAGAGGTGTTTATACAGGTGTAGTGGGATATATATACGGTTAGAGGGGTTTACATGGGTTTAAGGGTTTTTACAGGGGTTTACAGTTGTTTAGAGTGGTTTAAAGGGGTTTAGAGGGTTTTAGAGGATTTTACAGCGGTTTACATTTTTTTGCAGGGGTTTAGAGTGGTTTAGATAAGTTTACAGTGGTTTAGAGGGATTTAGAGAGGTTTTCATGGCTTTCATAGAAACATAGACATAGAAAATAGGTGCAGGAGTAGGCCATTCGGCCCTTCGAGCCTGCACCGCCATTCAATGTGATCATGGCTGATCATCCAACTCAGTATCCCGTACCTGCCTTCTCTCCATACCCCCTGATCCCTTTAGCCACAAGTGCCACATCTAACGCCCTCTTAAATATAGCCAATGAACTGGCCTCAACTACCTTCTGTGGCAGAGAATTCCAGAGACTCACCACTTTCGACGGGTTCCGTGCGGTTAGCGGGATTTACAGAGGTTTAGAGGGGAGTACGGTTGTTTAGAGGGATTTAGATGGTTTTGGAGGGGTTTACACGTGATTAGAAGGGTTTAGAGAGGTTTGGAGGTGTTTAGAGGGGATTAAGTGGGTTGTGGGGGTTTGGAGGGATTTGAAGGGCTTTAGATGTGTTTGGACATGTTCGATGGGGAATGGTGGGGTTTGGAGCGGGTTATAGGGTTTCCAGAGGTTTAGAGTGGTTTAGATGGGTTTACACTTGTTTACAAGGGTCTCAACGTGTTTAGAGTGGTTTTGATGGAGTATTGAGGTGATTGGAGGTGTTTAGAGGGGTTTCAAGGGGTTAGAGGGGTTTGAGGCGTTTATAGAGGTTTGGAGGGGTTTAGAGGGGGTTAGACAGGTTTATATATGTTTAGAGGGGTTTCAATGGGTTTAGATGGGTTTGCAGGGGTTTGGAGGGGTTTAAATTTTCGGTGGTTTAGAGGGGTTTACGGGGGGTTGCATGTGTTTAGAAGGGTATAGAGGTGTTTATAGCGGTTTAC
The DNA here is from genome assembly GCA_963514005.1 of Raja brachyura. The sequence goes on along the minus strand of OY740827.1, from coordinate 2,212,412 downwards.
AGGGGTTTATCCGGATTTTGAGGGGGTTAGTGCAGATTAGAAGGGTTTACAGGGGTTTAGAAGGATTTATAGCGGTTTAGTAGGATTTAGTGGTTTAGACAGTATTAGATTGGTTTAGAGGGGTTTACAGGGGGTTGAAAGTGGTTTAGAGAGGTTTATAGGGGTCGGGCTAGAAGTGCTTAGATGGGTTTACAGTGGAATACACGTGGTTTCGAGTGGCTTACATGGGTTTACAAGGGTTTACCGGGTTTAGAGTGGTTTGGAAGGGTTGGAAGGTTTAGAGGGGTGTATATGGGTTTAGAGGAGTTTAGATGAATGTAGTTGTGTTTGAGGTGTATAGAGGGATTTACATGGGTTTACATGGGTTTCAACAGGTTTAGAGGGGGTTTGAGGGGGTATTAAGGGGGCTGGAGGCGCTAAGAGGGGTTAGAGGGGTTTGGAGGTGTTTAGGGGCTTAGAGGGGTTTAGTGGTTTAGTTTAGTTGGGTTTAGAAGGATTTACATGGGTCTACATGGGGTTTAGAGGGGGGTTAGTGGGGTTTCCGGGGTGTTTACATTGTTTAGAGGGGTATTTAGGTGTTGAGAGCGGTTTACAGGGGTTTAGAAGAATTTAGGGCGGTTAGAGAGGTTTAGATGGGTTTAGTGGTTAAGACAGTTTTAGATGGGTTTAGAGGGGGTTTAAATCCGGTTAGAGGGGTTTCGACGGGTTTAGATGGGGTTGGAGGTGCTTAGAGGTGACTAGAGGGGTTTAGAGTGGTTGAGAGGAGTTTACAGTAGTTTAGAGGGGTTTAGATGAGTTTTATTGTGTTGAGGTGTATAGAAGGAGAAGGATTTATTCCTACCATGGAAGAACATATACAAGGACAAGAACAATCTTTAAGATGGGATATGGCAAAGGACATTGCTTATATTGTAACTGATCAGCTGGGAAAGCTATAAACAAGAATGGATGACGGGAATAAGGAACAATTGTGGAAAAATTGACATTCTACAAGATCGCATCGAAGAGGTAAATACCGTTTTGAAAGAAGAAACTAACGTTATATCTGTGTTTCTCAGATCAACTTCTACACCACGGTGGCACAGGGGTAGTGTTGCTGCCTTCCAGCGTCAGAGACGCAGGTTCAATCCCGACCAAGTGTTATGTCTATACGGAGTTTGTACGTTCTCCACCTGACCGCGTGGATTTTCTCCGACATCTTCGGTTTTCTCCCAAACTCCAAAGACGCACACGTTTGTAGATATACAACCTTAAATGTAAATTGTCCCCAGTGTGTGGAGGATATCGATAATGTGTGGGGATCGCTGGCCAGTGAGGATTCGCAGTTCCTTTTCGAGAGCCTTTTCTCCAGAGATGCTGTCTGTCACGCTGGGTTACTCGCATGTTGTGTCCATCTTTTGTTGAAACCAGCATCTGCAGCTCCTTCCTATGCGATGTTGTTCTTAAGTCGCAACATTTGAGGGGTTTGGAGGGGTTTAGATGTGCTTTAGGTGGTTTAGATGGGTTTAAGTGGGTATAGACGGGCTCAGATGGGTTTAGAGATGTTTACATGGGTTTAGTTGTGATTAGAGGGATTTAGAGTGGTTTAGATTGGTTTAGACGGAGTTAGAGGTTCTGGAGCGCTTTAGTAGGGTTTTGATGGGTTTAGGCGGATTTGGAGGGGTTTGGAAGGATTTAGAGAGGTTTGGAGGGGTTTTGAGTGGTTTCGATGTATTTAGAGGGGCTTGATGAGTTTCGAGCGTTTTCGAGGGGTTCCGATGGGTTATGAGGGGTTTCGGGAGGTTTCGAGGGATTTAGACGGTTTTTGAGGTGTTTCGTTTAATGGTACATAGGGGGTTTAGAGGTGTTTAGAGGGATTAGAGGAGGTTGGACGGGTTAAGAGGGGTTTATAGAGGTTTGGAGTGGTTTGGTGGGGTTTAGAGGTGTTTAGAGGGATTTGGAGGTGTCTGGAGGGGTTTAGAGTGGCTTAAATGGGTGTGTAGGGGTTTATAAGGGTTTAGAGGGGTTCGGAGGGGTTTAGAGAGGGTTGGGGGGGTAGATGGGTCTGGAGATGTTTGGTGAGGTTTGGAGGGGTTTAGAGGGTTTAGATGGGTTTACAGTGGTTTAGAAGGGTACAGTTGGTTTAGAGAGGTTTACAGTGGTTTAGATTGGTTTAGAAGTATTTACAGGGGTATATACTTCAGATGGGATTAGAGGGGTTTACAATGGTTTCAATGGTTTGGAGGGGTTTCGAGGGGTTTAGAGTGCTTTTGATGGATTTAGAGTACTTTAGTTGAGGTTTAGAGGGGTTTGCAGTGGTTTGGAGTAGAATAGGTGTTTTAGAGAGGTTTAGAGTGATTTAGAAGCATTTACAGGGGTTTATAGTTTAGGTGGGTATAGAGGAGTTCAGAGTGGTTTACAGGGGGTTCCACCGGTTTCGAGGGTTAGGGTTAGATGGGGGTTTAGAGGGATTCAGAGGGGGTTCAGAGGGAGTTCATATGGGGTTAGAGAGGTTTTGATGGGTTTTGGGGTTTTCTGAAGTGTTCAGTGGTTCAGATGGGTTCAGAGGGGTTTAGAGCGATCCAGATGGATCCAGATGGATTTAGAAGGATTGAGATTGGATTAGATGTGTTCAGGTGGGTTCGTTGGTGTTTAGAGGGGTTTAGATGTGTTTAGAGAAGATTAGAGGGATATTGATAGGTTTAGAAGGGGTTTTCATGGGTTTAGGGGGTTCAAAGAGGTTTAGATGTGTTGGTAAGGTTTTAGACATAGACACATAGAAAATAGGTGCAGGAGTAGTCCATTCGGCCCTTCGAGCCTGCACCACCATTCAATTTGATCATGGCTGATCATCCAACTCAGTATCCCGTACCTCCCTTCTATCCATACCCCCCTTAGCCACAAGGTCCACATCTGATTCACCTTAAATATAGCCAATGAACTGGCCTCAACTACCTTCTGTGGCAGAGAATTCCAGAGAATCACAACTCTCGGTGTGAAAAATGTTTTTCTCATCTCGGTCCGACAAGACTTCCCCCTTATCCTTAAACTGTGACCCCTTGTTCTGGACTTCCCCAACATCGGGAACAATCTTCCTGCATCCAGCCTGTCCAACCCCTTAAAAATGTTGTAAGTTTCTATAAGATCCCCCCTCAATCTTCTAAATTCTAGCTAGTTCATGCCAACACTATCCAGTATTTCTTCATATGAAAGTCCTAACCTCCCAGGAATCAGTCTGGTGAACCTTCTCTGTGCTCCCTCTATGGCAAGAATGTCTTTCCTCAGATTAGGAGACCAAAATGGTAGGCAATACTCCAGGCTGTACGCAATACATCACAGGTTTAGTGGTGCTTAGACTGATTCAGAGAGGTTTAGAATTTGGAGGGGATTAGAGGGATTTAGATGGATTTAGAGTGGTTCCGAGGTGTTTAGAGCAGTTTAGAGCCGTTTAGAGGGGTCAGAGGAGTTCAGAAGTGTTCAAAGGGGTTTAGGGGGGTAAAGGTGTTTATAGCGGTTGAGAGCCGTTCAGATGGGTTTAGAAGGGGTCCGAGTTGTTTAGAGAGGTTTAGAGCGGTTCTGAGGGTTTTCAGATGGGTGCAGAGGAGTATAGCGGAAATTAGATGGGTGTAAAGCGGTTTGGATGGGTTCAGGGGAGTTAAGAGAGTTATGGAGCAGGTTAAGAATAGTTTGGAGGAGTTTAGATGGGTTCTGAGTAGGTTAGATGCCTACTCAGAACCCATCTGGTAGGTGGAGTTGCTGCCTCACAGGTTCAGAGACCCAGGTTCGATTCCGACCACGGCCACCGTCTGCATAGTTTAAACTTTCTCTCCACGACCGCATGGATTTTCTCCAGAGATGCTGTTATTCCAGATGTTTGTAACCACATATGTTATATCTGTGTTTCTCAGCTCAAGGAATTAATTATGGACTTTAGGAGAGCTAGAGTTAGAAGGGTTTCGATTCGTTTTTTTTACGGACGTGTTCAAAGTGTTTCAGGTGGGTATGGAGAGGTTCAGGTGGATTTAAAGGGATTTGGAGGGGTTTAGATGGGTTCATTGCGTTTTAGAGGCATTTAGATGCGTTTGGAGTGTTTTGCAGGGCTTCAGATGGGTTTAGAAGGGGTAGGACGTGTTTCGAGGTGTTATGGGGGGTTCATAGATGTTTAGAGGTGTTGAGAGGTTAGAGGGGGACCAGAGGGGTTTAGAGGCGTTTAGATCGTTTCAGTAGGGTTTAGAGGGGATTAGAGGCGAAGAGATGGATTTAGACTGGTGTAGATGAGTTCAGATGTTTAGAACGGTTTAGAGCGGGTGAGAGTGGGTCAGAAGTGTTCAGAGGGGTTTATGGGGTTTAAAGGGGTTTAGAGGGGTTGAGAGGCTTTCAGATGGGTTTGGAGGGGTTTAAAGGGGTTCGGCGGGGGGTTGAAGAGGTTTAGATGTGTTCAGGGAGGTTCAGAGGGGTTTAGATTGGTTTAGAGGGGTTATGAGTTGTTGGAAGGGTTTAGAGGGGTTGAGTATGTTAGAAGGGTTCAGAGGTGTCTAGCTAAGTTCAGGGGGGTTTAATGTGGATTAGAAGGGTTCAGGTATTAGAGGTTTAGCAAATAATCCCCGCTAAACCCCTCAAATGGACAATAGTATAATGGTTCAGAGTGATTCAGAGGGTGTGAGTGTGGTTTGGAGATATTTAGATGTGTTTAGAGAGGTTTAGTGATGTTCAGAGGTGTTTAGATTAGGGTGGAAGTGTTTAGATGATTTCAGAGGCGTTCCGTGGGCATTAGAGTAGTTTTGATGGGGATTAGAGGGGGAGGTGTTCAGAAATGTGCAGAGCGGTTCGGAGGTGTTTAGAGAGGTTCAGCATGGTTCAGAGGTTTAGAGGCATTTCGCGGGATTTCGAGAGGTTTATATGGCGTTTGAGGGGTTCAGAAGTGGTCAGGTGGGTTTGGAGGGGTGCAAATGTATTCAGAGAGGTTCGGAGGGGTTTAGAAGTGCTCAGATGTGTTCATAGGGGTTAGGAGGGGTTTGAGGGGGTTCAGAGCGGTTTAGTGGATGGGTTTAGATGGAGTTAGATGGATTTAGAGCAGTTCAGATGGGGTCTGGAGGGATTTGAAGCGATGTACAGGGGCTTAGCAAGGTTCAGAGCGGTTTAATATGGATTTTACTTCGGAGTCACGTGAGTGACTACGTGAAGACCCCGCCAGCACGCATGCGCGACATATCGTCGTACGCATGCGGAAGCGACAGTCGGGAGGAGCGGGGCTCCTCCAGCGTAAGTTTAAAAAACTTACGAAAGGTAAGTCTCACCGGAGTGGTGAGCGTGGCGACTCAGTGTATACTTGTTTTTTCAGGAATTCTACATGGAGTCGCGGAAATCGAAAAGAGCAGCGGCAAGAGCTGCTGCCATGGAGAGCAGCCAGCAGCGTGCCGCTTCTCCTGAGCTGCAGGTGTTACCCGCAGCTCCCGACTTTTCGCCTATGAGGGCCGCAGATACGCCGCGGTCGGGCGGTAAATCCACCCGAAAGTCGGACGGGGCCGCCGACCCAGCTGGGTCCAGTCCCGAGGACACCCCGTTCGCTGATAGCGACGGGGGTCGTCTTGCCCGCATGGAGCGGATGGTGGAGCAATTGCTCCAGCGTGACCTGCTTTTGCAGGGGCAGAGTCACGATGGGCCTCTTCGCAGGCCCACGGCAGGATCCTATCATGGACTGCCTAATGTCTCGCCCTCTTCGCATTGGGGGTCGGAACTGGGCTGACCCTGAAGAGGGGGAGTTGGCTGAACAACCAACAGTGTCAGGGGTGCAAGAAGAGTTACTGGATATGGTAAACAAGCATGCAGTTCCTTCTCAAAAAGGCCTACCTATCCACCCAAAGCTGGCAGCTAGTATCAATTATATGACTACAAACCAGCTTCAGGAGCAAGCCATCAATGCAACAGCTGATAAGTATCTTGCTCCTGAAAATTGTAACTCACTGACTGTTCCTGCGGTGAATAACCCTATATGGGGGAACATGAGCCCTACGATTAGAGGGCAAGAAGTCAAACTTCAGAGGATCCTGAAACTTTTGACCGCCGGGATTACGGCAGTGGCCAGAACTGCGGTGGGAATAGAGTTACCGGAAGAACTACAGGATGCTCTGGCCTTGCTGTGTAACACACAGTACGAGATAAATAACTACAGGAAGAGCATTATCAAACCGGCACTTAACCCCAAGTTTGCGGGGTTATGCAGACCAGGTAACGCTCAACCACCAAATCTGCTGTTCGGGGATAACCTCCCCAAACAGGTGAAAGACCTGGACGAGGAGGCCAAGGCCATAGGCCTGATTAAGGTACCCAGTACCTCCAAACCTCACTACCAACAGCTGCAGCACCCCTACACACCCACCGGACAGCGATATCACAACAGACCGTCCGGTGGTGAAAGCTCGAAGGCCGGCCCACCTGCACAACGGTCTTTTTTAGGCCATGGCCCAGCCCGGCCTTCTTGGAAAATGCGCCACCCCTACAACGCAGCAACTCAACAGAAGAAACAAGGGCAAAGACCGCAACACCGGCAATAACCTTGGAGGTAGGTGGGTCTGGCTCCCCCAGGAACATTGCTTGTCTAAATTCATCTTATGTGGGAGGCCGGTTGCACTTGTTTTATGAAGTATGGCGCACTTTTACCTCTGATCCTTACATACTCGGAAGTATTCAGGGCTATAAAATTGAATTCATTTACGAACTCCCTACCCCGGTCCAGCATTCGCCTAGCCAAAAGTTTATACTTTCACAAAAAGAAAGAACAGCAGGCCATGCTGAACTATTAAGACTAATTAGTAAAGGGGTAATTGAGAGAACCACCAGAGAATCTCAGGAGTTCGTATCTAATATATTTACCAAAAATAAAAAAGATGGCGGGTGCCGCATAATCATAGATCTGACCGAACTGAATACTTCTGTTCAGCATGTTCATTTCAAAATGGACACTTTTGACACAGCTAGACAGCTAATAGCTAATGGGTACTACATGGCATGCATTGACCTTAAAGATGCATACTATTCATTGCCAATACACAAGGATCATAGGAAATACCTTAAATTTATCTGGATGGGACAATTATGGCAATATAAAGCCTTCCCCAATGGGTTATCATCAGCACCCAGGCTGTTCACCAAAATATTGAAACCAGCATTGGCCTATTTAAGGAAACAAAACCATACTGTTATGGCCTACCTTGATGATATCCTCATTGTCGGGGAGAATTTGGAAACGGCTACATTGGCAGTTCTAGCCACAAAACATCTCTTTCAAAAGCTGGGGTTCATCATACATCCAGATAAATCAAAGTTGGAACCCTCTACTACCATGGATTACTTGGGGTTCACCATTGACTCGGTGCAAATGTCTATCACCTTACCACCGAACAAGGTGGTGGACTTGATAGAAGCTTGCAGGAGCCTTACTGGCATCAGGGATCCATCCATACGGCAGGTGGCCAGGGTAATTGGGAAAATAGTGGCTGCTTTTCCCGCAGCACAATTCGGACCACTACATTATCAAAACCTACAAAGAGCTAAAATTATAGCTCTCAAAAGTCATGCAGGCCATTTCGACAGGCCTATGAAGTTGCCAGAAAAGGCAAGAATTGAATTAAATTGGTGGATGGAAAATGCTCAATTCTGTTCCAAACCCATCACTATCATAAATCCCTCGGTCATCTTACAAACTGATGCCAGTGCCAAAGGTTGGGGAGCAACTAATACCACCACTAGTTGTGGAGGCAGATGGAGTGCACAAGAGCTAACCCTATTTGAAACATTGGGGATTAATTATTCAGAAATGCTGGGAGCATTTCATGGCCTTAGGGCATACTGCTCAGACATGCACCAAGTACATGTTAGATTACAAATTGACAACAACACAGTGGTGGCTTATATTAATCATATGGGTGGAATAAAGTCGATATCATGTGATGAATTGGCTAATAATATCTGGCACTGGTGTCTGCAAAGGGAAATTTGGATTTCAGCCACTTACCTTCCAGGTAAGCTAAACACAGTGGCAGACACCAGGTCACGCAAATTCAACGACAACATAGAATGGATGTTGGATCGGAAAGTGTTCAAAGATATTGTAGAACGTTATGGGACACCAGATATCGACCTTTTTGCATCCAGATTAAATCACCAACTGCCAACATATGTTGCTTGGGAACCAGACCCAGGGGCAGTAGCAATGGACGCTTTCACGCTACATTGGGGGGATTTGTTCTGTTATGCCTTTCCCCCCTTCTGCCTCATCAGTCGGGTCTTGCAAAAAATCAGACAAGACTCCGCATCGGGTTTTTTGGTTGTGCCCGACTGGCCTACCCAACCATGGTTCCCAGCGGTACAGAAGATGGCCACAGAACCTTGTATTCGGGTCAACAAACGACCTAGCCTATTAATACATCCCGTCACAGGGGAACACCATCCATGTCATGACCGCATGGACCTGTTGATTTGCAGATTCTGAAACGGCCACTTCTGGGATACGGACTCACCAACAGAACAATAGATACCATTTCAGCGTCATGCAGGGAGTCCACTAGGAAACAGTACCTGACCTACATCAGGAAGTGGGAAGTGTTCTGCTCTACAACAAACACAACCTACGAATCGGCTACCATCACGGAAGTTCTGGAATTCCTGGCTACCCTTCACTACGATGAAGGATTAAGCTACAGTGCCATTAATTGTGCCAGGAGTGCCCTATCAACCTATCTGGGCAAGGGGAGTGATCAACTGGGCATTGGATCACATCCATTAGTGTCTAAGCTAATGAGAGGAATATTTAATTCCAATCCCCCCAGGCCCAGATACAACCACACGTGGGATATCAGCATAGTATTGACTATGTTGCGAAGATGGACACCAAACTCGGGGCTCACCTTGGACAAACTCACCTACAAAATGGTAATGATTATGGCACTTGTCACGGCACAACGGGTCCAGTCCCTGCACAAGTTAAATCTGGATGCCATGACTATCTCCAATGGCAAAATCACTTTTCATATGCAGGGGCTGTTAAAACAAGATCGACCCAGATCGTCTGGACATACATTAGAGTTTCTAGCCTATCCAGCAGATACTCGACTCTGCATCGTCACTTTTATATCACGTTACATTTCAGTCACCAAGTCTCTCAGGGGCACGGAGAAAGCTTTGCTTATAAGCCACAAAAAGCCCCACCACAAAGTCACGGTGCAAACCATATCTAGATGGTTAAGGGTGGTACTGGATGCGGCGGGGGTGGACACTAATATTTTTAAATCTCACTCCACCAGGGCAGCATCCACTTTGGCGGCTAGGATGATGGAAGTACCCATGGACCACATCCTGGCCACAGCGGGTTGGAGCAATGAGAAGACGTTTCAACGCTTTTATAACAAACCCGTGGCCTCTCCTGACTCTTTTGCAGGAAGAATTTTGAGTTCTGCTAAATAATTACCCTATATGGGATATATATTTTGTTTTGGTATGAATAAATACCTATTTTGTTTTTCAGCCAGTGTCATGTCTGAAATATGTTCATCCTCTTATCCCAGCATAGCAGTGTGTGAGCATGGGGTGTTCCAGGGCATGAAATCACAGAGCTTTGAAATCTTCACGTAGTCACTCACGTGACTCCGAAGTAAAATAGTAAGATTAAATGAGAACTTACCAGTTTGAAGTTTGATCTTTATTTTATGAGGAGTTACGATGAGGGATTACGTGCCCTCCGCTCCCAAACCCTCTATTATAAAGATCAACTGGTATGAAAGTTCTCTCTTATCTTACTATATTAGTCTACGTTGCTGTCTGTGATTTCACACCACTGCTTTGAAGAATGTCGCGCATGCGTGCTGGCGGAGTCTTCACGTTATCCCTCATCGTAACTCCTCATAAAATAAAGATCAAACTTCAAACTGGTAAGTTCTCATTTAATCTTTCTATTTAGAGGTGTTTTGAAGGGTTTAGATGGATTTAGAAGTGTTCAGACATATTTCAGAGGGATTTAGAGAGGTTCAGAGGGGTTTCAGATGTATTCTGAGGGATTTAGTAGTTCGATGGGTTTCCAGGGGTTTCTAGGGGTGTCGAGGTGTTTTGACCTATTCAGAATGGTTTCGAGGGCTTTCCATGGGTTTCAGAGGGGTGTGAAAGGATTTAAAGGGACGTAAAGGGGTTTAGATATGTTTAAATGTGTTTCGATGGGAGTAGAGGAGTGTAGAGTGTAGGGCTTAGCGGGGTTTATAGGGGGTTTTGAATGGTTCCGAGTGGCCCAGTAGGGTGTAGAGGGTCTTAGAGGGCTTCAATGGGGCTTAGATAGGTTCAGAGTTGTTCAGAGGGTGTAGAGGGGTTTAGAGGGTTTCAGAGGTGGTTAGAGAAGTTTGAAGGTATTGAGAGGGGTTTAGAATGGTTTAGAGGGGTTCAGAGGGGAGTAATTGAGTTTAGAGTGGCATTGAGGTGTTTAAATTATCTGAATGGTGGCCGATTAGGGAAAGGGGAGATACAACGAGATCTGGGTGTCATGATACACCTGTCATTGAAAGTAGGCATGCAGGTGCAGCAGGCAGTGAAGAAAGCGAATGGTTTGTTGGCAGTTGTACAGGGTCTTGGTGAGGCCACATCTGGACTATTGCGTACAGTTGTGGTCTCCTAATCTGAGGAAAGACATTGTGGCCATAGAGGGAGTACAGAGACGTTTCACCAGACTGATTCCTGCGATAGCAGGACTTCCATATTAAGAAAGACAGGATCGACTCGGCTTGTACTCGCTGGAATTTAGAAGATTGAGGGTGGATCTTAAGAGGTTGTACAGGAAAGATGCAGGAAGATTGTTCCCGATGTTGGGGAAGTCCAGAACAAGGGGTCACAGTTTAAGGATAATGGGGAAGTCTTTTAGGACCGAGATGAGAAAATAATTTTTCACAGAAAGAGTGATGAATCTGTGGAATTTCATTTCGGAGTCACGTGAGTGACTTCGTGAAGAGCCCGCCGGCGCGCATGCTCGACAAATCGTCGTATCGCGTTGCTGCGACGGCTGACGGAGGAGCGCGCTCCTCGCCAGCCCTTCATAAGGGAACCACGCAGGTAAGTATGCTACCTTAAGTTGGTGGTTCTTGTTGTGTTTGCTTCACAGCAAGAACATGGATGGGAGTTTGAGAGGCCGGAGATCGGGGAAAAGTCGCCGGCCAGCAGTTCCGGAGCGAGAGTTGTCGGGGGTACCTGCAACACAGACCGGAACGAGGGCGGAGATGTCGGTGAGCTCTGTCTTTTTAGGTCCGGATCCGCCCGCACACCACAGCTCGGAGGAGTTCGACGAGGAGGAGTGTGGTGTGCCGCCAGAGCAGGACGACCCTGCCATGGCAGTCAGGTCGTCAGCAGGCTTGCTGATGGCCTCGAGCAGAAGGGTCCGTGTGGCTGCAAGGCCCGTTTCACGCAGCCCTCTGAGGAGGGGAAGGGCAGGAGCCCAGAAGCCTAACCCTGTCGGGGCTACGGCTCTGCCTGCCGCCAAGGAGCGGTCAGGTTCCAGGACGGGACCCGGGGCAGCTGTGAGGTCCAGCCGTCGCCCCCCAACTTTCGACGCCGGGACGAGTCAGTTGGGGGTCCCGTCACGGTCGCCGAGCCCCCCATGGATGGGTGGGCGAGACCATGCGTCGGCAAGGTCCACGATGTGGGCAGCTGGCAAGCCTGCACGGGCTCAAGGTATCCAGGCTTCGGCTGGTGCCGACACCATGCCGCATCTGTCCGTAGAGGCAACGGCTTCCGCTCCCGCTAAACGGAGGCGGTTGAACACGTCCGTGCAGGAATCGCGCAGTTTCGCCTCGGCGGCTGTCGACGACAACTACCGGCACCGGCAGGGCCTCGACGAGGTGCGGGCCGATGACAGGAGCCCCGGCCAATTTTCAGAGCTGGAGGACTCCGACCACCTGAGTGTTCAGGGTGAAGGGCGTATTGACCGTATGGAGCGGCTGCTGGAGCTTCTCATACAAGGTCAACAACAACAGGCATCCAGCAGCGACAGGCACAGGGGTTCATCACCAGCTTCGTACACCAGCCTGGAGCAGCAGGACGAGGAGGCCGTGGGCGACCCCATCCCACCCCCGCCTGAATTACCGGCGGAGGACCTCCTCGATGTGGCCACCAAGTTTGCAGCCCCTCATTCCTTGGGGCTTCCCATCAATACGAAATTGGCAGCCACGGTGGACTTCCTAAATAATCACCAGCTTCAGGAGGAAGTTCTACTACAAGCCATGAGCCGTCACAAGGCTCCATCAAACTGCAACTCCCTCAACGTGCCTGTGGTCAATACGCCAATATGGGGCAACATCAGTGCGGCTATCCGTCAGCAGGAGCTGAAGATTCAGCGGATCCTGAAACTCCTCATGGCCGGGATTACTGCCTTTGTGCGGTCGGTCGACGGAGAGGAGCTTAATTTGGTCCAGGAGGATGCTCTGGCGCTTCTGTGCGCTACTCAAAATGAAATAAATGGCTTTCGCAAAAATAGCATCCGACCAGCGCTCAACCCTAAGTTTGCAGGGTTGTGCAAACCACCGCCGCCGCCGCCCCGTCAGCTCTTTGGCGAAGACCTTTCCAAAAGGGTCAGAGAGCTTGATGAACAAGCCAAGACCGTGGGGCTCATGCGCTCTCATAGTGCCCCCACGCCATCGAGCTCGAAAGCTCCGCTTGGCCGCTCACGAGGGTCTGTCAGCACGTCTACCAGAAATTACCCTCCAGCTCCGAATCGGTATCAACCACCCCAACACCAGGGGTCTTTTTTAGGACAGGCTCGGCAGAAGCCGAGGTGGAAAATGAGGACGCCACGACCTCAAACCAACCCAGCCCCTCTACGTCTACCCACTCGTGTCAGGGACCGCCGGTAACCACAGAGGTGAGGCGGTCTGGTTCTCTTTTTTCTCTTTGTTTAACTTCACATGTTGGTGGGCGTCTGCGGTTGTTTGCGGGTGCATGGGGTGACATTACCAGTGATGAGTATGTGTTACGGAATATTCAGGGCCATAGCGTTGAGTTTATTAATGGGGACATCCCTCCGTCTCAGCATAGACCGGGTCGTACTTTTAAACTAACGGCTGCGGAACAGTCCGTAGGCTATAAGGAAATTTTAAGGTTGGAACAGAAAGGGGTCATAGAGAGAACGGTTCATGAGCCCGTTGAATTTGTTTCCAATATTTTTACTCGACCTAAGAAGGATGGAGGCTGCAGAGTCATTATTGATCTAACCACTCTGAATAACTTTGTAACATATACTCATTTTAAAATGGACACGTTTGAAACGGCCAAATCATTGATCTCACAAGGGTGCTTTATGGCATGCATTGATTTACAGGATGCGTACTATACCGTACCCATGAAAAAATATTACAGAAGGTTCTTAAAATTTATCTGGATGGATCAGCTGTGGCAATATATGGCGTTGCCTAATGGGCTCACCACAGCCCCTCGATTATTTACTAAATTGGTGAAGCCAAGTATGGCTTATTTAAGACAACGACATCATATCGTTATGGCTTATTTAGATGATATTTTAATTGTCGGCCACACCTTGGAATCAGCTCAACAAGGGGTTGCAGCTGCGGTCAATTTGTTCCAACAGCTTGGGTTCATTATTCATCCAGAAAAATCTAAGTTCTGCCCCACCCAGGTAATTAATTATCTGGGGTTCCAGGTGAATTCCATTAGCATGAGAGTCACCATACCAATTAACAAAATTGAGGAGGTAACACAGAGGTGTACAGATTTAATCAATACTCGTATACCATCGATTCGTCACACAGCTACTGTCATTGGCAAGATAGTGGCTTTGTTTCCGGCAGCCCGGTATGGACCTCTGCATTATCAAAACTTGCAGAGAGCCAAGATCGCTGCGTTGCGACGGCATGCTGGTCATTATGATCGATCAATGCAGCTGCCGCCTGCAGCATTGGATGAGTTACGATGGTGGGTTTGCCACATTAGTAACTCGTTTAACACTATTATTGAGGCGAAACCGATGATATACTTACAAACTGATGCGAGCTCTGATGGCTGGGGAGCTACAAATCAATATTCTAGTTGTGGGGGCCGATGGGATACCCTTGAGAATACGATGTTGGTATCACAAGGGATCAACTATTTGGAGCTGCTTGCAGCGTTTCACGGACTTCGTGCATATTGTTCCAAGATCATTGGAGCACATGTCCGGCTCCAAATAGACAATACCACAGCGGTGGCGTATTTAAACCACATGGGCGGTACCAGGTCAGTTTCATGTAATAAATTGGCTAATTCAATTTGGCTCTGGTGTGTCAAAAGAGACATTTGGATTTCAGCTACCTATTTGCCAGGTGAGCTTAATATTGTGGCGGACGCCAGGTCACGCAAGTTCAATGATAATATTGAATGGATGTTACATCCTGAAATTTTTGCAAAAATCACAGCCAAATTTGGGAAACCGGACATTGACCTTTTTGCGTCCCGGTTGAACCATCAGGTACCAACCTACGTCTCGTGGGAACCAGATCCTGGGGCTATAGCGTTAGATGCATTCTCGCTAGACTGGGGGAATTGCTTTTTCTATGCATTCCCCCCGTTTTGCCTCATCAGTCGGGTATTACGTAAAATTCAGATGGATGGTGCCAAGGGCATCCTTATCATACCCGACTGGCCTACACAGCCGTGGTATCCGATGGTCTTTGACACGCTCAGTGAACCTTGGGTCTGTTTGCAGGGTAGCCCAGAATTAGTTACTCACCCTGTTTCAGGGGAGCCACATCCCTGCCATGGCTATTTAAATTTGTTGGCTTGCAGATTCTGAATTGGCCTTTAGTTCAATACGGCCTTTCTACCCGGACCATGGATACCATTGCGGCGTCGTGCCGAGAGTCTACAAGGCGAAGATACCGCTCTCACATCAGGAAGTGGGAAGCCTTCTGCAGCCGCTCTCGCATCACGTACGATGCCGTGACTATAACCGACGTCCTGGAATTCCTCGCGGGGTTGCACCATGATGAACACTTAAGCTACAGTGCCATCAACAGCGCCAGGAGCGCTCTATCATTCTACCTCAATATTGAGGTGGGATCCAACAGGCTAGTGTCCAGGCTCATGCGGGGTATTTTCAATATGAATCCGCCTACACCACGTTACTCTATCACCTGGGATGTCAGGGACGTTTTAACTCTGCTCAGGACGTGGTCCCCCATGGAAGCGCTCCAGCTGGACAAACTCACCATGAAGCTGGTGATGTTATTAGCGCTGACTTCAGCACAGAGGGTACAGACACTCCATAAACTACGTGTCGACAGAATGATGTCTACCCCCACAGAAGTAGTTTTCTTTGTTGACGAGCTACTAAAGCAGCACAGACCTGGGTGCACAGGGCTGCAGCTGAAGTTCCCGGCATACCCCGCCGATGCTAGGCTATGCTTAGCCTCCCATATCCGTTACTACGTCAAGGTGACGGCAAGCATCAGAGGAATGGAGAGATACCTGCTTGTCACTCATAAGAGACCTCACCATCGAGTGACAACACAGACGATATCCAGGTGGCTTCGAGTCGTCTTGGGTAAGTCAGGTATCGACACTAATGTGTTCAAATCTCATTCCACCAGGGCTGGTGGAATGAGATTTCGTGCCCTCGTGCCCTCGTGCCCTCCTCGCCCAACCCTCAATCACCTTCATCTGGTAATCTTAGTCGTTTCATTCTTACTATGTGAAGTCATTTCTTTTGATTGGTTTCTGTGATTCCACGCCGCTACTTTGAAGTATGTCGAGCATGCGCGTCGGCGGGCTCTTCACGAAATCCCTCACTTCGACTCCTCATGAAATAAAGATCAACCTTCGAACTGGTAAGTTATCGTTCAATCTCACTATTCTCTGCCACAGAAGGTAGTTGTGGCCAGTTCATTGGCTATGTTTAAGAGTGAGTTAGATGTGGCCCTTGTGGCTAAAGGGGTCAGGGGGTATGGATAGAAGGCAGGTACAGGATACTGAGTTGGATGATCAGCCATGATCATATTGAATGGCGGTGCAGGTTCGAAGGGACGAATGGCCTACTCCTGCACCTATTTTCTATGTTTCTATGTTTGTAGATGGGTTTAGAGATGGTCAGAGTGGTTCAGAGGGGTGTAGATGGGTTTAGAGGAGCTTAGATGTGTTTAGAGGTGTTTAGAGAGGTTCAGGTGGGTTTAGAAGGGTTTGGATGTGTTTAGAGGAGTTTAGAGGTGTTCAGAGATGTTCAGATGGGTTTAGAGTGGTTTCGAGGGGGTCACAGTGGTATAAAGGGGTTCAAAGGGGGTTAGATATGTTTAGGGGTGTTTAGATGGTTTTGATGGGTTCGGAGAGGTTTAGAGGGGATTAGGTGGATTTAGAAGTGTTTAGAAGGGTTTAGATGGGTCCAGATGTTTTCAAAGTGGTCCAGAGGGTCTTAGAGGGATTGTTTTGGTGTCTAGAGGTGTTCAGATGAGAAGAGTTCGTAGGGGTTTTGAGAGGTTTAAAGGCATTTACAGGGGTTTGCAGGGTTTTCCATGTGTTTAGAGGGGTTTAGTGATTCTGAGGGGTTCGGAGGGAGTTAGTTTTAGAGGTGCTTAGAAGGGATGGGGGGGGGGTTCGAGGTGTTCAGAGGTGTTTGCGATTGGGTGTGTTAGAGTGATTTAGATGGGTTCAGATTGCTTCTGGGAGGTTTGGAGGGGTTCAGAGATGTTTATAGAAGTGTTCAGAATTGCTTAGAGGTGTTCAGAGGGGAGTAGGGATGTTTCGAGGATTTTTAGAGGTTTAGAGGGGCTCAGAGGATTTTGGATGTGCTTAGAAGGGTTTAGGGGTGTTTATGAAGGTTTATAGGGGTTTAGCGGGGTTTAGAGGTGGTTATAGCCTGTGTCCTTAAACCGTGACCACTTGTTCTGGACTTCCCCAAGATCGGGAACAAACTTCCTGCATCGAGCCTGTCCAACCCCTTTAGAATTTTGTAGGTTTCTATAAGATCCCCCTTCAAAGCCTACATTCCAGCGAGTACAAGCCGAGTCTATCCAGTCTTTCTTCATATGAAAGTCCTGATATCCCAGGAATCAGACTGGAGAAACTTCTCTGTACTCCCTCTATGGCAAGAATGTATTTCCTCATGTTAGGAGACCAAAACGGTACGCAATACTACAGGTGTGTCTACAGGCAATACTACAGGTGTGTCTCACCAAGACCCTGTACAACTGCAGTGGAGCCTCCCTGCTCCTACTCTCAAATCCCTTTTCTGTGAATGCTAACATACCATCATTTCCTTCACTGCCAGTTGCACCTGCATGCCTACTTTCAATGACTGGTGTACCATGACACCCAGGTCTCGCTGCATCTCCCCTTTTGCTAATCGGCCACCATTCAGATGACAGTCTACTGTCCTGTTTTTGCCACCAAAGTGGATAACCTCACATTTATCCACATTATACTGCATCTGCCATACATTTGCCCACTCACCCAGATATAACACATGCACTGGTTATCCCTTATCTACTCTATTGAATAAATCCTCGAAATATTCTATAAGATTCGTCAGAGGGTTTTGAAGGGGTCTATAGGTGTTCAGAGGGGATCATAGGGCTTCAGAGGGGTTTGGAGGGATTTAAAGGGATTTAGAGGGGATTAGAGATGTTTAGAGGGGTTTAGTGGGTTCAGAGGGCTTCGGAGGGAGTTCGGGAGGTCTAGAGGTGTTTAGAAGTGTTTAGAGGGGTTCCGAGAGGTTCCGAGGTGTTCAGAGGTTTGGGAGACGGGGTGTAGAGTGGTTCAGAGGGCTTCAGAGGTGGTCATAGGCGTTTTGAGGTGTTGAGAGGGTTTTAGAGTGAGTTAGAGGGGTTTGGAGGGGTTCAGAATGGTTCAGAGGGGAATAAAGGAGTTTAGAAGGGCAGAGAGGGGTTTAGAGTGTTAAGAGTGGACGTAGAGGGGGTTACAGCGGCTTAGATGTGTTTAGAGGTGTTCAGAGGGCTTTAGAAGGGTTTAGACGTGTTTAGAGGGGGTTAGAAAGATTTAGAGGGGTTCAGGGGTGTTCAGATGGGTTTAGACCGTCAACATATTGGCAACCGTCAACATATCCTTCCGGTGAAGGAACCGCTTCCTGCGACTCTGTATCCAGATGTCTCGCGTTTCGTATACCCTCCCATGGTCGGTCCCACGACCCCACTGCTAACTATAGTTTCCATCGCGGCCTCCCCATGGTGCTTGGCGACCACCTCGCCTATCATGTCACCCTCCCTGCCAGTTGGGTCGCCGGTCGATTCCCCAATTCCCTCCCCGGTATTTTCTCCAGTGAAAGGAGGTGAGGCGGACTCGTACCGTACATGGGCCGGACGGGTTTGCAGGCCACCAGTTAGATATGGTGATTTTGTGTCATTTTGCAAACTATCCCAAACGTGTTATTAACATTCCACCTATATTGCTTAGCCACCGATGTTTCTTTCGTTTCTACAAGGGGAGATATCGATTGCCTATTTCATACTAGCCAATTATAGTGCTTGTTAGTAGTGACTCTGCCTATTATGTGCTTTATATTATCAAGTGCTTGCCTACACTAGTTGTTACTAGACTGAGTGTTCACATGGGAGGGCTGGTCTCCCAATGTAATATTCCACCTCTCCACCAATACCAATTTTGGTGGCCAGTGGTGGGGGTGGGGGGGGGGGGCTTTCTGGAGTCCTAGTATGGACATTGTGGGCTGGCAGCTCAGTCACTCAAGCCTGGTGGGCTGGTAGTTGACTCACGGCTATTCCTTGAAATTCCATTTCAAGCAGGGTGCAAGGCCACCAAATTCAAGTGCAGTTTCATATCACATCAGGCAGGGTGCAAGGCCGCCAAATTCAAGTGCAGTTTCCTACCACTTCATCCAGGGTGCAAGGCCACCGAATTCAAGTGCAGTTTCCTACCAGGTCAGGCAGGGTGCAAGACTGTCAAATTCAAGTGCAGTTTCCAACCACTTCAGGCAGGGTGCAAGGCCGCCGAATTCAAGTGCAGCTTCCTACCGCTTCAGGCAGGTTGCAAGGCCGCCGTATTCAAGTGCAGTTTCCTACCACTTCAGGCAAGTGCAAGGCTACCGAATTCAAGTGCAGTTTCATACCACTTCAGGCACGGTGCAAGGGTGAACAGTGAAAGCAGCTGAGTCCTCAAAGACATTAGAAACATAGAAAATAGGTGCAGGAGGCCATTCATTGTGATCATGGCTGATCAAAACATTCCCGCACATGGCGCACATTTCAAGGCAGGTGTGAGCTTGCAAAACCAGTTTATTTTGGAATTAAGTGTGCCAAGCTTCTTGAGTGTTGTGGATGATCTCCTCCAGGGATGTTGAGATATATTTCACTGCCCACTTTGATATCCCTTATTTATGGGCAATCTCGTGGTGTAGAGGATCACTGCTCCCATTCCAGTTCTGTCAGTTTTCATTTTTTAGGCCTTGGAGTAAGGTAAAGATTCTGCTACTGAATGTCTATATGAGTGAATGGCTTATGGGGATATATTTGAGACTCTTTGATTTCCTGATGAGACTTCTGGGTCAAATGGCCTTCCAGGTGGTCCTCCTCCATTTTGAACAGCCGCAGATCAAGGATTCCCACAAATTCATTATGCTTTATGCTATTTCATAAAGGATGGCCATTAAGCCTTTTCTGCATTCTGCAAGATCTTGAGCCTTGATGCCACTTTGTTAATCTGGGAGAAACCAATGCCTATGGTTGACTTAATCCTGTCAAGTATTTAGCAAGATTTAACAGATAGCAGTCGGTTTATGTTTATTGTTGTTACGTGTGTGCAGTACAGTGCAAAGCTTTAACTTGCATGCTATTCAGTCAAATCACATAATACAATACATCACACGTATAAAAGGTAGAGTGAAGGGAAAGATGGCAGACTGCAAAATATATTTCTCAGTATTGTCATGCAACTGTTCCAGAGAAAATGAGCTAGGTTGGAGAATCGGGACTGTACCTAGCTCATCGAAGGACCACTCAGTAGTCTAAAAACTGTGGGGAACAGTGGCTGTTTCAGTGAGATTGGTCCATTAAAAATTGTTGATAATCTTACACCGAAGGAACATTTGAAATTCGTCACTATGATTGGGGCATGTATTGCACCACCATCCTGAAGTCGAGAAATAGCTCTTCATCTTGCTGACATTGAGGGGGATGTTGTTAATTTGACACTAAGTTACGAGATAGTCTCATCATCCTGTCTTATCATTGTTCACGATCCGACAGTGGTGTCATCTGCAAACTTATAGATACGTCATTACTGACACATTTGATTAAGCATCTACAAATTTGTGGAGCCTGTTGCAAGTAGTACATGTCTCTGAGACATTAAGGAGGGCAGGAATCAGTTGCACAGTGGACCAAACAGTTGGTCTCAGACTGGAGTCTGTATCTTCAATTAGTCATGCCTTCATACAACCAAAATCACTGCCTGTGTTTTCCTCCAATGGGTTTCTCAAGACATATGGAAATATATTCACATTTTCCAAGGCTCATTATGGAAATGTTTTGCAGGAGTGTGCTGTACTTGAGGGAGCAATGACAAGTTAAGAGAGGAACTTCAAGGATAAAACACAAAGTGCTGGAATAACAGTCTCAGGCATGCACAAGTAATGACACAGGCTTGAATGATCCCAAACACAGTTTTTCCAAATTATGTCAAGTTTATTGTTGTATGCATGTACGATGTAGATACAATGAAAGGTTACTTTGCAGAAGCATCCCAGGCTTAGAGACGGATTCACATGAAACATTAATTATACGGTCATTCTCTAAAACTGTTACAAGGCATCAGTCAAATCATGTTGTTATGAAAAGTCCATGGTAGTGCAAGAGGAAAGTAGCAGATCCCGAACCTGGTGGTGTGGAACTTCAGGCTTCAGTATCTCCTACCTGATTTAGCAGCGAGACGAGAGAACGGCCCGGATGAAGGGGAACCTTGATGACCGATGCGGCCTTCTTGTGGTGGGTTCTCATGTAGATGTTATTGATGGTGGGGAGGAGTGTGCCTGTGGTGAACTGGGCCAGGCCCACCGCACCATGCAGCCTCTTGCATTTCTGTACATTGGACACTTTACTTTACACAGTACATCTGTACAAGTTTGTTAAGAGTTCAGCTAGAGGTTCTTGTTGCTGCACCACTCAACCAGAGTTTCCCTCTCTCTGTAGTATCCAGTTGCAAAGGAAGGTACAGAGAACCAGGTATTGGACCTCACTGGTAATTTGAAGGGGGTGATAGTGTTGAATGCCTTGCCGTAGTTGATGAATAGCTGCCTGACATGTATTCTAGATGGTCTAGAGCAGAGTGCAGTGATATAGTATATACTGTTGACCAGCTGTGACGGTTAGCAAACTGAAGTGGATCCAAGTTATTTGTGAGGCAAGAGTTGATTTGCACCCAAACAAACTTCTGTAGGCACTTTATTACCGTGAATCTAAGTGCTACCAGATGGTAGTCGGTGAGGCAGATCACAGTGGTCTTCCTAAACATGGGAACGATAGATCCAATGTTGGAGCAGGTTTGAACCTTGACCACAGATGTGAGAGGTTGAAGATATTCTTGAACCCTCAAAGTAGTTACTCAACACAGGTTTTTAGTACTCAGCCATGAACACTGTCTGGGCTGGGTGCTTGATGTGAACTCATCTTCTTGAAGGAAGATCTGACATTAACTTCAGAGACCGAGATCACAAGGTCATCATGGCTGTGAGTGTTCAGGAAGGAGCCAATAGAAGTTATGTTATCAAGGAACAGGAATGTGCAATATCCTAAGACATATTGTCAAAGTATACCTGTGGAGTGAAATGGAACGATCTAACCAAGGACTTAGTCGCAGAAAGCACATATCTATTTAGTTTTCATATGGGGGAAAAAACTCATGTCAGCATGCATCAATAGAAAAGGGAAAAAAAAGGATATAATATTTTGTACAAACCAATGGCAAGTATGGCTTCATAATTCCGTTCCATGTTCTTATAACAGAGCTTCGCTCAGTCACTTATTTCCTCACACTATTCCTTGGAAAAATAGTCAGTCATGTCTTTGAAATGGTCAGCACTGGAAAAACAAACATTGTACATGATATACTTTGGTGCATAATCTGTAATCATATAACCATTTAACAATTACAGCACGGAAACAGGCCTTCTTGGCCCTTCCAGTCCGTGCCGACCATTTATTTTCCCCTAGTCCCATCTACCTGCACTCAGACCATACCCCTCCATTCCCTTCCCGTCCATATACCTATCCACTTTACTTTTAAATGTTAAAATCGATCCTGCCTCCACCACTTCTGCTGGAAGATCATTCCACACAGCCACCACTCTCTGAGTAATGAAGTTCCCCCTCATGTTACCCCTAAACTTCTGTCCCCTAATTCTCATGTCATGCCCTCTTGTTTAAATCTTCCCTACCCTCAATGGGAAAAGCTTATCCACGTCAACTCTGTCTATCCCTTTCATCATTTTAAAGACCTCAATCAAGTCCCTCCTTAACCTTCTGCGCTCCAAAGAATAAAGACCCAACTTGTTCAACCTTTCTCTGTAACTTAGTTGCTGGAACCCAGGCAACATTCTAGTAAATCTCCTCTGTACTCTCTATTTTGTTAACATCCTTCCTTTAATTAGGCAACCAAATCATCAGATATTCATTCCAAAACTGATTTTAAAATATCATTTATTCATTTAATATAGGACAATTCCAGGATATTGAATCACAAGTTAAATTAACAGGTAACTTCTTCAGGATAGAAATTAGGTATTTCTTCACTCAGAATATAGTGACTTTTTTTTCTAATTGCATTCTAGCAAGATCAAAATATTATTGATGCAAAGAAGTAATAAACCATATCAAAGAAGTAATAAACCGTGAGAGGAAACTGCATTTAGAGTGCAGGTCAGGAGTGATCTGCCTGAAAGGTCCAGACCCAAAATGTTGCCTGACAAGATTCAAGACTGCAGCTTCCAGCCAACAGACATCAGCACCTACATTTCTGGCAATGAAGCCAGTGACTATCATGGGCTTCCCCCACACTGAAGTGAGGACCAGCATCCAGTGGCTCCTGCAAAACCACTATTGTAATAAATAATAAATTGTCAGTGGTAATCAGCAAACCATGCAGTGTCTGTGGAGGTAGAAACTGAGGGAATGTTTCAGGTTAATATTCTTTCCTCACAGCTGGGGAAGTTGCCAGATGGAGACAGACAACTGGAAGGATGAGGGAGATGGTCTGAATGGCGTCCCAGATCAATATTAATGTCAGTGATCCACTCCAGAGCGCAGGGAACTCACCCACTCCTCACTGACACCAATTCCTGGGGTGGTGATGGTCTGAGAAGGAGCAGCTGCATCTTCCCCGTTCCCAGGCCCCTGAGAGGACATTTATCCGGCATCTTCTGCCCGTTCTCCATGTCAAAGCTCCCTGCAGTTTCACCTCTGAGCCCTGCGTCCCAGACGTGGTCTTGTCTCCTTCAGCAGCTCCTCGGTCTCCCTTCCTGAGCTCAGACACCCACTTCTCACCTCACCTACGCTCACTTCTCCTCACCTACGCCTCAACTAAACCGTTCGCCTCAATAGTGAACCAAACCTCACTATTAAAGGTAGACAAAAATGCTGGAGAAACTCAGCGGGTGAGGCAGCATCAATGGAGCGAAGGAATAGGTGACGTCTTCAGTTTGAAGAAGGGTCTCTACCCGAAATGTCAACTATTCCTTCGGTCCATAGATGCTGCCTCACCCGCTGAGTTCCCCAGCATTTTTGTCTTCGTTCGATTTTTCCAGCTTCTGCAGTTCTCAAACCCCACATCTGCGTTTCTACTAAACCTCGCCTCGTCTAAACTTCATCTCACACCTAACCCTCAACTCACTAAACTGTGCCTCGACTAAACTTCACCTCAACTAAACCTCACACCTCGACTAAATCTACACCTCGACTAAATCTACACCTCGACTAAATCTACACCTCGACTAAATCCTCACCTCAACTAAATCTTCACCTCAACTACATCCTCACCTCAACTACATTTCACACCTCACTAAACATTGCTTTGATTAAACCCCTGGCTCACTACTAAACTACTCCTCACACCTAAACCTCACCTCAATTTATAGCCCCTCCCCCCCCACCCCCGCGGGTCACGTGGGCAACTCGAGCTCTCGGCGGGAAAAGGCGCCAAAAGCCGTCGCGAGCAAAGATACTGGAGGAGCTGCTGTAGAATCTTTGGTCGCGAGTCTCCCGCCATCGTCGCCCGGGGGGAGGGCGAACGTGGAGAGCGGCGCAGGCGCAGAGGAGCGAAGGCGCAGAGGTGGTGGTGGTGGTGGTGGTGGTGGTGGGGGGGGGAGGCCTCGGGCTCAACGTCAACGAGCGCGCGACCCCCCTCCTCCCCCCAATCGGCTCTCGAGGATGGCGGGAAACTCGCGACGGCTACTGTCGCCTTTTCCCGCCGAGGGCTGGAGTTGTCCACGTGACCCGCGCTCTGGGTGGAGCCGCTCCGCTCACGTGAGGCGCCGCCAACGGCCGGGGGGGGGAGGGGGGAGGGGCTATAAATAGTTTAGTCGCGAGGTGGAGTTTATTGAGGTGACGGTTAGGGTCAGTTCAGGTGGAGTTTAGTTGATGTTAATTATCAAAGTGGAGCTGCTGACATTAATATTGATCTGGGAGGCCATTCAGACCATCGCCCTCATCCTTCTAGTCGTCTGTCTCCATCCGGCAACTTCCCCATCGGTGAGGAAGGCTGTTGAGGGAGGGAGGGAGTCAGTCGCCGCCGCCGCCTCCTCGCTGCTCCAGTCCATGGATGAGACCAGCCCGCTGCGCTCGCCGCCGCCGCCGCCGCCGCCGCCCCCACACCCACCTGGTGACGGCGTCACGGCCGGCGGGGGGCGGGCGTGAACCCGCCGCCTCCAGTATCTTTGGTTCCCCCGGCGGCCGCGGGCACGAGCGCCAGACGCTGCTGGACGGACACGCGCACTGGCACGGGCGCGCGCACGGACACGCGCCCGCCGCCCTCAACCAGTTGCCGGACGAGCCCGAGATGGCGGAGGCGCTGCGGCGCAGCAGGAGCTGGGCGTCCACCCACCCTCAGCGCATCAGCCAGGGCTCCAGCGGCAGCTACTTCATCACAGACCCGCAGGGGGTGAGTACAGGGGGAGAGAGGGGCCCGGGGATGAGGACAGGGGGAGAAAGGGGCCTAGGGATGAGGATCCCGGGGGGAGAGATGACCCAGGGGGTGAGGACCCTGTAGTAATGTTAAAAATGTTCAGATTTTAAAAATCATGCCTGCAATTTATCCCATCAGATAAAGCATAAAAAAGTTTAATTTGACACCTAATTCACTTTCATATCTTGAGTATTAAGAAAGTTATGACCATTTTCATACTCGGGAATTAGCATCTTGTTCCCCATTGCCTTTCCATTGACTTAACTCTAAAGCTGTGATCTAGAACAGTTAAAAGCCCATAACTTTCTTAAAAATTAAGAGAACTCAATGAAATTTTCAGTTATTATAGATTGAAGCATTTTGAAACAAATATGAAACAATCCTACTTGGATGACCTGAAATTAAAGCTTATAATTAGTTATCTAATTGTAGCTAATTACAAAATTCAATGAGTAGATCTAAACGTCTATCCATTTCTTAAGAAAAGGTAAACTTTTTTTAAATTGCCTAAGTGTCCAAATAACATTCACACGATAATCCACAATATAACATAATTTTTAAATCTAATTTTCATGAATTTATAGGCCAAATGGAAGGAATTTAGTGTTTAATGCCTGTAAATTAATGGTCATTTAAATCAACTAGCGAGTGGGTTTTAGTGGAATGCGGTGGATTAGAACGTTGTGGTTTGCGGGGAAGTCAGTATGAAAAATACAGCCGGTTCATACATTTATTTGTCCCCTTTTCGCAACATGAAAATGTGATTAAAGCCTTCCTAAAAACCAAGTTTTTATGTAAAAATAAACTGTGTAGCTTTTATCGCCTACCTTGGGTCCGTTCCGCTGTCACCATTCAGAGCTTTAGAAGATGATTTTTAAACTACTCTAGTTAATAAATAATCTAGCGTAGTTTAAAAATACCTTTATGAATGAAATGTCGGAGCGATTTCTCTTTAGCGACGAAATTGCCCGACATGGATCGACTTGGACTGCCTAGAAAAAAAATCGGCATTTTAAACCCGCCCCCCCCTCTGAAAGGCGCCAAAGTGGCTCACACGGGGAGCGGCAGAACTGCTAAAGGTAGGTATTGTAACATACCTACCCCTTCGTAAAATCCGTCCCCGTTCACGGCATTAGAAAGTAATTTTTATTTTACTCCAGCGCTGAAATTGTCGGGCGATTTCAAATTTTTTTAAATTCACATATAGACAGGGGAAAACCGCATTTTAACCCCGCCCCCTCGTAAAAGGTGCCAAAGTTGCGCACGTGGCCAGAGAGGACCCAAGAGAGGGGGAGAGAGAGAGAGATGAGGACTCTTGGGGGGGGGGGGGGGAGTACAGGAGGAGAGAGGGGCCTAGGGGATGAGGTCAGGGGGACAGAGGACCCATGGGATGGGGACAGGGGGAAAGAGGACCCAGGGGGTGAGGACCCGGGGGCGAGAGGGGCCAAGGGGATGGGGACGGGGGAAGGAGGACCCCAGGGGGAGAGAGGAGCCGGGGGGAGTACAGGGGGGGGGGGGGGGAGAGGACCGGGGGGGTCGGGATACAGGGGGAGAGAGGACCCAGTGGGTGAGGACCATGTAGCAATGTTTCACACAATCACACAAATGATTGAAGCATTCTGAAACAAATATGAAACATTCTTACTTGGATGACCTGAAATTAAAGCATATAATTAGTTAGTTACCCAATTGTAGCTAATTACAAAATTCATATACTAGATCTAAACATCTATCCATTTCTTAAGAAAATATTTTTAAAAAAGCCTAAGTGTCCAAATAACATTCACACAAGAATTCACAATAAAACATGATTTTTAAATCTCACTGTTATGAATTTATAGGCCAAATTGAAGGAATTTAATGTTTAACTAGACCAAGTGCAGACCCGTTGGGTCTCTTCCCCAATGTGTGATTTCACAGGGGGAGGGGGGAGGGGGAGGGGGAGAGGGGGGGAGGGAGGGGGAGAGGGGGGGGAGGGAGGGAGGGAGAGGGGGGGGGTCATACAGTCGGGGAGGGGGTTTAAACACTCACATTTACCCCACTAGTGGTTCGCGTCTACCAGCTCAAGTGCTTGGACACCCCGGTTATGAGTGATGTGGACTGTCGTGGTTCCCACCTGGGAATGATCACTGACAACATGATATGCCTCGCCTACTTGGGAGGAGGCCGCAACCGTTGTAATGACACGGCGATAGTGGGGTAAGAAAAACGGGGGGAGGGAGAGAAGGGGAGAGAGAAGGGGGAGGGAGAGAAGAGGGAGGGAGACAGGAGGGGGAAACAGAGGACGGGGAAGGGAGGAGGGGCAGGGAGAAAAGTGGAAGAGTGACCGTTACCGTTGAATCTGAGGAAGACGCGCAGAAGGGTTTTCATGTTGTGTGGGGTCGGGGCGCGGATGCCTTTGGCGAGCGACCTTCCAAGGAGGGAGGGTTGGAGGGAGCGAAAGAGGATGGTGAGAGGGAGGGAGGGTGTAGAAGAATGGAAGGGAGGAGTGGAGAGGGGGATGATTTACAGAGAATAAACTAAATTGAAACACAAACTAAATTAAAAAGTAATTTAAACTACACTCAAACTCTAAACTCAACCCTTCAGCTAAAACCTTCGCTCAGTCCACCTGGCCCCACCTGATATACCGGTTGTCAAATACTTGAGGGGAGAGGGTTACAGAGACGGGGAAAGGGGGTGTAGGGGCCGGAGGGGAGGGGGTGACTCTAGCTAACATTAAATTATACTCTGAGAAAGAACTGCAGATGCTGCAAAAATCATAGACACATAAATGGTGGAGAAACCATGTAGCCGTGATCACAGCCAACATTGGCCTGCTTCCCACATCATCGTCACTTTTTTGCATATATTTTACTGTTTTTTCTGTGTCTCTCCACATCACCGTCTATATCTCTCGTTTCATTTTCCCCGGACTCTCAGTCCAACGAAGGTTCTCGAACAGAAATGTCAATTCCTTCTCTCCGGAGATGCTGCCTGACCCGCTGGGTTATTCCAGCATTTTGTACTGTGTCGGGGTAACTCAGCGGGTCAGGCAGCTTAACCCTAACCCACTGATAGTCGTGGGAAAATGAAACGAGACATACAGACGGTGACGTGGAGAGATATAGAACACTTTAATAAAAGATATGCCAAAAAGTGACGATGATATGGGAAACAGGCCAATGTTGGCTGTGGTCGAGGTGACAAGTGTTTGACAACCGGTAGATCAGGTGGGTCCAGGTGGACTGAGCGAAGATGTTCTGTGAGTGTTAGCTCAAGAGTTGAGTTTAGAGTTTGTTTAGTTTAAATAATTTTTACTTTAGTTTGAGTTTCAGTTAAGTTTTTTCTCTGTAAACCCTCCCCACTCCCCCTTCCCTTTCTTCTCCCCCCCCCTCGCTCCTCCCTCCCTCGTTCCCTCCTCCCATTCCCCGTCCTCTACCTCCTTCCCCGACCTCGCCCAGCGCCATACACGGACTGGGAAGAGCACAGGTGCGGTCGCTCGCCAAAGGCCCTCCGCGCCCCGACCCCACACAACATGAAGACCCTTCTGCTTCTCGTCTTCCTCGAACTCGCCGGTAAGTGTACACCCCCCCCCCCGGCATTCTTCCCGTTTGTCTGCCTCCACCTGCTCCCTTGCCCCCTCCTCATGTCTCCTGACACTGCTTTCTCCCCTTCTCTCCCTCCCCCTCCTCTCTCATTCATCCACTTCTCTCTCTCCCATTCTAACCCTCCTCTCCCATCTTTCTCTCCCCATCTTTCTTACTATATCTCCCCCCACTCTCTCTCCTCTTCACCCTCTCCTCTTCTCTCCCCCCCTTCTCCCTCCCCTCATCTCTTTGCCCCTCTTTCACCCTGTCACTCTCATTCCCTCCACCACCTCTCTTTTCACATCCTGTCTCCCCTTCTCTCCCCAACTTCTCTCCCCTCTATCTAGCTCTCCTTCCCCCCCCCCCCCCCCCCCCCCCCCACCCCCGCTGTCAGTGACCGTGTTCTCGCTCTCCCACCCCCTACAGTCGTGGCGCCCACAGACGATGACAAGATTGTGGGCGGTTACGTGTGCAGTAAACAAGCCGCACCCTGGACCGTGTCCTTCAACGTCGGCTTCAATGTTTGCCACGGCGCCTTGATTCACTTGCGCTGGGTGTTGTCCGCAGCTCACTGCCCCCTGCAGTAAGTACAGGAATCTACACCCCCTCTCCCATCTCTGACCCCCTCCCCTCCGGCCCCTACACACCCTCTCCCCGTCTGTGGATCTTTTTCCCCTCCCATCCACCCCCTCCCCCTCGCTCCCCTCGACAGTTTGGAAATGCGTCCTTCGGCCCACCGAAGATGTTGCCAGGACTACAGGGTTCAAGGGAGAGTTTGACCAGGCTGGGAATCTATTCCTTGAAACGCAGGAGGATGAGGGGTGATCCGGTATTTCTGTCTGTTCGTAGGAGAATCCAGGTTCGTCTGGGCGAGCATGAGATCACGGCTATGGAGGGGTCGGTTCAGTTGATCGACGCGGAGACGGTGATCACGCATCCCAAATACGATTACTACACCAGGGACAACGACATCATGTTGATCAAACTGTACCGGCCCGCCACCATGAACCGCGATGTGGTCGCCGTTCCCCTGCCCACGCAGTGCACCCAGACCGGCAACATGTGTCTCATCTCCGCCTGGGGCCGCTCCTGGGACCCGGGTGAGTCTCCGGGACTGGTGGGGAATAGAGCGGGAGAGAGATAGATAGATAGATAGATGGAGACAGACAGACAGAGAGTGTGTTGAGGGGGTGGGGGATGGAGGGAGGGAATGAGGAGGCGGGGAGGAGGGGAGGGGGTTTAATCTCTCACCCACCAGCGGTTCGCGGATACCAGCTCAAGTGCTTGGACTCCCCGGTTATGAGTGACGCGGACTGTCACGGTTTTTACCCGGGAGCGATCACGGACAACATGATGTGCCCCCCCCACTCCGGGCCCCACATCCCCTCTGCCCTTCTTTGTAACACCCTTCCCTTCTCCCCCTCGCTCCCACTACAGCGCGAAAACAGGCCATTCGGCCAACCGCGTCACTGCCGTCGAGCGATCACCCCGTTCACACTATCCTACACACACAGACAGACACACACAAACGCGCACACACAAACGCACACGGGACAATTTGCTATATGTATCCGATGCCATTTCACTGCCTCCCACGTCTCTCAATGTGGCAGGGTAATCCTAGCGGGCCAGTGGTGTGTAATGGAGTGCTCCAGGGAGTGGTGTCGTGGGGATATGGGTATAAGGTGAGGGACTATCCCGGCGTGTACACTCGCATCTGCAACTACGTCTCCTGGATCATCGCGTCAAACTGAGCCCGTCACCCCCGGCGGCCGCGCCAGGTCTCCGCCTCTCACTCTCTGTACAACTGGGAAACTATCAATAAAATGGTTGCAATGAAGAATGGTTTCTGTTTCTCGCCGCTCCGGTTCCTCTCCCCCCCGGGCTCAAAAACTGCCGGAGATCACTGTGCGCTTAGTTTTACATTCAGTTCATGCTTTGAGTTTAGAGTTTGTCATATGAGTTTATAGTTTGAGTTTAGCAATTTAGAGTTTGAGTTTATAGCTAGAAACATAGAAAATTGGAAATGTAGAGAAATAGGTGCAGGAGTAGGCCTTTCGGCCCTTCGAGCCAGCACCACCATTCAATATGATCACTGCTGATCATCCAAAATCAGTACCACTTTACGGCCCTTGTTTCTACCTGGAGTTTGGAGGTTAGAGTTTAGAGTTCTAGTTTATATTTTGAGGTTAGAGTTTGATTCTGTTTCAGTTAGAGATTAAAGTTTTGGATTAGTTTAATTTTTTTAAAAAACGACGCGAGAACGGTAAACATTTAACATATTCCGTTACAGATATTTCCAATAAAGTCCGAAAAGCGCCTTATCTGAAAATGTCATGCTTTATTTCTCGAGTTATCAATGAGAATGTTCAAATATTGTAACAAAACTTTGAAATGAAAAGGACCGCCTTTGGATGATGACGTCAACCCCCCCTCCTCTCAACCCCCTCGTTACGCAAAAGCGAGAAAGACGGGCCCTGGATTGAAGCTGTGGAACTCGCAGTTCCATGGTTCATGCCAGCTCCGGGCTCCTCCCCAGGATCCATCCGAGCTCCTCTCCGCTCCCCGCCCCTCACCATTCCTTCCCGAGTCCGGGGATCTGGGGAGCAGGCAGGAACGGGGTACTGATTGGGGATGATCAGCCATGATCACAGCCAATGGCGGTGCTGGCTCGAAGGGCCAAATGGCCTACTCCTGCACATATTGTTTATAGTCTATAATCTAATGTCTCCTTTCCCCAATCCTATCCCTCGCCAGCCTCTCTCCTGTCGCCCCACTCTCTCACCCCTCCATGCTCACCACTCTCTCCCCACTCCCTCCCATCCCACCCCCCCACTCTCCCCCACCATTTGCCGCTCTTCTCCCCTCTCCACAACCCTCTCACAACCCCCTCTATCCCCCCTCGTCACCCCCTCTCCACCTCTCTAACCCCTCTCCCAATGCCCCCTCCCCCTCTCTTTCCCCTTCAATCTCCCCTCTCTCTACCCCCTCCCCCAACCCCCCCTCACCCCCATCGCTCTGTCTCCGCCCTCTGTCTCTGCCCCTCTCTCTGTTTCTGTCTCTCTCTCTCGCTCTGCATCTCTCTCTGTCTCTGACCCCTCGCTTTCTGCCCTCTCTCTACAACCCCTTCGCTCCCCCTCTCTAGACTGCGACTTGGAGGCTATGCGTAAGTGGATAGTGTAGCAATGTTACAAAATTTTGAGATTTTAAAAATCAAGTCTGCAATTTATCCCATCAGATAAAGCATAAAAAGAAGTTTAATTTGACACCTAATTTACTTTCATATCTTCAGTATTAAGAAAGTTATGGCCATTTTCATACTCAGAAATTAGCATCTTGTTCCCCATTGCCTTTCAATTGACTTAACTCAAAAGCTGTGATCTGGAACAGTTAAAAGCCCATAACTTTCTTAAAAATTAAGAGAACTCAATGAAATTTTCAGTTATTATAGATTGAAGCATTCTGAAACAAATATGAAACAATCTTACTTGGATGACCTGAAATTAAAGCATATAATTAGTTATCTAATTGTAGCTAATTACAAAATTCAATGAGTAGATCTAAACATCTATCCATTTCTTAAGAAAAGATAAACTTTTTAAAAATTGCCTAAGTGTCCAAATAACAATAACACAATAATCCACAATGTAACATAATTTTTAAATCTCATTTTCATGAATTTCTGGGTCAAATGGAATGAATTTAGTGTTTGATTCCTGTAAATTAATAGCCATTTAAATCAACTAGCGAGTGGGTTTTAGTGGAATGCGGTGGATTGGAACGTTGCAGTTAGCGGTGAAGTCGGGAGGAAAAATACTGTTTGTTCATACATTTTTTTGGACCCCATTTCGCAACATGAAAATGTTATTATAGCCACCCGAAAAACCAACTTTTAATATAAAAATAAACTATTTACCTTTTTTTCTCCCCTACGCAAAATCCTTCCGGTTGTCGGCGCTCACGGCTTTTGAAGGTGATTTTTAAATTATACTAGTTAATAAATAATTTAGAGTAATTTAAAAATACCTTCATTCATGAAATGTCGGAGCGATCTTTCTTCCGCAACGAAATCGCCCGACATGGATTGATTTTCCCCACCTGTGGAAAAACGGCACTTTAAGCCCGCCCACGCCCTGAAAGGCGCCAAAGTCGCACACACGGGGAGTGGCAGAACTGCTGCGCTGCTCAAGGTAAGTTTTGTAACATACCTAGATAGTGCGGGGATTAGGTAAAGAAGCATATTAATAATAATATAATATTTATGGGGTGGCTTGTGTGTGGGGAGGGGTGTGGTCAGTGTGTGTGTGTGTGGAGGTGTGGTTAGTGTGTGTGTGAGACGCCGCCGGCCACCACCCCCTGCAACCACCCGACTTTTGCAACAATTATGCCATCATAGCTCCTGGCAGGGCAGGAGGGAAGTGTCAATTGGTATTGCAATTGCGGATTGTGATTTGTTTTCAACTCTAATACCGGAGGAGGCTCATGAGCTGTGATGTTTGCTGAGGAGTGCTGAATCTTACCTTCGGCAACCAGTTGAGTTGGAGGTCCACGCCTCCCGTGGGGGCTACGGGTAGGGGACGGGTGTGTGGACCTCCAACTCAACTGTTGCCGAAGGTAAGATTCGAGCACTCCTGAAAATCTGAACATCTCATGCTTTTTTTTCTCGAATTATTATTGAAAATGTTCAAAAATCTGAAAAAACAGAATTATAAAACGTCTGTCTTTTGCTGACAACTCTGTGTGTCTGTGTGTGCGCGCGCGTGTGGGATATTGTTTGTATGAACGAGGTGATCGCTCGAGGGCAGCGGCACGGTGGGCCGAATGGATGTTTCTGCGCTGTAGTGGGGAGCGAGTGGGGAGAAGGGAAGGGGACGGGATGGGTAGGGGAGGAAGTTACAGAGACAGGAGAGGGGTGTACGGGCCGGAGGGGAGGGGGTCACAGACACAGGGAGAGGATCTGTATCTGTCAGCGGTGGTGGCCTCCCTTCAAATAGCCGAGATACAACTTGCTGTCAGCAATAATCTCTGTGTAGGAATTGGCGACAGTCCGCGTCACTCACCACCTACCAAGCACTGAAGTCAGGGTCAGGGACGGTGCAGTCGGAACTTGCTCTGGAACCCAGGCGGTGGCCGAGCTGACGGCTGAAGGCTGCTGCTGGTACTAAGGACGAGCCTGGGCCCAGACTGGAGGCCAGGGGGCGGCTGAGCTGACGGCTGCCGCTGGAACCAAGGATGAGCCTGGGTCTACAACCAGGGCCGGGTCGAGTACGAGAACTATGCCCTCGCGCTGCTCTACGACCTGGATATGTGTCCTGGTGCAGGGAATAGGAGTGAGGAGAGGAGGATGAGGGAAATGAGGAGGGAGATGGGGTAGGGTCTCTACCCCCTCTCTCTCTGCCCCTCTCCCCCGCTCCCTCTACCCTCCCTCTCAACTCCTCTCCCTCTCTACCCCCTCCCTCTCCAGCCCCTGCCACTTCCACTACCCCCTCCCCCTCTGCCGCCCCTCCCTCTCTATCCCCCCCTCCCTCTACCCCACTTCCTCTAAACCCCCTTCCTCTCTACCACCACCCCCCCCCCCTCCTCTATCACTTTCCCTCTCTACCCCCCCCCCCTCTAGGGAGTGGTGAGTATTGAGACCTCTGGGTGAGTGGTGGAATATTGCCGTTCGGGGACCAGACCTCCCCTGTGATGGGTACCACTTGGTCTAATATATATCTATATTACTAAAAGTCTCATCTTGACCACTTCCTGGTTTTCTGTATATTGATTTTAGAAAAAAACGCTGTCACTTACGGCAGTGATTTTTGGCCATCTTACTCAGAGTGCGCAGGACAAGTTGATTTTTCCCATCGATTAAAAATAAAAGAGTTATTATTGTTTAAAAAATGTTGAGATTTTCTCTCCTGAAGGCAACACCCCTTCCGGGGGGACTATAAGACCCGGAAGTGTGGAGGTGCCTCAGTTCTCTGCAAGATGGGGGAGTGAGAAGTCGCAATTCTCAGGCTGAGATGTGAATAACTGAACAAATGTCTACTAAATTGTGAGTGGTTTTACTGACCTGTCAGTGCCCTTAATGTGGTTTGAAAATCTAGTTTGAAACTGCTAAAGCTGTGTTGCCTTTGGTTTGAAAGTGCTGAAGCTGTGTTGACTTTGGTTTGAAAGTGCTGAAGCTGTGTTGCCTTTAGTTTGAAGGTGTTGCAGCTGTGTTGCCTTTGGTTTAAAAGTGCTAAAGCTGCCTTGCCTTTGGTTTGAAAGTGCTAAAGCTGCCTTGCCTTTGGTTTGAAAGTGCTAAAGCTGCCTTGCCTTTGGTTTGAAAGTGCTAAAGCTGCCTTGCCTAATTAAAGCTGCCTTGCCTAATTAAAGTTGCCTTCTATATATGATGAAAATATTAATCTTGACCACTTCCTGTTTGCGCTTTATATTGATTTTAGAAAAACGCAACCATGTACGGCTGTTTTTGGCCATCTTACTCAGAGTCCCCCTCCGCTCATCAGGTGCCGAGGATTTTTCCCATCGATGAAAAATAAGAATGATTACCATATAACATATAACCATATAACAATTACAGCACGGAAACAGGCCCTCTCGGCCCTTCCAGTCCATGCCGACCATTTATTTTCCCCTAGTCCCATCTACCTGCACTCAGACCATACCCCTCCATTCCCTTCCCGTCCATATATCTGTCCACTTTACTTTTAAATGTTAAAATCGATCCTGCCTCCACCACTTCTGCTGGAAGCTCATTCCACACAGCCACCACTCTCTGAGTAAAGAAGTTCCCCCTCATGTTACCCCTAAACTTCTGTCCCTTAATTCTCATGTCATGCCCTCTTGTTTGAATCTTCCCTACCCTCAATGGGAAAAGCTTATCCACGTCAACTCTGTCTATCCCTTTCATCATTTTAAAGACCTCAATCAAGTCCCTCCTTAACCTTCTGCGCTCCAAAGAATAAAGACCGAACTTATTCAACCTATCTCTGTAACTTAGTTGCTGGAACCCAGGCAACATTCAAGTAAATTTCCTCTGTACTCTCTCTATTTTGTTGACATCCTTCCTATAATTAGGCAACCAAAATTGTACACCATACTCCAGAGTTGGTCTTACCAATGCCTTGTACAATTTTAACATTACTTCCCTACTCCTATATTCAATGCTCTGATTTATAAAGGCCAGCACACCAAAAGCTTTCTTTACCACCCTATCTACATGCGATTCCACCTTCAGGGAACTATGCACAGTTATTCCTAGATCTCTCTGTTCCACAGCATTCCTCAATTCCCTACCATTTACCATGTGCGTCCTATTTTGATTTGTCCTGCCAAGATGTAGCACTTCACACTTATCCGCATTAAACTCCATCTGCCATCTTTCAGCCCACTTTTCCAAATGGCCCAAATCTCTCTAGACTTAGAAAATCTACTTAATTATCCACAACACCACATATCTTACTATCAACTGCATACTTACTTATCCAATTTTCCACCCCA
The DNA here is from genome assembly GCA_963514005.1 of Raja brachyura. The sequence goes on along the minus strand of OY740827.1, from coordinate 2,176,224 downwards.
TCATCCAGATCATTGATGTACATGACAAACAACAGTGGACCCAACACAGATCCCTGAGGCACCCAACTGGTCACCGGCTTCCAACCTGACAAACAGCCATCCACCATTACTCTCTGACATCTCCCATTCAGCCACTGTTGAATCCATCTTGCTACTCCGCCATTAACACCCAAAGCTTGAACCTTCTTAACCAACCTGCCATGGGGAACCTTGTCAAAGGCCTTACTGAAATCCATATAGACAACATCCACTGCTTTACCCTCAACAATTTCCCTAGTAACCTCTTCAAAAAATTCATGTTTGTCAAACATGACCATCCAGGCAAAAATCCATGTTGACTATTCCTGATCAGACCCTGTTTATCCAGATGCTTATATATATATATATATATATTATCTCTAAGTATCCTTTCCATTAATTTGCCCACCACTGACGTCAAACTAACAGGTCTATAATTGCTAGGTTTATTCTTTGAACCCTTTTTAAACAATGGAACAACATGCGCAGTACGCCAATCCTCCGGCACTATTCCCGTTTATGATGACATTTGAAATATTTCTGTCATAGCTCCTGCTATTTCTACACTAACTTCCCTCAATGTCCTAGGGAATATCCTGTAAGGACCTGGAGACTTATCCACTTTTATATTTTTCAAAAGTGTCAGTACTTCCTACTCTTTGAATCTCATAGTTTCCATAGCTACTCTACTTTTTCCCCTTACCTCAGAGTTCAATATCCTTCTCCTTGGTGAATACCGAAGAAAAGAAATTGTTCAATATCTCCCCCATCTCTTTTGGCTCTGCAGATAGCTGTCCATTCTGGCTCTCTAATGGTTCAATTTTATCCCTCGTTGTCCTTTTGCTATTAATATAGCTGTAGAAACCCTTTGGATTTACTTTCACCTTTCTTGCCAAAGCAACCTCATCTTCTTTTATCTCATATCTTCTGTCTCTCTCTTAATTAAACATTAATTAACATGAATTACAGTATTAATATAATATCAAGGGGGGGGCGATACTGTGTGTGGTGGGTGGTTAGTGTGTGTATGTGATGCCGCAGGCCACCCCCCTCCACCCACAACCGCGCGTTGAGGGAACAGGACCCAACGGGTCCCACTTGGTCTAGTTAAATTTATAAAGAGACTGGAGGAGACCAATGGGGCCCATCTGGATCATGCCAGCTGCTAGTGGCAGAACCCCATCAGTCTCAATCGCTCCTCATTATTTCCCTTCAACCAGCAACTTTCTCTCTTTCACACATGATATCGGAAAACTTGTTATAAGAAAGATGTTGTCAAGCTGGAAAGAGTGCAGAGATTGATGAGGATATTGCCAGGACGAGAAGGTCTGAGCTATAGGGAGAGGTTGAGTAGGCTGGGACTTTATCAACTGCTCCAATGAGCTAAGGAAAGGCAGGTAGAGTTTAATGCAGATAAACGTGAGATGTTGTATTTTGGTAAGACAAACCAGCGCAGGACTTACACAGAGGGACTGGAATACAGGTACATGGTTCCAATAAATTGGTGATACAGGTTGTCTACCTGGTGATAAAGAAGGTGGAGACGCAAAAAACTGGAAATGCTGGAATTTTGAACAAAAAGCAACGTACTTGAAAAACTCAGTGGGTCAGGCAGCATTTGTGGAGCGAATGAACAGACGATGTTTTGGATGAGGACCTACAGACTGATTAGAAAGCTAAAAAAAATAGGTCTGGCTCTGGCAACTGGAAGATGAAAGTTGGTAACAAGGGGAAGGGGCGGTGGGGGGGGGGGGGGGGGAGGGTGGCGGAACAGCTCAATACCGACAAGACTAAGGAGTTAGTGGTGGACTTTAGGAGGAGAGGAACACCCCTGTTCCCTGTCCCCTGGATGTGCAGTTTACCAAGGTGTACAAGTATATTGGAGTTTACCTGGACAGAATCAACAAGCTCATCAGGAAGTCCGGCTCTGTCCTGGGAGTGGAGTTGGATTCATTGGAGGTGGTCTTGCAGGGGAGGATGCTCCTCAACCTGTGGAGCATCTTGGACAATGCAGCTCATCCCCTCCATGAAACATTGGTCACCTGAGGAGCACCTTCTGCAACAGATTGGTTCAACCAAGTTGCAGCACAGAAAGGCCCAGGAGATCCTTTTTCCCCTGTGGCTATCAAACTGTACAACTCCACCCCCTTCTGTCGAGGGTAGACTGACTCCGCTTCCCCCACCACCTCCCCAAACTTTGCACATGCGCATTCCTGGACTTTGCACTTGTCACTTTAATTTCATGTATCTTGTTATATTTCACTACACCAATTGGTGTATGTGATAATACATGTCCTTTGTCCTTGTCCTAGTGTTTTATGAGTGTTGGCAGACCAATTCCCCTCCTGGGATTGATATTGTTCCATCGTATCGTATCGCATGCTTCAGTGTTGAAAGGGGAAGCCACTGAACATTGCCAGATACGGGTTTCACATGACATGGAAGTATAATCAGAGGAGCTACAGCCAAATTTACTAAATGTATAATGTGAAGAGGGCTAATGTACCATAAAATGGACAAGTTAGGCTATAGTAGTTGAATTGAGAAACACAAAATGGCCAATCGCATGTCATGTATGTACTGCAGGCTGCACAACATCAGTGGAAGAATGAAGAACAAATGTGCTGGCAAATTTCTGGACTGTGTAAAAATGTCTAGGCGCTAATGATTGGGAATTTCAATGGCCCTGCCACCAACTGGGATGAAACCAGAGTGAAGGGGAGAGTTGCAGCAATATTCTTGAAATACACTCATGAAAAAAAACATAAACAGCAGTACAGCACAGGAACACGCTCTTTCCTCACAATATCGCTGATAAACATGCCACGCTAGACTATTCTCCTCTGATCCATATCCCTCCATTCCCTGCATATCCACATCACTGTCTGAGAGCCTCTTAAGTGCCACCATCGTATATGTCTCCACCAGCCCTGCCAGTGCATTCCAGGCATCCACCTGTACATAAAACAAATGCTCCAACCATCTTTAAACTTTCCCCTTCTCACCTATGCCTTCAAGACCTTGACATTTCCACCCCACGGAAAAAGGATATCACCATGCAGGCAATACGGAGAGGGGATGGGGGAATTGTGGGGAACAGAGTGAAGGCTTGAAATAAACAAGTTCATATTAAAGAAGTGGAGGATCTAATCCAAGATCCATGCACGTCTCAAGAAAAGTATCTGGGATGGGGTCAAAATAAAAACATGGTTTAGGTCAGATACCAAGAGCTGAAAGCCTGGGGGAGTGCAGAGAATGTAGGGTTTATAAAGCTAACCAGCAAGACACAAGCCATGTCTCTCAACAAGACCCAAATCATGGGTATTGACAGACAAAACCAACAAAAGCACCCAAGATGTTGCGTGAAGGTACGGAGAATGAGAATTGGAAGGGATATAGAGAGTCGTGTCACAGACCATACAGCAGCCTGTATTTGGAGGTTGTGTCAAGTGCCGAACAAACTCTTGCATTGGTCTTTCACATAAGAGGGCAGTGGTATCAGCAGTGACATGATGAATATGAAAGAATGGGGCAGATAAGCGGAGCAAGTGAATGTATATCAATGTTCCAGAATATTTAATGTGAACTGTAGAATGGAGGAGCTCACTGGAGGTTGCACCCTCTATCCTCTTAGATGGATGTCAATAACCAGCGTGTTACGAGGAATTACGATGAGGGATTTCGTGAAGACCCTGCCAGCATGCATGCGCGACATTCTTCAAAGCAGCTTTGTGAAATCACGGATAGCAGACCTGACTAGAGATGGTAAGATTAAGAGAAACCATGTACCAGTTGACCTTATAATAGAGGGTTGGGAACGGAGGGCATGAAATCCCTCATTTTAACTCCTCATAAAATAAGGATCAAACCTCAAACTGGTAAGTTGTCGTTTAATCTTACTATTTTACTTCGGAGTCACGTGAGTGACTTCGTGAAGATTTCAAAGCTCTGTGATTTAATGCCCTGGACCACGTCCATGCTCACACACTGCCGTAATAACTGATGGAGTAAGTATGTTAACGTATTTCAGACTTGTAACTGAAAAACAATAATGTATTTGTTAATACAAACAAAAAACCCCTGAGTTCAGGGAACAGAACTTAAAACGGTATCTGCAAACGTCGCAGGAGTGGCCACAGGTTTATTATAAAACCGTTGAAACGTGCCTCCATTGGCCCAGCCCGCTGTTGTGAGGACATGGTCCATGGATACCTCCATGGCCCTCGCCGCTGATGCGGACGCAGCCCTGGTAGAATGAGATTTAAAATATCAGTGTCTACCCCTGCTGCATCCAACACCATCCTGAGCCACCTGGAAATAGTCTGCACAGTGACCATGTAGTGCAGGCATTTAAAACTGAAAAAGAGACCTGTTTCCATTCCTGTTAAATTTTGAGTGACATTAATATAATGTCGGAGATGGGTGGCGATGCAGAGGCGTACATCAATGGGATATGCATGGAATTCCAATTTAAGACCGGTTGTTCCAGGTCTATGATGTTTAAGTAACTTGTCTATAAAAAAGGTTACCTTGGTGGGGGGTCGAGATTTCAGTTTCAATTTCAGTTTGTGGAGTGTCTGGACCCGCTGAGCTGTAATGAGTGCCATCAACATCGCCACTTTATAGGTGAGTTTGGCAAGTGGGAGTGCCGAAACTGGTGACCCACTCCCGAGTAGGGTCAACACACACTGTGACCTGGGATATAGGGGTATCGTGGTCTCAGAGGATTGTAATTAAAAAATACCCCTCATAAGTTTCGACACCAACGGATGGGATCCCACTCCAAGTCTGAGGTAGGACGATAATGCACTTCTAGCACTATTGATGGCACTGTAGCTGAGGCCCTCATCATAGTGAAGGCCCACGAGGAATTCCTGGACATCTGTGATGGTGGCAGTCGTAGGTGATATTAATCCTGGAACAGAAGACCTCCCATTTCCTCACATGGGTAAGGTATTGCTCCCTTGTGGACTCCCTGCACGATGCCTGGTTCCTGCACCATGTCGAGGACCACCGTGAGCCATGGCTGTGTGGGCCAGTTGGGTATTATCAGTATCCCTGATGCAGAATCGAACTGGATTTGCCGCAGTACCCAACTGATGAGGCAGAAAGGGTGAAATGCATATAAGAACAATTTCCCCCAATGTAGCGAAAAAGCATCCATTGCTACTGCCCCAGGGTCTGGTTCCCAAGAGACATATGTTGGTATCTGATGGTTCAATCTGGATGCAAAGAGGTTGATATCTGGTGTACCATACTGAGCTATAATGTTAGCAAATATTTGGGGGTTCAAATACAGTCGGTGTTGTCATTACCCCCATGGTTATCGGTGGGACTTGGCCTTTCGTCCTTGGTTCTTGGGATGTTGTGGCGCCGTGTGTGGGGTTGACGCATTTTCCAAGCGGGTCGCTCTAGCCTTGGCCTAAAAAAGACCTCTGTGGGTGAGGTGCGACCTTTGGGTTTGCACCCGTCACCCTATCAGGGTGAACCCGGGGCCTGTTGGGTGTTGCATATGGATGCTGCCGTCGATATGCTGGTGGCCTGCTGGAGGAAGGTGGTTTTATCATGCCCTTTGCTTCCTCGTCTAGGTCTTTGACCTGTTTGGGTAGGTCATCCCCAAACAACAAGCTTGGTGACGGAGTAGCGCTAGTTTTACACAACCCTGCACATTTGGGGTTGAGCGTGGGCCAGATAGAGCTTTTTCTGAAGCAATTGATTTTGTATTGCGTGTTACAGAGCAGGGCTAAGGCATCCGGCTGCTCTTCCATCATGTCCACACCATCGATTGACCTGGCAAACAGTAATCCCGGAAGTCAGTAATTTGAGGATTTTCTGGATTTTCAGTTCCTGTGCCCTTATCCCACGCTTATATTCTGGGGCAGTGGATAAGGGGGAAATCCTTTAGGACCAAGATGAGAAGGGCTTTTTTCACACAGAGAGTGGTGGGTCTCTGGAACTCTCTGCCACAGAGAGTAGTTGAGGCCAGTTCATTGGCTATATTTAAGAGGGAGTTAGATGTGGCCCTTGTGGCTAAGGGGATCAGAGGGTATGGAGAGAAGGCAGGTACGGGATACTGAGTTGGATGATCAGCCATGATCATATTGAATGGCAGTGCAGGCTCGAAGGGCCGAATGGCCTACTCCTGCACCTAATTTCTATGTTTCTATTCCCCCATATGGGTGTGTTGACAGTTGGTACATTCAACGACACTCAATTTTTCCGGGGCCAGGTACTTGCCTGTGGTCTCCGTAATTACCTGTTCCTGAAGCTGGTGTGTGGTCAGGTAATTGATACTGGCCGCTAGCCGTGGTTGAAGAGGTTGCCCTTTCTGGAATGGATGTGCGAATTTTGACACCATCCCCAGAAGTTCCTCTTCCTGCATCCCGTGCAACTTAGGGTATTCGGTCAACCTCTCTTCCAGGTTAGGCAATCCCCGACTTCTGGCGCTCCCTTCTGAGGAGGGAGAGATGTTGGGCAGCCCTGGGAAGGGGCATGTCGTGGACCTGAATGATCCACAGGACGCATGCTCCTGCTGGAGTAGGTCCCTCTGGAGCAGCTGCTCCATCATCTGCTCCATGCGGGCTATGCGATCTCCGTTGCTATCTACAAACGGCAGGTCATCTTCCCCATATTCTGTAAAATCAATGGGGTCATTATTACCAGTCCGCACCCCGTCGGAGTGATGTTTATGGGACTGATGCGGTAGAAAGTCAGTGCCACCCGCTCCGGCGGGGCTACACGACTCCCGCGCAAATCTGTCGCCTGTTCACGGCCTTCTGGACTCAGGCGGTGGAGAGTCGGTGCCTGCCGCTCCTGCGGGGCTACACGACATCCGCGCGGGCCTGCCGCCAATCCGTGGTTTTCCGGACCGATGCGGCGGAAAGTTGGTGCCAGCCGCTCCAGCGGCGCTACTCGACTTGTGTGCGGATTTGAAACCTGTCCGCGGTCTTCCGAACTGAGGCAATGTGAAGTCGTTGCCAGCCGCTCCAGCGGGGCTGCACAACATCCGTGCGGGCCTGCCGCTAGTCCGAGGCCTTCCGGACTGATACGGCGGAAAGTCGGTGCCAGCCGCTCCAGCGGGGCTCCCTGACTTCTGCGCTGCCTTCCCGGCCCGAGGTGCGGGTGCTGCCGGAAAATCAACGGTCAACTCCGGGGATGTTTTCCGCCGACCTCGCTCCGAAGTCCCGCCGTCTTCAATAGCATGCTTGAAAGCAGCCTTTCTTTTGCTCCTTCTGTCCATTACGAAGTTTCTGTAAGGGATTTAAACAATACAGAAACCCAACCAACTCAAGGTTAGTAAAACTTACCTGTTGGTCCTTTTGGAAGCTGCCGGCAGAGGAGCGCACTGAAGCCGCTGGCTCCACCGCCAGCGACTCAAAAAAGTGAACTCGACCGCCACCCGCTACCCACATTCCATGGTCTCTGTTGCGGGTTCCCCGCGGTCCGTGTGTAGGATTCCCCGAGGTCGTGACCGGGATTCCCTGTGGCCCGTGACTGGGGTTCCCCGCGGTCCATAAAGGGTCTCCCGCGGCCCGTCCGAACTTCGCCCCGAAATTTAGCAGGACCTCTGTAAAGCTTACAGAGATTCCTGCAAAACATAACCTGGGCAAAAGCTAAAAAACTTACCTTCATGTTTGGCCCCTGGTGGAGCAGCGCTCCCACCAGCCAGACATTGCATAATGCGATTCCTTTCTTCAGAGTCAGCCTAGACCTGACTCCTGATGCCCCCTGCGAAGAGGGTGAGCATTTGGCAGCCCTGTAAAGGGTACTGGCGTGGGTCTGCTAGGAGACCCATGGTGACCAGACTCCTGCTGGAGTGTGCCATGTTGGAGGTAGTGCTCCCCATCCGCTCATGCGGGAATATAGACTGCCACAAAGGGCAAGTCTGTGAGCCCGGACCCCGCCAGGTCAACGGGCTTGCCCACTTCCAGGCGTTGTGCCGCCTGCGTTTGAGTCAGGGCCCCGGCTCTGTCTCCGCTACCTCTACCCGGTAGCATTGTCGTCAGTCCGCGGCGTTCCTGCGGCTGAATCACTCACGTGACTCCGAAGTAAAACTTACCTTCAGTGGCACTGCAGTTCTGTCACTGGCCGTGTGCGCGACTTTAGCGCCTTTGAGATGGGGGCAGGTTTAAAATGCGGCTTTTCTTCAGCCTGTTCAAATCGATTTTGAACAGGCTGTTTAGTTGCTGAAGTAAAATCACTTCGACTGCCGTTTTATTAAGTTTATAAAAATTATCGCTGGATAATTTAATCGCAAGAGTAAAATTAAAATCTTCTAATGCCATCAACGCCGACAACAGGATGGATCTCACGTCGGGGACAAGTTAACGTACACCGTTTATTTTACTTCGGAGTCATGTGAGTGATTCCGTGCAGAAGCCCCGCCAGTCCGCATGTGCGTCATTACATCACTGGGAGACTCGTCGCTCCTGCCAGCGGTAAGTTTAAACCTGCAGGTAAGTTTTATATTTTTTACCAGGTTGTGTTTTTCTTCCAGGAATCTTTTTATAAGAGTTTTCCTGCTGGATATGTCGGGGCGAAGTCCGGACAGGCCGCGGGAAACCGGTTATGGGCCGAGGGGAATTGATACTCCAGTCAGCACCACGGAAGCGCGGGTAACCAGCGGCCATCAGGGTTCGCTACCGCAGTGACCGCTGTGGTTCCCGTGGAGGAGATAAATCCAGGAGCGGTATCGCCACCAGAATCGCTGACAGTGCAGTCAGCGGGTCCCAGACCGATGGTGTGCTCATGGGGAAAAAGGTAAATCCAAAAACAAGTCGGACAGGCCTATGGACTGGGAGTCAGGCCAGGAGGGTTCCCCTCCTTCAATGGGTAGCGTCTTCGGACATTTGGCCCACATGGAGCACCTCATGGAGAGGTGGCTCCACAATGATACGCTCCAAAGGAGGGAGCTATCAGCCCGGGTCTCCTCGGGAGTCCGTGGCAGCAGCACCTGTAGAAGGGCTGCATAATATCTCCCTCTTGGAGGAGGTGAGCACACGGAGTCAGTTTTGTTCTGAGTCTGAGATCCAAGGTATAGCTGATGAACATACCTCACTAACATCACCTCTGTCTCCTACACCCCAAAGAAAAAAATCCCAGCTTATCCACCTCTCCAACTCAAACCACAAGTCCAGGCAACATCCTGGTGAATCTCTTCAGTAACATTACCAACTCAATGACATCATTCCTGTAGCAGGGCGACCATAACTGCACACAGCACTCTAGGTGTGCTCTCACCAAAGACTTGCACACTGCATCATGATATCCCACCTCATGTGCTCAATATCCTTCATAATGAAGCCAAGTGTGCCAAATACCTTCTTCACCGATCTATCCACCTGGCTCACCACTCGAAGGCAACAGTTAAGCTGCATGCCCAGAACTCTGTGCTCTGCACCATTCTCCAGGGCCTCTATGAGTTACTGTGTAAGTCCTGCCCTGGTTTGACAAACCTCACATTGCCAGAGTGCAACACCTCACATTTGCCAGAGTTAAATCCCATCTGCTATTCCTTGCCCACCTTGCCCACTAATCTGGATCTTGTTGTAAACTTAGATAACCATGTTCTGATGGACTATTATTATCACACAGAGGGCTACGTGTACTGGAACGCAAGTGGACATAAGTGTTAAGAGACTACGGGATAAACACCAGTTAGTTCACCAGTAGCTCTGCGTTCAGCACTGAGCTATGCATTGGAAATGCAAGGGACAATAGGTGAAGGAGAGAGAGTAGTCACTGCATAAATCCTTACCAGGTTTGTACTGGGTCAGTATGAGAAACTGTATGTAAATGGGAACTGGAAAGGAGAAGGAAATCGCAGAGAGTTTTATCAGTTCACAGAGACAGACCATTCAGCCCCTTGGTCCACGCTGGAGCATTCATCTGCTCTGCTCAGGCAGAGTGCTTGTGCCATTACCTCCAAGCTGAAGGCTTGCGGATTCAATTTCCACTCTATAAATTTGAGGCCAACACTTTGGCTGACACAAAAGATGCAATTAAGCTGGAAAAAGTGCAGAAAAGATTTACGAGGATGTTGCCAGGACTCGAGGGACAGTTAGAGGGAAAGGTTGGGAAGGCTGGGACTTTGTTCCTTAAGATTGTACAATATTGGGGGTTGATCATGGAACATAGACAAGTGCAGCACAGGAACAGCTGCCTCGGCCCACAATTTCAATGCCAAAGAGGTTGGAGAGAGCGTAGCCACAGAATAAATCTCTGCCAGCTTAGTACTGTGTCAGTGACACTGACTGTGTATATGGAACTGGAGCAGAGAATTTTATCAGTTGACTGAGACAGGCCATTCAGCTCCTCTGGTCCATGCCGGGCTATTTATCTGATCTGCTCAGGCAGAGTGCAGGTGCCATTACATTCGAGCTGCAGGCTTGTGGGTTCAATTCCACACCAAAAATCTGAACCTAAATATTACAGCGACACCAAAGATGCAATTACGCCAGAAAGAGTGCAGAAAAGATTTACAAGGATGTTGCCAGGACTCGAGGGACTGAGTTATAGGGAGAGGTCGGGCTGCTGGGACTTTGTTCCTTGGAAGATTGTACAAGGCTGAGGGTTGATCATGGAACATAGAACAGTTCAGCATAGGAATAGACGCCTTGGCCCACAATTTCTAAAAGCCAAACATGTTGCTAAGATAAATTGACCTCCTCAGCCTGCATATGATCTATATCCTTCCATTCTCTCAATACTCATGTGCCCATCTAAAAGCCTCTTAAATGACACTATTTCCAGCACAACCTCCAGCAGTGTGTTCCAGACCCCTCTGTGTAAAAAGTCTTGCCCTGTGCATCTCCTTAAGCTTTACCCCGCTCACTTTTAAAGCAATGTCCACGTCTATTTCCACCCTGGGGAAAAGTTTCTGACTGTCTACCCTATCTGCGCATCCCATAATTATTTTTATCTGTTCAAAAGAAAACAATCCAAGTTTGTCCAAAGATAGACACAGAATTCTCGAGTAACTCAGCAGGACAGGCAGCATCTCTGGATAGAAGGAATGGGTGACATTTCGGGTCAAGACTGAAGAAGGGTCTAGACCTGAAACATCATCCATTCCTTCTATGCAGAGATGCTGCCTGTCCCTCTGAGTTACTCCAGCATGTTGTGTCTATCTTCGGTGTAAATCAGCATCTGCAGTTCCTTCCAACACATACCAAGTTTGTCCAACCTCTCCTTGCAGGTGAAACCCTCTAATGCAGACAGCATTCCCCACCTGCTTTTATACCCTCTGCAAACTCTCCACATTTTTCTGTAAAGGAGCAACCAGAACTGCATTACTTTAAATGTGGCCGAACCAAAGTCTTAAGGGCCTGTCCCACCAGCATGCAACTCTATGCGATGAACGCGATCAAACCGGCAGCGGGGGCCGCGCGGAGGTCAGGTGATCCCCTGTACAGGGCCGTTCCCACTAGCATGCGCCTGCATGCGGCAAGCGCAACTAAACCGGCAGCGAGGGCCGCGCGGAGGTTGGGTGAGTGGCGCAACGCGGCGCAAAGCGAGGCGAACTTGAAGCAAGTCCAAGGTAAGTTCGCCAGGACTTAGAGGGGCACACAGAGAGGGGCACCGAGACACACACACATACAGGGCCACGGAGCCACACACATAGAGGGTCACGGAGGCACTTACAAATAGGTTCACGGAGGCACGATGTCCGGGCGGTGTGTAAATGTCGAGGCGACTGCGAGCCGACAAGCTGTTGCCGCGCGGGATTTTTGGGCATAGTCAGTTTTTCGGAGCCCCGCGCGGTGTCGGGACGAACTCCGCACAATTCCGCCCGGCTACGGCGATCGAAGTGGGACCGGCCCCGCGACGCCGGACGGCTCAAGCGACCACGTTAGGTCGCGCTAATCGCATAGAGTTGCATGCTGGTGGGACAGGCCCTTTACAGTTGCTTCATGACTTCCTGACTCATACTCCATCCCCCGACCAATGAAGGTGAGCTTACTTTCTCTATCTTTGCCACTTTTCAAAAATCTTGTAGGAGGTGCATAAAATCCATGAGTAGGATAGATAGGCACACACAGGGCTGAAGAATCAAGAACTAGAGTGCATAGGTTTAAGGTGAGTGGAGAAAGTTTTAATAGGAACCTGAAAATCAGTTTTTTTTCACCCAGGTGGTATGTATGTGGAACGAGCTGCCAAAGAAAGTAATTGAGGCAGGTAGTATAACAGTGTTTAAAAGACATTTGGATAGGTGAATGGAAAGGTAAGGCTTAGAGAGGTGTGGATGAAATGCCGGAAAATGGGACTAGCTAAGAGGAGGCAACATGGTCAGCATGGACGAGCTGGATGGAAGAGTCTCTCCAACCATTGTCTGTCTCTCTACATTCGATAATTTTACTGAACCTCAGCACACATAAATTGAAGACAATAGTGAGAGACTAACACTTGAGCATTTGCACAAAGAGAAGTGGGAGAAGAGAAAAAGGGGAGATGGGGAGAATACTTTATTATCACATGTGACAGGTCAGTGAAATTCTTTACGTGCATAGCTTTGGTATGCAAGCAAGAATGATAACATGGTCTTTGGCCCGACTCATCCACACTGATCAAGATGCCCCATCTCAGCTACTCCCATTTGCCCTGCTTTGGCCCATGTCACTCTTAGCCTTTACTACCCATGTATCTGCAAATATCATTTTAATGCTGTTATAGTACCTGCCTCAACAACTTCCTCTGGCAACTCATTCCATGTAACCACAACCCTCTGAGTGAAAGAGTTACAGGGAAAAGACTGTATCCACCCTATCTATTTCCCTTTCTATATTATGCATCTCTCCAAGATTATCCCTCAGCCTCCTGCACTCTGAGGAATAAAGTCCTAACCAGTCCATCCTTGTCCATTTCCTGCTACTCCACACAAGGATGACCATTTTGGGTTCTGAGGGGCCTTTTTTTTCTAGTTATTCTCTTTCCCTTAATGTATTTAAATAAAATCTATGGATTTTTCTTGATTTTATCTGCCAAAGCTCCTGGCCCCATTTTATAGACAATAGACAATAGGTGTAGGAGTAGGCCATTCGGCCCATCGAGCCATTCAATGTGATCATGGGTGATCATCCCCAATCAGTACCCCATTCCTGCCTTGTCCCCATATCCCCTGACTCCGCTATCTTTAAGAGCCCCATCTAGTATCCAGAGCACCGGCCTCCACCGCCCTCTGAGGCAGCGAATTCCACAGACTCACAACTCTCTGTGAGAAAAAGTGTTTCCTCGTCTCCATTCTAAATGGCTTACCCCTTATTCTTAAACTGTGGCCCCTGGTTCTGGATTCCCCCAACATCGGGAACATGTTTCCAGCCTCTAGCGTGTCCAAACCCTTAACAATCTTATGTGTTTCAATAAGATCCCCTCTCATCCTTCTAAACGCCAAAGTACAAGCTCAGCCGCTCCATTCTCTCAGCATATGACAGTCCCGCCATCCCGCGAATTAACCTTGTAAACATACACTGCACTCCCTCAATAGCAAGAATGTCCTTCCTCAAATTAGGGGACCAAAACTGCATACAATACTTCAGGTGTGGCCTCACTAGGGCCCTGTACAACTGCAGAAGGACCTCTTTGGTCCAATACTCGACTTCTCTTGTCATAAAGGCCAACATACCATTTGCTTTCTTCACTGCCTGCTGTATCTGCATACTTACTTTTATAGACTGATGAACAAGGACCCCCAGATCCCGTTGTACTTCCTCTTTTCCCAAGTTGTCACCATTTAGATAGTAATCTGCCTTCCTGTTTTTGCTACCAAAGTGGATACCCTCACGTTTATCCGCATTAAACTTCATCTGCCATGCATCTGCCCACTCCCCCAACCTGTCCAAGTCGCCCTGCATTCTCATAGCATCCTCCTCTCAGTTCACACTGCCACCCAGCTTTGTGTCATCTGCTAATTTGCTAATGTTACTTTGAATCCCTTCATCCATATCATTGATGTATATTCAAATAGCTGCCGTCTCAGCACCGAGCATTGCGGTACCCCACTAGTCACTGCCTGCCACTCTGAAAGGGACCCGTTAATAACCAATTTTCTATCCATGTCAGCACTCTACGCCCAATACCATGCGCCCTAATTTTGCCCACTAATCTATGCGGGACCTTATAAAATGCTTTCTAAAAGTCCAGGTACACTGTATCCACTGGCTCTCCCTTGTCCATTTTCCTAGTTACATCCTCAAAAATTTCCAGAAGATTAGTCAAGCATGATTTCCCCTTCTTAAATCCATGCTGACTCGGACCGATCCTGTTACTGCTATCCAAATGTGCGGCTAATTCATCTTTTATAATTGACTCCAGCATCTTCCCTACCACCGATGTCAGACTAACTGGTCTATAATTCCCTGTTTTCTCTCTCCCGCCTTTCTTAAAAAGTGGGACAACATTAGCTACCCTCCAATCCACAGGAACTGATCCCGAGTCTGTAGAACATTGGAAAATTATCACCACTGCATCCACGATTTCTAGAGCCGCTTCCTTAAGTACCCTGGGAGGCAGACCATCAGGCTCTGCGGATTTATCAGCCTTCAGTCCCATCAGTCTATCCAACGCCATTTTCTGCCTAATTTCATTCAGTTCCTCCATCACGCCGGATCCTCTGGCCACTACTATATCAGGAAGATTGTTTGTGTCCTCCTTAGTGAAGACGGATCCAAAGTACCTGTTCATCTGCCATTTCCATGTTTCCCATAATAAATTCACCTTTTTCAGTCTTCAAGGGTCCAACTCTGGTCTTAACTAATTTTTCCTCTTCGCATGCTTAAATAAGCTTTTACTATCCTCCTTTATATTCCTGGCTAGCTTATCATCGTACTTCATCTTTTCTCCCCATATTGTCTTTTTAGTTATCTTCTGTTGTTCTTTAAACATTACCCAATCCTCTTGCTTACCGCTCATCTTTGCTATGTTGTACTTCTTCTCCTTTACTTATATACTGTCCCTGACGTCCGTTGTCAGCCACGGTCGCCCCTTGCTCCCCTTGGAATCTTTCTTCCTCCTAAGAATGAACTGATCCTGCACCTTCTGTATTATTCCTAGAAATACCTGTATTGTTGCTCCACTATCATCCCTGCTAGGGCATCTTTCCAGTCAACTTTGGCCAGCTCCTCCCTCACGGCCCCATAGTCCCCTTTATTCAACTGTAACAGTGACACCTCCACTCTACCTATCTCCCTCTTCAATTGTAGATTAAACCTGATCATATTATGGTCACTACCTCCGAATGGCTCATTAACCTCAAGTTCCTTTATCAAATCTGGTTCATTACACAACACTAAATCCAGAATTGCCTTCTCCCTGGTAGGCTCCAATACAAGCTGCTCTAAGAATCCATCATGAAGGCACTCTACATAGTCCTTTTCTTGGGGTCCAGTACCAACCTGATTTTCCCAGTCTACCTGCATGTTGAAATCTCCCATAACAACCACGGCATTACTTTTACTACATGTCAATTTTAACTCCTGATTCAACTTGCACCCTATGTCCAGGCTACTGTTTGGGGCCCTGTAGATTAGTCCCATTGGGGTATTTTTACCCTTACAATTCCTTAGTTCTATCCATACTGACTCCACATCTCCTGTTTCAATGTCACCCCTTGCAAGGAACTGAATTTCATTCCTCACCAACAGAGCTACCCCACCCACTCTACCCACCTGTCTGCCTTTTTTCGATAGTGGGTATACCCTTGGATATTCAGTTTCCAGCCCTGGTCCTCTTGCAGCCATGTCTCTAATTCCCACAACATAATATTCGACAATTTCTAACGGAGGCTCAAGTTCGTCCACTTTATTTCTTATACTTCGCGCATTCATATACAACACTTTGACCTTCGTATTCACGCTCCCCCTCGCACCGCTCACAATTGGTCCTGACCTTACTCTTTTATCCCTTCTTAAACTTTCCTTCCCATTAATTCGAGAATTTTTTGTAATTTTTCTTGTACTGACTTCCCCTTTAACTCCATCTTTATACTCCCAATTTGCCAATCCCTCCCCCCCCACTATTTAGTTGAAACCCACACGTGTAGCCCTAGCAAACCTGCCTGCCAGAATGGCGGTCCCCCTCCAGTTAAGGTGTAACCGTCCCTTTTGTACAGGTCACCCCTACCTGGCCTCATGATTTCCCTCCTTATTCCCCAAAACTCATTCAGGAACAGAAATCTCAGCCACATTGACATCGTCCATGTGGCCTCATTTTTCTTAACCAGAGCCTCAACTCCGCTTGTCATCCAAGCTTCCTTACTCCCACCTGCCTTAACCTTCACTCTAACAGGAACATGCATGCCCTGAGCCCTCGTTGTTACTTTCCACACATCCCTTTGCCCCAAAACAACCTACTCAAATCAACCATTGTAAATTCCCGTCCAATACCATCAAAGTTGGCATTTTCCCAATTCAGGACTTGTGGGCCCGCCTTATCCTTAACTATTTTCCATAACTATTTTAAGCTAATGGAACAGTGGTTGCTGGTCCCATAACATTTGCCTACTGACATGTCAGTTTCTTGCCCTTCCCATTTTCCTAAGAGTAGATCAAGCTTTGCCCTCTCCCTTGCAGAACCCTCTACATATTGCCTGAGAAACCTTTCTTGAACTCATTTGACAAATTTCAACCCATCTAAGCATTTGACACTATGATAATGCAGGTCTTTATTGGGAAAGTTAAAATCTCCAACTACGCCAACCCCAAGTCTTGCAGTTGTCTACAATCTAATTGATGGACAGATTTAGTCTGTTCCATCAAACTGTTGTGAACACTCTCTGCATCTGCTACTGCCACAGCAGGAAGTGTTGCAGGAATCTATCACCCTCTGTGGGCTGAATGGATTCTTGGGCTGGCACCCAACTGTTGCAATGATTTGAAAAGCCAAGCCGAGGCAAACAATTTGGCTTCAACCACGCCACAATCAAATCCATTTTGTGAACACAAAGTCTTTAAAAAGGCGAGGCAAACAATTGAGCTGCAGCCACCCCACAACCAAAATCCATTTGGTGAACACAAACTTTTAAAAAAAGGCGAGGCAAACAATTGGGCTGCAGCCACCCCACAACCAAAATCCATTTCATGAACACAAACTCTTTATAAAGGTGAGGCACACAATTGGGCTGCAGCCACCTTACAACCAAATTCATTTTGTGAACACAAACTTTTTAAAAAGGTAAACAATTGGGCAGCTGCCACATCAAGGGGACTCATCGTGGAATAGACGTACATTCATTGTTATTCACAGCTCAGAGAGCCGTGACCCTCTCGCTTCCTGGGTCTGGCAGAGACCGAGTGAGGCACGACACTTCCGGGTTTTATAGTCATTCCCCTCCCCCTGCCGCCAGCGGAGCAGCTGAGAGAACAGAGAGAATGGAGAATTTTTTTAAACATTAATATTTCTTTCATTTTTCAGCGATGGGAAAAATCCTCTGGTCCTGGAAGGCGGAGGGGGGCTCTGAGTGAGGTGGCCAAAAATGACGGCCGTAGGTGGCGGCGTTCTCTCAGAAATCGCAGCACAGTGGGCCAAAAGCGGTCAAGATCAGACTTTTAATAATATAATTAGAGATAGTAAAAGCTTCTTTAGGTATGTGAAGAGGAAAAAATTAGTTAAGACCAAAGTTGGACCCTTGAAGACCAAAAAAGGTGAATTTATTATGGGGAACAGGTACTTTGGATCTGTCTCACTAAGGAGGACACAAACAATCTTCCTGATATAGTAGTGGCCAGAGGACCTGGGGTGTTGGAGGAACTGCAGAAGGACTTCTTTGCTCCTATACGCGACTCCTCATGTTATAAAGCCAACACGCCATTCGCTTTCTGCTTGGTAAGCGAATGGCATGTTCCTTCTAACTGGTAGAGGAGAATGGTGCGGAACACAGAGTTCTGGGCATGCAGGTTAACTGTTGCCTTCGAGTGGTGAGCCAGGTGGATAGATTGGTGAAGAAGGTACTTGGCACACTTGGCTTCATTATGAAGGGTATTGAGCACATGAGGTGGGACATCATGATGCAGCTGTGCAAGTCTTTGGTGAGAGCACACCTAGAGTACTGTGTGCAGTTATGGTTGCCCAGCTACAGGAATGATGTCATTGAGTTGGTAATGTTACTGAAGAGATTCACCAGGATGTTGCCTGGGCTTGAATTAGAGATGTTGGATAAGCTGGGATATTTTTCTTTGGGGTGTAGGAGACTGAGAGGTGATGTTAGTGAGATGTACAGGGTCATGAGGAGCAGAGATAAAGTGAACGTTCACAGTCTTTTTCCCAGGGTAGAGGATGCTAAAACTGGAGAGAAGAGGATTAAAGTGAGAAGGAAGAGATTTAAAAGGGACTTTGGGGCAACTTTTTCACTCGGAGGGCAGTTCATATCTGCCATAATGCCATAAGAAGCAGATAAAATTTTGACTTTTAAAAGATGTTTGGACATAGATATGGTTAGGAAGGATTTAAAGAACCTGTGGCCAAATGCAGCCAAATGAGGCTAGTCCAGTGTCACGGATCCAAAGGGCCTGTTTCTGCACTGTACAGCTGAATGACTGACTCCAGAGTCCTGACTCCTATGAAGGAGGGGATCAGGATAATGCCACTTGCGACGCTCCTTGCACGGAGGCATGGAATGCCACTGCATTGAGGCCGGGGGGGGGGGCGGGGGGAGAGAAGTAGCTCGGGTGGCTGAGCGGCCGCCGGGCCGGACAGCGGAACCAGCCGCCACGTTAGCTCCTTCTGCTGGTCCCCGCTCACCTCTGGCAGCTCTCCGTCTAAAACACTCTCTCCTGCCGCTCGCTGGCCTCACTCATGTCCTTAAATTCCAACAGCGAATTACTCATTAAGGATTTGCAGGAAGCCGCTGACATGAGCGAAGTCGGCGAACGGCAGGTGACAGGTGTTCTGGCGGAGAGCACTGCCAAAGGTGAGCAGGCCGGCAGAAGGTGCTGAAGTGGCGGCCAGTTCTGCTGTCAGGTCCCGATGGCCGCTCGTAGCTCCCCGAGCTGCTTCTATCCCCAGCTACAGTGCCTGGCTTCGCGCCCGTAGAGCTGCGGTAGTTGTGAGTGAGTCAGTTACTGGCAGTGTCCCTGGCACCCTCCTTCTCAGCACTCGTGCCCTCCCCACAACTTTACCCCTGGCACAGACTCTCCACAAGCTGTGAAAGGAACTGTCCCCCCCAATTGGTCCCTTGACAAGTGTTGTCATTCAATACCCAGTTCCAGAACAAGGGGTCAGTCTAAGGATAAGGGGAATTCCTTTAGGACTGAGATGAGGAAAACATTCTTTACACAGAGAGTGGTGAGTCTCTGGAATTCTCTGCCACAGAAGGTAGTTGAGGCCAGTTCATTGGCTATATTTAAGAGGGCGTTAGATGTGGCACTTGTGGCTAAAGGGATCAGGGGGTATAGAGAGAAGGCAGGTATGGGATACCGAGTTGGATGATCAGCCATGATCACATTGAATGGCGGTGCAGGCTCAAAGGGCCCAATGGCCTACTCCTGCACCTATTTTTCTATGTTCTAATAAGATGACAACTGATTTAACTACTCCCTGTACTCTCGTTTTTCCCACCATCTCTTCATCTTTCCATCTGCCATCAGCCTTCACCCCCCCCCCCCCCCCCCTCCCAATTCAGTAATTCAGAATAAAGGAGACCAGGAAGCCTTGGGCAAATGGAATTGTCACTGTTTTTATTTTTTTTATTTAACGGAGAGAACAATCTGCGCATGCGCGGTTTAAATTTTTTTTAATCAAATATCTTGGAATTTACGTAACAAAAAGAGATGATTATTTAAATCTAATTTCCCTTTCTGAATAAATTACATAGGAATATCGTATATTGGGAAACATTATCTATTTCAATGTTAGGTAGAATTAATGCAATAAAAATGATTTTTCTTCCGCAAATACTATATCTTTTCCAATTGATACTGATATATCTTCCTAAAAATGTTTTTAAGAAGGTGGACTCCATAGTTACCAACTTTATCTGGGATTATAAGAGCCATAGAATAAATTAAAAACATTTATGTAAATCAAAAATAAATGGACATCTAGCACTCCCAAATTTTATGTTTTATTACTGGGCAGTTAGTATTAAAAATATGAATTTTTGGCTGGATGAATTAGATAAACAAGCAAATTGGTTAAAAATGGAAAAAGAAGATTGTTCACCTTTTGAAATTAGCTCGCTTTTATTTGCCAATACTAAACTAGGTAAGAAAACCTATAGAGAAAACCCTATAATAGAAAGTGGGATACGTATCCGGAAACAACTAAAGAAAACATTAAAATTGGAATGTATACCACTAGCTCTCGCCATTGTAAACAATGTCACATTTCAACCTTCAATGATGGACAAAGGTTTTTTACAATGGAAAAATTATGGAATTAATAAGATGGGCGATCTCTACAGGGAAAACTCCTTTCTTTCATTTCAATAATTACAACAAATTTATGGATTACATTCAAAAGATTACTTTAGATATTTACAAATTAGAGACGATGTAAAATCAAACACACAGGAATTTAGAAATAGAAAGGCAGAAATTTTAGATGAATGTGTAAATAAACACCCAAATACAGAAAAATTGATATCATATATTTATAATATTTTATTGGAAAACGACGTACCAATGACAGAAACATATAGGCAATCATGGGAAAACTAATTAGGTCAAATAATTAGACCAGAAATATGGAATGAAAGTTTACAACATATACACCACTGTTTGTTAAATGCTAGACACTCTTTGATATAATTTAAAGTATTACATAGATTGCATTATTCAAAATTATATAGAATTTTTTCAAATATATCTGCCATATGCGATAAATGTCAACACTTAGAAGCTAATTTAACGCACTCATTCACAAACTATAAAAATTACTAACTTTTGGACAGAAATTTTTAAGGTAATTTCGAATGTTGTTAATACGAATTTGGTTCCCGACTCAAAATTAATAATATTAGGAATATTAGAAACAGATCAATTAATAACAATGAAGCAAATAGTTTTTATCGATTACAGTTTAATAATTGGGGAATTATTGGAAAGGCCCTACATCCCCCACAATCAAAATGTGGATCACTGGAATGTCAGAGACACTTCACATTGAAAGATTAAGACTTGTCCTACTGGGCAAGTTGGATCATTTCAGAGGGATATGGTCTCCATTTATTGAATAATTAAAGGGTCAAAATGGCTCGGTGCGAGAACCTGACTGAAGCCTGAATGAAGGAATAGATGAAGAATTCCATATAATAATCCATGGATATATCTCAATGATGTATAAACTGCTTAATACTTCATTCATTTTTTAAATTTCTATTTTTACTTTATTTTTCTCTATTATTTCCTACCTGTATTAAAAATAAAAAATGCACATAAGTACAAAGAAATAATTGTTAATATTAATAATATTAAGAATGTATGTGACATGTATATTCTTACTTTAATATGTACTTCTAATAAAAATATTTAACAAAAATATATATTTTTTAAGCGTACTGAGTGCCTACCCTGACTAATTGCTCATGGCACGTGTTTGCTAGTGACAAAGAGTAGGGATTAACGGGTTCCTTTCAAAATGGCAGGCAGTGACTAGTGCGGTACCGCAAGGCTCAGTGCTGGGACCACAGCTATTTACAACATACATTAATGATTTGGATGAATGGATTCAAAGTAACATTAGTATGTTTTCCCCAAACATACACCAGCCGCACTGTTACACAGCCCTGCAGTTATTCACATGCGAAATGGATGTGGAAGGTAGTCAGTGAGCTGTCGCTGAGCCAGAAGTCGCTCACGGTAAAGTCCCCGAGACTGAAGAGGTTACAGGTGGTCTCACCTCCCTCCAACCCAGACAGCAAAACCTCTGCAGATTCAGGTAAGATGGCAGCTCCAAGACTTGATCAAGCTCAGAATTTTATCTTTGTTAACTTATTGCGCACATATGTGTGTGTGTGTAAACACTGTAGAGCCCTAAGATGGAAATCACACCTCTCTGTGTAGGGTCGCATTGAGGGGGAGAGAGAGATCACATGTCTGTCTTGAGAGGAGAGGGGGTGGGGGAGAGGGAGAGAGAGATTATACCTCTGTGTGTAGGGTCGCAATGGTGGGGAGACAAGGATCATTGTCCATCTGTCGGGAACATGAGAGAGGGGGGCAGAGAGAGAAATTACCTCTTTTTGTAGGGTCCCATTGAGGGAGAGAGGGAGATCTCAACCGTGTGCCCATTGCCGTCAAGGAGTCACATTTCTCCCCTCTGTCTGCGGCATCCTAGTTGGGGAGAGATGTTTCTCACTCACTATCGATTTCTGTCCCTGTTTACAACTTGCACAAGACCCGGGCCCTCATTTCTCTCCGAGTTTAATTTTGTGCTTTCCTTTGCAGTATGTCACCTGGATAAATGAGGGTTCTGCTACTGATCCTGGGTTCTCTGTGTGAGTAATTTCCAAAAAGATTAAACTCTATGTTGCATGGAGAAAGGGGAAGTAGGTTTTATTTCTTGTTTGTGTAGAGCAGTAGCAACGCATCTATTCAGTGCATTTCATGTGGGTAAAATAATACCTAGGACAAATGGAGCATTATCAATCAAAATTTGATACATAATATTCCAATAGGTAGCAATGTTACAAAATTTTGAGATTTTAAAAATCAAGTCTGCAATTTATCCCATCAGATAAAGCATAAAAAGGTTAATTTGACACCCAATTCACTTTCACATCTACAGTATTAAAAATGTTATGGCTATTTTCATACTCGGAAATTAGCATCTTGTTCCCTATTGCTTTTCCATTGACTTAGCACAAAAGCTGTGATCAAGGACAGTCAAAAGCCCATAACTTTCTTAAAAATTAAGAGAACTGAATGAAATTGTTAGTTATTATAGATTGAAGCATTCTGAAACAAATATGAAACAATCTTACTTGGATGACCTGAAATTAAAACATATAATTAGTTAGTTACCTAATTGTAGCTAATTACAAAATTCAATTACTAGACCTAAACATCTATGCATTTCTTAAGAAAAGGTTAACATTTTTAAAAAGCCTAAGCATCCAAATAACATTCACACACAAATTCACAATATAACATGATTTTTAAATCTCATTGTCATGAATTTACAGGCCAAATGGTAGAAATTTAATGTTTAATTCCTGTAAATTAATGGCCATTTTAATCATCTTGCGAGTGGGATTTTGTGGAACGCGATAGTTTGGAACGTTGCGGTGAATTTAAACCCCATATCGGCAGGAAAAATACTGCCGGTTCATATGGGTCCTAAGTCACCTTTTCACAAAGTAAAATTTTGATTAAAGGCATCCTAAGAGGCAAGTTTATATGAAAAAATAAACAATGTACCTTGCCTTCTCCCCTACATGAGATCCGTCCCGTTGTTGGCGTTGACGGCATTAAAAGATGATTTTAATTTTACTCCTGCTATTAAATTATCCAGCGCTAATTTTACTAAACTTAATAAAACGGCAGTTGAAGCGATTTTGCTTCAACGACCAAACAGCCTGTTCAAAATCGATTTGAACAGGCTGAAGAAAAAACGCATTTTAAACCTGCCTCCCTCTCAAAGGCGCCAAAGTCGCGCACACGGCCAGTGATAGAACTGCAGTGCCGCTGACGGTAAGTTTTGTAACATATCTATAGTAGGGATCAAAAACTGCAGAGGGCAAGTTTGAAAAGGCCAAAATAGAGATGGGAGGGAAAAGGCAGCTTTGTTTCCCCATATTTAGCTGGAGCAACTTCAGGTTGTATTGGTTGAAGACACTTGATACACGGTGATTGTTCACATCCATCTAAGATGATAGAGGGTGCAACCTCCAGTGAGCTGCTCCATTCTACAGTTCACATTAAATATTCTGGAACATTGATATACATTTACTTGCTCCGCTTATCTGCCCCATTCTTTCATATTCACCATGTCACTGCTAATACCACTGCCCTCTTCTGTGAAAGACCAATGCAACAGTTTGTTCAGGACTGGACACTGCCTCCAAAAACAGGCTGCTGTATGGTCTCTGACACAACTCTCTATTTCCCTTCCAATTCCCATTCTCTGTACATTCACGCAACATCTTGGGTGCTTTTGTTGGTTTTGTCTGTCAATACCCATGATTTGTGTCTTGTTGATAGACATGGCTTGTGCCCTGCTGGTTAGCTTTGTAAACCCTACACTCTCTGCACTCCCCAGGCTTTCAGCTCTTGGTATCTGCTCCACCCCCGATACTTTTCTTGAGACGTGCATGGATCTTGGATTAGAGCCTCCACTTCTTTAATGTAAACTTGTTTATTTCAAGCCTTCACTCTGTTCCCCACAATTGCCCCCTCCCCTCTCCGATTTGCCTGCGTGCAGCTGCTTCAAATTGATGGTGATATCCTTTTTCCGTGGGGTGGAAATGTCAAGCTCTAGAAGGCATAGGTGAGAAGCGGAAAGTTTAAAGATGAGTGGAGCATTTGTTTTATGTACAGGTGGATGCCTGGAATGCGCTGGCAGGGATGGTGGTGGAGACAGATACGTTGGTGGCATTTAAGTGGCTCTCAGACAGCAATGTGGATATGCAGGGAATGGAGGGGTATGGATCAGAGGAGATTAGTCTAGCATGACATGTTTATCAGCGATATTGTGAGGAAAGAGCGTGTTCCTGTGCTGTACTGCTCTGTTTATGCTTTTTCATGAGTGTTTTTCAAGAATATTGCTGCAACTCTCCCCTTCACTCTGGTTTCATCCCAGTTGGTGGCAGGGCCATTGGAATTCGCAATCATTAGCGCCTGGACATTTTTACACAGTCCAGAAATTTACCAGCACGTTTGTTCATCATTCTTCCACTGATGTTGTGCAGCCTGCAGTACATGCATGACATGCGATTGGCCATTTTGTGTTTCTCAATTCAACTACTATAGCCTCACTTGTCAATTTTATGGTACATTAGCCCTCCTCACATTATACCTTTAGTAAATTTGGCTTTAGCTCCTCCAATTATACTTCCATGTCCTATGTAACCCGTATCTGGCAATGCTCAGTGCCTTCCCCTTTCAACTCTGAAGCATGCGATACGATACGGTTGTAGCGGCACCATACGTGGGGAATAAAGAAGAGACATCGGGTTGGTGCAAGAGGTTCTTTATTCGGTAGTCACACATTAAGTGGGTGTGCTAACTATATTAATGGTTGTTGTAGCTGAGCGAGGTTGTTCCCTCGGGCTCAGCTACCGGTTAAACTCCTCTTGGGTCTCGTGGTGAGAGAGCTTATGTACCAGGACACTCCCTCTGCCCATGACGTCAAGTGCCCGCCCTCGTATCTCCTGACGAGGGTTCGAGCTTAAGTGGCCCGTGTTTAGGCTGACACCACACGGTGGAACATTATCAATCCCAGGAGGGAAATTGATCTGCCAACGCTCATAAAACACAACAAGATACATGAAATTAAAGTGACAAGTGCAAAGTCCAGGATTGAGCATGTACAAAGTTTGGGGAGGTGGTGGGGGAAGTGGAGCCAGTCTACCCTCGACAGAAGGGGGTGGAGTTGTACAGTTTGATAGCCACAGGGGAAAAGGATCCCCTGTGTCTTTCTGTGCTGCAACTTGGTTGAACCAATCTGTTGCTGAAGATGCTCCTCAGGTGACCAATGTGTCATGGAGGGGATGAGCTGTATTTTCCAAGATGCTCCACAGGTTGACGAGCATCTTCCCCTCCAAGACCACCTCCAATGAAGACTTCCCGATGAGCTTGTTTATCTGCATTAAACTCTACCTGCCTTTCCTTAGCTCATTGGAGCAGTTGATCTTTCTTATGACATGCTTTCCGATATCATGTGTGAAAGAGTGAAAGTTGTCGGCTGAAGGGAAATAATGAGGGAGGATTGGGACTGATGGGGTTCTGGCACTAGCAGCTGGCATGATCCAGATGGGCCCATTGGTCTCCTCCGGTCTCTTTATAAATATAACTAGACCAAGTGGGACCCGTTGTGTCCCGTCCCCTCAACGTGCGGGTGTGGGTGGGGGGGGGGGCAGCCAGTGGCATCACACACATACTATCCGCCCCCTTGATATTATATTAAAATTCATATTAATTAATGTTTAATTAAGAGAGACACAGAAGGAACTGCAGATGCTGCTTTACAAAAGAAGACAGAAGGTGTTGCAACTCAGTGGGTCAGACAGCATCTCTGGAAACGTGGATAAGTGACATTTTAGATCAAGAGCCTTCTTCAGATTTATTTAGTCAGTTAGATTTAAATCCCACAGATGCCTTTGAGGGATTTGAATACCTCTCTCGGGGTCCCTGCACTATCAAGCACATAGTTTACTGATCAGGAACATTGACCTGTGGAGTAAATCTGACAATTCCAATTTGGAAATTGGACAATGTTACATAGAAAAATAGGTGCAGGAGAAGGCCATTCGGCCCTTCGAGCCTGCACCGCCATTCAATATGATCATGGCTGATCATCCAACTCAGTATCCCGTACCTGCCTCTCTCCATGCCCCCTGATCCCTTTAGCCACAAGTGCCACATCTAACGCCCTCTTAAATATAGCCAATGAACTGGCCTCAACTACCTTCTGTGGCAGAGAATTCCAGAGACTCACCACTCTCTGTGTAAAGAATGTTTTCCTCATCTCGGTCCTAAAGGAATTTCCCCCTTATCCTTACACTGTGACCCCTTGTTCTGGACTCCCCCAACATCGGGAACAATCTTCCAGCATCTAGCTTGTCCAACCCCTTAAGAATTTTGTACGTTTCTATAAGATCCCCCTCAATCTTCTAAATTCCAGCGAGTACAAGCTGAGTCTATCCAATCTCTCCTCATATGAAAGTTCTGACATCCCAGGAATCAGTCTGGTGAATCTTCTCTGTACCCCCTCTATGGCAAGGATGTCTTTCCTCAGATTTGGAGACCAAAACTGTACGCAATACTCCAGGTGTGGCCTCACCAAAACCCTGTACAACTGCAGTAGAACCTCCCTGCTCCTATACTCAAATCCTTTCGCTATGAATGCTAACATACCATTTGCTTTCTTCACTGCCTGCTGCACCTGCATGCCTACTTTCAATGACTGGTGTACCATGACACCCAGGTCTCGTTGCATCTCCCCCTTACCTAATCTGCCACCATTCAGATAATAGTCTACCCTCATGTTTTTGCCACCAAAGTGGATAACCTCACATTTATCCACATTATACAGCATCTGTCATGCATCTGCCCATTCACTCAGCCTATCCAAATCACCCTGCAGCCTCCAAGCATCCTCCTCACACCTAACTATACCCCCCAGCTTGGTGTCATCTGCAAACTTGGAGATGTTGCATTGAATTACCTCGTCCAAATCATTAATATATATTGTAAATAGCTGGGGTCCCAGCACTGAGCCTTGCGGTACCCCACTTGTCACTGCCTGCCATTCTGAAAAGGACCCGTTTACTCCTACCCTTTGCCTCCTGTCTGCTAGCCAGTTCTCTATCCACATCAATACTGAACCCCCAATACCGTGTGCTTTAAGTTTGTATGCTAATCTCTTATGCGGGACCTTGTCGAAAGCCTTCTGAAAGTCTAGATATAACACATCCACTGGTTCTCCCTTATCCACTCTACTAGTTACATCCTCGAAAAATTCTATCAGATTTGTCAGACATGATTTACCTTTCGTAAATCCATACTGACTTTGTCCAATGATTTCACCACTTTCCAAATGCGCTGCTATCCCATCTTTAATAACTGACTCTAGCAGTTTCCCCACTACCGATGTTAGACTAACTGGTCTGTAATTCCCCGCTTTCTCTCTCCCTCCTTTTTTAAAAAGTGGGGTTACATTAGCTACCCCCCAATCCTCAGGAACTACTCCAGAATCTAAGGAATTTTGAAAAATTATCACTAATGCATCCACTATTTCTGTGGCTACCTCCTTGAGTACTCTGGGATGCAGACTATCTGGCCCTGGGGATTTATCGGCCTTCAATCCGTTCAATTTACCCAACACCACCTCCCGGCTAACCTGGATTTCACTCAGTGTTAAAGAAGGAACTGCAGATGCTGGAGAATCGAGGGTTACACAAAAAGCTGGAGAAACTCAGCGGGTGCAGCAGCATCTAAGGAGCGAAGGAGATAGGCGACGTTTCGGGTCGAGACCCTTCTTCAGACTGGTCAGGGATCAGGGAAACGAGAGATATAAACAGTGATATGGAGAGATAAAGCAAGAACAATGAGTGAAAGATATGCAAAAAAGTATTGGTGATAAGGGAAGCAAGCCATTGTAAGCTGTTTCTGGTGTGAAAATGAGAAGCTAGTGCGACTTGGGGGGGGGGGGGGGGAGATGGAGAAGGAATGTCAGGGCCAGAGGACTGAGGGAGAGGTGGGGGGGGGGGGAAGGGAGCAGTCTGGGTTAACAGAATTGAGAAAATTCAATGTTTAAGCCCAGAGGATGCAGACTCCCCAAGCGGAATATGAGGTGTTGTTCCTCAAACTTGCGGTGTTGTTCACTCTGGCCATGGAGGAGGCCCAGGACCAAGAGGTCGGATACGGAGTGGGAGGGGGAGTTGAAGTGCTGAGCCACCGGGAGGTCGGGTTGGTTATTGCGGACCGAGCGGAGGTGTTCGGCGAAACGATCGCCCAGCCTCCGCTTGGTCTCACCGATGTAGATTAGCTGGCATCTGGAGCAACGGATGCAGTAGACGAGGTTGGAGGTTGGTTAACCCAGACTGCTCCCTTCCCCCCCCCCCCCCCCCCCCCCCCACCTCTCCCTCAGTCCTCTGGCCCTGACATTCCTTCTCCATCTCCCCCCCCCCCCCCCCCCAAGTCGCACTAGCTTCTCATTTTCACACCAGAAACAGCTTACAATGGCTTGCTTCCCTTATCACCAATACTTTTTTGCATATCTTTCACTCATTGTTCTTGCTTTATCTCTCCATATCACTGTTTATATCTCTCGTTTCCCTGATCCCTGACCAGTCTGAAGAAGGGTCTCGACCCGAAACGTCGCCTATCTCCTTAGATGCTGCTGCACCCGCTGAGTTTCTCCAGCTTTTTGTGTAACCCTGGATTTCACTCAGTTCCTCCATCTTATTTGACCCCCGTTCCACTGCTATTTCCGGCAGATTATTTATGTCTTCCTTAGTGAAGACAGAACCAAAGTAGTTATTCAATTGGTCTGCCATGTCCTTGTTCCCCATGATCAATTCACCCGTTTCTGACTGCAAGGGACCAACATTTGTTTTAACTAGTCTCTTTCTCTTCACATATCTATAAAAACTTTTGCAGTCAGTTTTTATGTTCCCTGCCAGTTTCCTTTCATAATCTATTTTCCCTTTCCTAATTAAGCCCTTTGTCCTCCTCTGCTGGATTCTGAATTTCTCCCAGTCCTCCGGTAGGCTGCTTTTTCTGGCAAATTTGTATACCTCATCTGGTGATGAGTCTCTGGAATTCTCTGCCACAGAAGGTAGTTGAGGCCAGTTCATTGGCTATATTTAAGAGGGCGTTAGATGTGGCACTTGTGGTTAAAGGGATCAGGGGGTATGGAGAGAAGGCAGGTACGGGATACTGAGTTGGATGATCAGCCATGATCATATTGAATGGCGGTGAAGGGCCGAATGGCCTATTCCTGCACCTATTTTTCTATGTTTCTATTAGGCAACATGTCCCAGTTAGTCGTCCCACCTGCCTGCGCCTGGTCCATATTCCTCCAAACCTGTGCTATTCATGTACCTGTCTAACTGTTTCGTAAATGTTGGGATAGTCCCTGCCTCAACGACCTCCGCTGGCAGCTTGCTCCATTCACCCACCACCCTTTGTGTGAAAAAGTTACCCCTCAGATTCCTATTAAATTTTTTCCCCTTCATCTTAAACTTGTGTTCTCTATTCCTCGACTCGCCTACTGTGGGCAAGAGACTAGGTGCGTGTAAATCCCCATGATCACACACAGAAGACATTGCACGTTCAACTTCAGAGACAAAGTGTGGAAACAGCCCTCTGAGTCCTTGCCAACCAGCGATCAGTAGCGTACACTTGCACCATCAGTCTGAAGAAGGGTTTTGGCCCGAAACGTTGCCTATTTCCCTCGCTCCATAGATGCTGCTGCACCCGCTGAGTTTCTCCAGCATTTTTGTGTACCTGCACTATCCTACACCCTGGGGACAATTTTTACAATTTTACAGAAGGCAATTAACAGAGGAAACTGGGGCAACCGGAAAAAACCCACGTGGATCACGGGAACAGCATACAAACTCTGTACAGACAGCACCCTCAGGCAGTATCGAACCCAGAGTCTCTGAAGCTTTAAGTTAGCAACTACATCTCTGCGCCAACGTTTGCGCCAATGTGCTGTTAGTTTTTTAGTTCAGTTTAGTTTGTCACGTTACCAAGGTACAGTAAAAGCTTTTGTCGTGTCCCAACCAGTGAGCGGAAAGACAATACACGATTACAATCGGGCCATCCACAGTGTACAGATATAAGATATAGGGAATAATGTGAATAACATTTAGTGCAAGGTAAAGTCCAGTAACAGGGCAGGTGATCGCTGGTCGGTGCAGGTGGTGAATCTGTGGAATTCTTTGCCACTGTGGAGGCCAAATCAATGGATATTTTTAAGGCAGAGATTGATAGATTCCTGATTAGTATGGGTATCAGGGATTATTGGGAGAAGGCAGGAGAATGGGGTTAGAAGTGAGATATAGATCAGCCACGATTGAATGGCTGAGTAGACGGCGGGCAGAATGGGCTAATTCTGCTCCTATCACTTATGAACCGATGAATCTGTGGCCCAAAGTGCATGTTTCCGCTCTGTATCTCTAAAGTAACCAAAAAAAGCTTATCAAGAAAGTCTGCCTGGACCTGCCTATTCTCCCGGTTTCCAAACACTTTAATTCCCCATCCCATTCCCACACTGACCTTTCTGCCCATTGTGAGTGAGGCTCCATGCAAATTGGAGGAACAGCATCTCGTATTTCACTAGGGGAGCTTGAATATTGATTTCTCTAACTTGTGAAGAAGTTGTTCTTCATCTCAGTCCTAAATGGCCTATCCCTTATTCTAACACTGTGACGCCTGGGTTCTGGACTCCTCCAACATTAGGACCATTTTTCCTGCATCTCGCCTGTCCAATCTTTTTAAGAATTTTATACGTTTCTCTCCGATCCCCTCTCATCTTTCTAAAATTCAGTGAATACGTGCTATTTACATTTTGCTAAAGCCAACTCAATGAGGAAGCTCATCGAGCAAATTAATGCCCATTTAACTCCATAATTAACAGACGATCATTTAGCATGAACTCGAAACATTAGTAATCAATACCATTTTCCATGGAACATAAGCATAACAAACTCTTTCATCTCCTGGAAAAGAAAATTCAGCAGTTTGGTGCTATGCAAACATTTGAATACATAGAAGGATAGATGTAACAACCAAAATCTTAGGGAAATCTTAGGGCAGTTTGTTAAACTCAAATTATGTTCTGCAGGTTTATCATGTAGCATCTGATTTCCGAAGTCTCAGGCTGAACAAGCAAATTTACATTTAAAATAACCAATAAGGTTATATTATTATTAGCAACAAATTGGGAATCAATTTGCATAATCACACAATAGGAACTTATAGCCTCTTAATGGCTTTATTTGAAGCCTCGATTGATGAGACAAAATGGAGGTAGCCATAAAAGACCCTCCTTGTCCTTTTGGCGAGAATGTATCTTTCGCCACTGTTACGCCAAATATGTTGCAACCAGTGAATAGCTCTATCTCTACACACACATAAACATACATATATATGTTCCATTTAACCAGAATTTCATAATACAGTGTGATTCAACACTGTTGCCATTACCCACACTTGATGATTCTCCTGCGGCAACAAGATTATGTGACCATTCCAGTGGTCTTTAACTGATTGCACCCTCGTGACTAACATATGCCATCAAAACAATGCATCAACCGGAATATGAGCATGACAATATGCTTATTTGTCCAATCACTCTATAACACATACAATGCCCATAGAGTCTATAGATAGTTGATATTAATAACAGAAATTTTTGGCAAGTCATGCAAATCTGTTCCATCTCCAAACTCGAGATGATATTTGAGCTACTTGGTAACTACCTTAAACAGCAACTGTGGCCTGATTTCCAAGCCAGTCTTGCAAGACAATCTTGGTCCTTATACTGAACCTGCCCAATTCTAACCTGCTTGAAAAGCTAATATTGTACATTTTACATTTACCATTCAAAGTAGCTGATAATGTCTCAACCATTTGTAATGTATAACTAAGTATACACCTTACCAAACTGCAAGTGGTCCCTTAATTGTAGAGTAGCACAGGTACGGTGTGTGGAACCTCTGGCTAGCTTTCATGCTGCCAGCAACTTCAGTGAACCGCTACTGCCAATAAAGACATGGGATGCATTGTCGCCGAAACTATGAAACCTTGCTCGTTTCAATAGCTTGTGCTTCGCCCGCCAGGTTTCACCTATGGGAAAAGTCTTACCTGAATAGAAGATTCAGTCGCCAACTGTAATGTCCCCCTGAGAGCAGTGTTCACTGCATATGTGTTTGGGATGGTAACTTTCTTGGCAGGCATAGACGTCTGACACATGCCCTGATCCCTTGGGCATGCTCTATGGCTATACCCTCAGACTTGGCGTTAAACTATACCAATCCCACATGCTCTCCTCTTACATAAGGGAGCCATAAAGCAGGCCTGCTACAAAGCCCTGCTAACACAATTTCCCATTTAGGGCCATTAGCACCAATTTGCAATATAATGAAAGATTATACTAACAATTACTGGACCAGTAATGAACACTGTTTGTCCATCATCGTGACTTTATTAATTTCAGCTGGTGTTAGCAATGACCAAGATGGCACTTAATAATTAACCGTTTAACAAAATAACTGTTGCTCTACTTACACAGCTGAATTGCATCTATACAATTAACAATTAGTCTAACGACTAGAACTGTTTTATAACAACTGTTACCAAAGTATTATTGATGGGTTTGCATTTCCTGTTGACTTTGTGATATGACGAGTAACAGGGTATTGAAGGCGAGACAGCCTGCAAACGCCTGACCACCAACCCAGTGACTGGGAGTTTCACTTTTGCTTCCTAGTTAGTGTGTCACAGTTCCTTTGGTTAGAAAAAGTCAGAAGGGAAGAGGGACTCTCGATGTGTGGCGATTGCACTGAAGGGGTGCTTTGACGTTGGAGAGATGCGTTAGGTGGACCGCTCTCTGGCTGATGATACAATCTGCAGCAACTTTCACAACTCGGTGTGTGGAGCTGGGACAAATTCCGTTTTTCATTAGGATCTTTGCTTCGTCCCACCGGCTGCTGACCGAGGCGGGAGTTTCTCCTCACACATCCCCGCCGGCTGCTGACGAACTGAGGCGGGAGCTTCTCCTCAGGCTGCTGACTAACTGAGGCGGGAGCTGGCTGGCTGACTGACTGTTTTCGGGGCTGCCAGCTTAGCTGGAGCTGGTGCTGCGGCAGCTCAAACTGCTGCAGGCTGAGCTCGGGGGCAGGCTGGATAGAGCAGAGTTGGAGGGTGGCTGTTTTTTTTTCCCCCATTTCATTAGTAGTAGAACTAGTATTGGTAGAATTAGATTAGTGTTAAGAAAGGAGGGGTTCTAGAGGCCCATGGCCTCAGTGAATGGTGGGGCTAAGGGTGGTGGGTGGCAGACTGTAGGTAAGGAAAGGGGGGGGCTCTAAGAGAGAGGCATCGAGCGAAAGACCCGAAATGTCAGGAGACAAAGGAAAAAAAGTTAGGAGAACTAGAATTATTGAAGAATTCGTTGTGCTAGTTAAAGGAACAAATCAAGGAGATGCAGGATTTAGAGCAGTGAATCCATTAAAAATTACCGCAGCTTTGGAGAGCCAGATAGGCAGGGATTTTCAGGCCAAGATTCTGTATAATGGGATGATAATAGTTTGTTGCAAAGACAGAAAACAGTTTAATGATGCTAGGGGTGTGGGGAAATTGGTGGTCAAGGTGGAGAGTTTCTTCCCTAGAGGAAGACAGCAGGGAATAAAGGGAGTGGTGTATGGGATGTATGTTGGCTTGTCTGAGAAGGAGATCTTAGGAAATGTTAAGGGGGCCCAGGTAACTGATGTTGTGAGATTTAAGAGTAGGAATGGAGTCGGGGACCCGCCGGTCCTGCTTGCGTTCAAAGATGGAGTACTGCCACAGAGAGTGGTTTGTGGGCGTATCAAGTGAGGGAGTACATTAAACCACCGTTGCGCTGCTATAACTGGCAGAGGTTTGGACATGTTGCTGGGTTTTGTCGGGGTAAAAGAAAGTGCGCAAAGTGCGGTGGAGATGATGCAATACAAAATTGCAAGGCAGAGGATCCTACTTGCCCTAACTGTGATGGGGATCATGCAGCAAGGTTTCATGGTTGTGAGCACTTTGTTCAGGCGAAGCGAGTGCAGGAAGTGAAGGATCAGAACAACGTGTCATATGCAGAGGCAGCTCAAAGGGTGGCTAGAGAACGCGGAGATGTGAGCGCTGGGACTAGTGGTGCTAGGAAGCCAGATCACTATGCCAAACTTGCTGTCGGCTTTTCCATCTGACATGTTGATTTTTAGTGTGGAGTAATTTCTGTCTTTTGTTTCTAATGTGCTGGTAGGAGCTAAGCAAGCAGCTAACCGGTCAGATATCCTCAGGTTAGTGGTGGGGGCAGCTGAAAGGTTCCTCAGTGTAAATCAGTCGCCAGAAAAGTTGCATCAATACATGACGGAGAGTCAGTGTATGGAGAGGTCACAGTTGTCGAGAGCTAGCAGTATGGAGAATGTCAGTAAGGTGGATGATGATGATCCTCATTAACATCATAATGTTTTATATACTTCAACGGAACGCCCGGAGTCTGATTGGAAATGGTCAAGGGTTAAAGAGATTTGTTGATGAATTTAAAGAAGCACCAGAATTAATATGTATCCAAGAGCCATGGTTAAAGCCCTGACTAGATTTTGTAATCCCAGGTTATGAATGTGTGCGATTAGATAGGTCTGATAGATCAGGTGGGGGTTGTACAACTTTTGTTAAGACTGGGTTGCAGTATAGGAAAGTTGACATTAATTCTAATCGTGAGCTTTTAGCTGTGGAGGTTTGGAGCAGTCAGAATTCTATTACTGTGATAAATTATTATAACCCCTGTCAACCCTTGATATTGTCAGATTTTGATGAGATAATGGAGAAGGTAAGGTGTCCTGTTATATGGACTGGAGGTTTTAATGCGCATAATCCTTTATGGAGTAGTGGTCACAGGGATAAAAATGGTGTTATTGTTGAAGAATTTCTAGATAAGTACGAGTTGGTATTGTTAAATGATGGAAGGCCGTCTAGGTATAATATTGTGAGAAACATCTGCAGCCACATAGATTTATCAATTCCTTCATCAAACTTATCAAGAATTGGTGAATGGGATGTAATGGATAGATATTCTCTGGGTAGTGATCATTATCCAATTTTATGTAGGTTTGGTAGGGATTTGAGGAGAGAAGTGGAAAAGATAGTCCCTAGGTATAACTTTTCTCAGGCCAAATGGGATAAATTCCAAGAGAAGGCTCAAAGTTTAGTTGGAGAGATTAACAGCGATGGTTCAATAGATAGTTGGAATACTTCCATTAGTCTCATGATTCATGAGGCAGCTTGTTGTACTATTCCTGTGAAGCAGGAACCTAGGTCCCGTATGTCTGTCCCTTGGTGGAATAAAGAATGTGATGAAGCTGTAAGGAATAGGAATATAGCCTATTGGAAATTAATAAAGTATCCAATTTTGGTCAATGCAATGGAGTACAAGCGGTTAAGGGCATTAGCAAGACGAGTTGTAAAGGATGCAAAGAGGAATAGTTGGAGGAAGTTTTGTGGTACGCTAGGCCCTGAAACTCCAGTAAGGCATTTGTGGTCAGCTGTGCGTAGAATGTCAGGAGTATGTAAAAGAAGTTTGTTGCCAGTGTTGCAGAAAGGTGAGGTGGTAGCAGTCTCCAATAAGGAAAAAGCAGACATGTGTTGACAGTTTTCAAGCAGTGCATAGATCAGAGAACATGGGAGTGGAGAGGTGTAGAAAGGCAACCGAGCTGATGGTAGTTAATCAGTGGAAGCTGGAGAGAAGTTTAGTAAATGATAATACCCCTAATCTGTTTTTTACTATAAAAGTGTTGAAGGATGCAATTATGTCCGGGGCAAGTACCACCCCAGGGAGAAATAGGTTGTCGTATGAGTTATTTAAACATCTGGATGATACTGTACTTGATGAAATCTTAGCTTTGTTTAATACTGTGTGGGCAGAGGGTTATTTACCAAAAGAATGGAACATGCAGCCGTGGTCCCTATTTTAAAACCGGGCTAAGAGGCATCTGACCCTAGTTCATATCGCCCTATAGCGCTCACAGCGGTGCTCTGTAAAATTATGGAGAGGATGGTAACCAACAGACTAGTTTATTTATTGGAAACCAGTGGACTATTTGTTGATGCACAGAATGGCTTTAGGAATGGAAGGTCTACAATGGAGTCTGTATCAGTTTTGGATCAGGATATAAAAAGGGTATTTAGAAGCAAGGAAACAGGAGTGAGTGTATTCCTTGATATTGAGAAGGCATATGATTCTTTGTGGAAGGAGGGATTAATGATTAAATTTTTTGACTTGGGAGTCAGGGGACGAATGTTTAACTGGATTAAGGATTTTTTATTGAATAGAACAATACAAGTAATGGTTGGTAGTGTCAGTTCAGAGACTGTAGAAATAGAGAATGGAACCCCGCAGGGAAGTGTTATCAGTCCAGTTTTATTTTATTTAAACTGATTTTATTTAATATCATGATAAACAACATATTTTGTAAATTAGAGAGAGCAGTTGGTCTGTCTTTGTTTGCAGATGACGGGGCCATCTGGAAAAGAGGTCATAATGTAGAGTTTTAAAACAAATTCAAAGAGTGTTAGTGTCTGTAGAGGAATGGGGGAACACATGGGGCTTTAAAATCTCTGCCTCTAAGACTAAATATATGGTATTTGGTTTTAAAAGAAAGTTACCTAAGTTAGGGTTGTATATGTATGGGTCTCTATTGGAGAAGGTAAAGGTTTTTAAGTTTTTGGGTGTTTGGTTTGAAGAGCGTATGACTTGGGCTGCGCATGTAAGTAAAATTGTGTTGAAATGTGGAAAAGTTCTGAATGTTATGAGAAGTCTGGTTGGGTGTGAGTGGGGGGCCAACAGGGAGAGACAATGATGCTAATTTATCAGGCCATGATCAGATCTTCTCTTGACTCTGGGTATTTTGTGCATGGGTCTGCGTCTAAAACTGTTCTGGCTAGGCTAGATGTGTTGCAGGCAAAGGCTTTGAGACTTTGCTGTGGAGCCTTCAGAACTTCCCCAGTCCCTGCCCTGATTGTTGATCCCCACGCAGGTCACGGGTAGAACGTACAAACTCCGTACAGACGGCACCCGTAGTCGGGATTGAACCTGGCAGGCACGTGCCGTGAGTAATTCTCAGGGTTGGCACTCGTCTGCTTTTTTAAAAAAATGCGTAGATTGTTCTCCCCGATAAATAAATAAATAGATAAATAAATAGATAGATAAATAAATAAATAAAAACAGTGACATTTCTTTTTGCCCAAGTCTTCCTAGTCCTAGACCAATTGGGGGATCAGTGCCTTTCACAGCATGTGGAGAGTCTGTGCCAGGGGTAAAGTTGTGGGGAGTGTTGAGAAGGAGGGTGTCGGGGATACTGCCAGTAACTCACTCACCGCTGCCGCAGCTCTCCGGGCGCGGAGCCATGCACTGTAGCTGGGGATAGAAGCGGGGAGCTACGAGCGGCCACCGGGACCCGACAGCAGAACTGGCCGCCACTTCAGCGCCCTCTGCCGGCCCGCTCACCTTTGGCAGTGCTCTCCGTCGGAACACCTGCCACCTGTCGTTCGCCGATTTCGCTCATGTCAGCGGCTTCCTGCAAATCCTTAAATTCCCACAGCCGAGTAACCTCAATCGCGCTGTCGGAATTTAAGGACATGAGTGAGGCCAGCGAGCGGCAGGAGATAGGTTTTTAGACGGAGAGCTGCCAGAGGTGAGCGGGGACCGGCAGAAGGAGCTAAGGTGGCGGCTGGTTCCGCTGTCCGGCCCGGCGGCCGCTAAGACACCCGAGCTATTTCTCTCTCTTCCCTCCCCTCTTCCCGGTCTCAATGCAGTGTCATTGCACGCCTCCGTGCAAGGAGCGTCGCAAGTGGCGATATCCCAATCCACTCATTCATACCATTAGTGCCCTCCCCGCAACTTTACCCCGGGCCAGACTCCCCAAACGCTGTGAAAGGAGCTCTCCCCCCACCCCCACACCCCAGGAATTACAGTATTTAAAAACATAAACACGAAATGTACTTGCCACATTATTGGTACACAAACTCCATTCTTCTCTCTTTGTTACCTAAGATACACTTAAAATGTTGACAAACCATATTTGAAAACCCCGCCAAGAAACTTGCTTTGCGCAGTGCAGCAAAGGCAGAATTTCTGCTGCCTTCAGCCCCGCTTGAAACTGACGGCTTCAGGCAGCGCTGACGGCACGTGGGCTGCACAGAGCCTCCCGTGTTACAAGCGCTGCGGATGAAAGGCACGGAGTATTATGCCTACCTAAGAGATCAATCTCTTACATAGGCATAATTCTCCTATGCCTTTATTATTTATATTTAGTTCTTACTATGTTATAATTTTAGTCAGGGTAGGCAGTGCCTACCTTGCCTACCCTGACGGCACGTGCCTGGAACCCGGGTATCTGGAGCTTTGAAACAGCAACTCTACTGCTACGCCACCGTGCCGCACTAATTACTGGGTCTGTACCTTTACACATCGTAATGGTTACAGTACGTGGCGGGGCGATAGTTCCCACCGATGATAGAGTGAATGGGGAGAAGATGTTTCCACTAGTGGGAGAGTCTAAGACCAGAGGGCACAGCCTCAGAATTAAAGGACATACCTTTAGGATGGAGATGAGGAGGATTTCCTTTTTCAGAGGGTGGTGAATCTGGGGAATACTATGCCACAGAAGGCTGTGGAGGCCGTCAATGGATATTTTTTAAGACAGAGATGGATAGATTCTTGATTAGTACGGGGGTCGGATGTTATGGAGAAGGCAGTACAATGGGGTTGAGAGGGAAAGATAGATCAGCCAATATTGAATGGCAGAGTAGACTTGATGAGTGGAATGGCCTATTTCTGCTCCCATCACTTATGAACATGAACCAGTCTGTAGAGGATAGTGTTATTGTGCGGTGATCGTTGGTCGGCGCAGACTCGGTGGACGCCAGAGACTCTGGTTCAATCCTGACCTCGGGTGCTGTCTACGGAGTTTGTACGGAGTACGGGTGCTCCGGTTTCCTCTCACACACCAAAGACGTGCAGGTTTGTAGGTTAATTGGCTTCGGTAAAGATTGTAAATTGTTCCTAGTGTGCGTCGGATAGGATTAGTGTGCGGGGTGATTGCTGGTCGCCACGGACTCAGTGGGCCGAAGGGCCTGTTTCTGTGCTGTATCTCTAAACTAAACTAAATCCCACAACACATTTGAATATCTCATAGCTTACACTAATTCCTCATTCATAGAATCATAGGAAATAGGTGCACGAGTAGGCCATTCGGCCCTTCGAGCCTACACCGCCATCAAATATCATCATGGCATAGATGCACAGAATCTCTTGCCCAGAGTAGGGGAATTGAGGACCAGAGGACAAAGTTTAAGGTGAAGCGGGAAAGATTTAATGGGAATCTGACGGGTATCTTTTTCACACAAAGATGGTGGGTGTATGGAACAAGCTGCCAGTGGAGGTAGTTGACGCAGGGAACATCCAAACGTTTAAGAAAGGAGTACATGGAGCGGAGAGGTGTGGAGGGAGATGGGACAAACGCAGGCAGGTGGGTGGATACGGGTACCAGATACCTAGTGTAGGACGAGAAGCCGAAGCAAAGAAGTGGAAGCCAAATAACCGAACGGAAACAAAGTCGAAAATCCAACTAACTGAAAGCGTACGAAGCAGAAAAGCCAACTAACTGAAAGGGTGTGATGCCTAAAAGCCAAGTAACTGAAAGGGTGTGATGCCTAAAAGCCAAGTAACTGAAAGGGTGTGATGCCTAAAAGCCAAGTAACTGAAAGGGCGGGACGACTAAAAGCCAAGTAACTGAAAGGGTGTGATGCCTAAAAGCCAAGTAACTGAAAGGGTGTGACGCCTAAAAGCCAAGTAACTGAAAGGAGATGAGGAGGAATTTATTTTGGCAGAGGGCGGTAAATCTGTGGATTTCATTGTCACTGATGTAATTGGGTAATTTTAAGATGGAGATTGATAGATTCTTGATTAGTATGGGTATGACGGGTTATGGGGTGAAGGCAGGAGAATGAGAGGGAAAGATAGATCGGCCATCATTGAAGAGTAGACTCGATGGGCCGAATGGCCTAATGTTGCTCCTATAAATAATGAGTTCATAAAATTATGAAATGAAGCACTAAACAAACTACATCCTCTTGCTTTTTAAATATGTTTGATGGACAAGTGATTTATGATGTACAGTACAGCCTATAATTGCCAAATCACTCACTTTTGCTCGTTGTGGATAACTATTGGCAGCACGGTGGCACAGCGGTAGAATTGTTGCCTTACAGCGCTTGCAGCACCAGTGAGCTGGATTCGATCCCGACTACGGGTGCTGTCTGTACGGAGTTTGTATGTTCTCCCTGTGACCATTTTCTCAGAGACATTTGTTTTCCTCCCACACTCCAAAGACATACAGGTTTGTAGGTTAGTTGGCTCTGTGTAAATGTAAATTGTCCCTCGTGCGTGTAGGGTAGTGTTAATGTGCGGGGATCGCTGGTCAGTGCGGACTCGCTGGGCCGAAGGGACTGTTTCCTCGCTGTATCTCCGAAACGAAAATCAAACGCTTCACCTTTGACTCAATTTACAAAATCTTTGATTGATTGCTTGAAAGTTACAGCATGGAAACCAACCTTTCAGCACATCAAGTCTACGCCGACCATCGATCGATCATTCACACTGGGTCTGTTTCATCCCGTTTCTCATCTGTTCCCTACATATTTTGGGGGGGGGGTCAAATGCCTGTTTCCACACTGTATCTCTAAACTGAACTAAGCACTGGTAAAAGATGGTCACAAGCCTTTAGAACTCCTTTACTCAAAAGGGCCGTGGAAAAGATCTGTTCATATTTTTAAGGCAGCAGGATTGATTGATTCATAGATAGATACAGCAAGGAAACAGGCCCTTCAGCCCACTGAGTCCACGCTGACCATTGATCACCCCCTCACACTAGTGCTATACTATCCCACTTTCTTCTCCATTCCCTACACATTACAGAGCAATTTACAGAGGGCTGATTAACCGACAAACCCGCACATCTTTGGCATAAGGAAGGAAATCAGAACACCTGGAGAAAATCTACGGGGTCACAGGGAAAGCATGCAAACTCCGCATAGACAGCACCTGTAGTCAAGATCGAACCCGGATCACTGGCGCTGTGAGGTACCAACTCTACCAGTTACACCACTGTGTAAAATTCAATCAATTAATAACCACAATACTAGTGCAAAATCCCCCAATGTCCTTAGTGCAACCAAATACAGTCCATAGAAGTTCATGGTTGACGTTAGTGTTGTCAAGAATTCAAGACTGTGGAGGAAGGAAGTGCAGGTGCTGGTTTAAGCCGAAGATAGACACAAAAACATGAGTAACTCAGCAGGACGGCTGCATCTCTGGAGAGAAGGAATGGGTGATGTTTCGAGTCGAGACCTTTGTTCAGACAGGGTCTCGAGAAAGGTCTTGACCTGAAACGTCACCCATTCCTTCTCTCCAGAGATGCTGCCTATCCCGCTGAGTTACTTCAGGTTTTTGTGTCAAGCATTCAAGACTGATAGTTGTTGGGAAGAATCAGTTCTTGAATCTTGTGTTGGTGGTTTTCAGATTTGGGTGTCATGGAGCCATACAGCGTATAAACAGGCTCTTCAGCCCAACTTGCCCACGCCAACAAACATGCCCCATCTACATTAGTCCCACCTGCCTGCGTTTGGCCCATATCCCTCTAAACCTCTCCTATCAAGGTAAAAACATATACTATCCACGCACCTTCTTCCCGATGAATTAGACAGGTACATAGATAGGTCATAAGTGATAGGAGCGGAATTAGGCCATTCTGCCATCAAGTCTACTCCGCCATTTTATCATGGCTGATCGATCTTTCCCTCTTTACCTCATTCTCCTGCCATCTCCCCTTAATCCCTGACACCTGTACTAATCAAAAACCTATTTGTCTCTGTCTTAAAAATGTCAATTGACATCCTCCACCTGGATTCACCACCCTCTGACTAAATAAATTCCTCATCTCCTTCCTAAAGGAGCATCCTTTAATTCTGAGGCTATGACCTCCAGTCCTCGACTCTCCAACTAGTGGAAACATCCTCTCCACATCCACTCTAGCCAGGACTTTCACTATTCGATTGGACAGGTTTAGAGGGATACAGGCCAAAATGCAGGCATGTGGGACTAGAGCAGATGGGACGTGTTTGTCGGTGTGGGCAAGTTGAGCCGAAGGGCCTGTTTCCACATCTTATGATAGGAGGGAGATGAGAGAGAGGTCAGGGCGATGTGGGTCTTTGATGATGTTGGCTGAGGTCGCTCGCTTCAGTGTTGCTTGAGGTCGCTTCAGTCGGTGGGGAGGTGAGTAACGGTGTAACGCTACCTCTTTAGTTTAGAGGAATGAGGAGGGGACCTCATTGAAAATTAGTCAAAGGGTTGGATTGAGTGGATGTGGAGATGATGTTTCCACTAGTGAGAGTGTCTTGGACTAGAGGTCATAGCCTCAGAAATAAAAGATGTTCTTTTATGAAGGACATGAGGAGAAATGTATTTAGTCAGAGGGTGGTGAATCTGTGGAATTCTTTGCCACAGAAGGCTATGGTGGCCGTCAGTGGATTTTTTAGCAGAGATAGATAGATTTTTGATTAGTACAAGTGTCGGGGGTTATGGATAGAAGGCAGGAGAATGAGGTTATAAGGGAGAGATAGATCAGCCATGATTGAATGGCGTAGTAGTATTGATGGGCTGAATGGCCTAATTCTGCCACTATTCCTTATGACCTTTTCCCGCTGCCCCCACCCAGAGCCCAGATCAAGACCACGGTGAAACGGAAGGTCTACGAGGACAGCAGCGTGCCGCTCCCTTCAGAGTCGCCAAAGGTGCAGAAGATGATGGCGGCTGCCGCGGAGGCCACCGGCCTCCTGGCAAACACCACGCCACCTCAGCAACGGCGGTTGTTGGAAACGAGCCTTCCACGGACTCGGTGGCAGCGAAGAAGCAGCAGGCGTCGGGTACATTGGCTCGATGGTTTCTTTAATATCAAGTGACTAAGGTACAGTGAGATTCTTTTTTTGTATACTGATCAGTTTGGTTCAGTTTATTGTCACGTGTACTGAGGTACAGTGAAATGCTTTCTTTCTCCAGATGGTGGTGAATCTGTGGAATTCATTGGCACAGAATGCTGTGGAGGCCTGGTCAATGGTATTTTTACAGCAGAGATTGTCAGATTCTTGATTAGTACTGGTGTCAAGGGACATGGGGTGAAGGGAGGAGAATGGGGTTCGGAGGGAGAGATACAGCAGCCATTATTGTATGGCGGTGTGGACGTAATGGGCCGAATGGCCTAATTCTGCTCCTATCACTTATGAACATGACGTATGACCGTCACTGGATCGGGGGTGGAAAGGGAAATAAGGGAGCAACTGCCTCTTAGAAAAATGGTCACGTGTGCACAAATTCATGTGGACTCTCGCTCTGTGAAGCCTTAACTGAAATGGATATAGCAGGAAATAAGGATGGTTACAATTTGTATGATGCAGTACAGTTTGGTTTATTGTGATGTGTACCGAGGTAC
Source organism: Raja brachyura (assembly GCA_963514005.1). Next base: position 2,132,318 of record OY740827.1, on the reverse strand, counting down.
AGTAAAAAGATTTAGGGTCCTTCTGCTGCTGGACATGGGGGGGGCAGCGTGTTGGTTGTGATGCCCCTCAAAAATAAGGGAAGAGATTCCATGCCAGTGGGCCACATGAGTGGCAAGAGTGTGGGATGAATTTGTGTACTTTGTGTAAACAGTATTGAATCTATGTGTAGCTTCTGTGACTGGCGGATGGAGTTTTTGAAGGATCATGTATTGTATTTATTTATTTCCTGAATAAAGTACATTTTGAAATTTAAAAAAAAAGTTTCCTCTGTAGGTTCCTCGGCTTAGAAAACCATCCCGTTTACATTCCAGGAAATCCCCCTCCTCAACATTGTTACCAAGTTGGTTGGCCCAATCTATATGTAGATTAAAGTCACCCATGATAACTGCTGTACCTTTGCTGCACGCATTCCTGTTTGATGCTATCCCCAAATTCCCTACTGTTGTTAGGTGGTCTGTATACAACTCCATCACGTGTTTCCTGCCCTTGGCTATTTCACAGTTCCACCCATACAGTGTCTACAGCATCCAAGCTAATGTCTCTTCTTACTATTGCATTAATCTCCTCTTTAACCAGCAAAGGCACCCCACCTCCTCTCCCTTTCTGTCAATCCTTCCTGAATATTGAGTACCCCTGCACATTGACCTCCAAGCCTTGGTCACCCTGGAGTCATGTGTCTGTAATCCCAACTATATCATATCCGTTAACTACTAGCTGTGCATTCAATTCATCCACCTTATTACGAATGCTCCTCGCATTAAGGCACAAAGCTTTCAGGCTTGTTTTCCTATTCTCCCCTCTACCTTTTGTTTCTGTCTCTTTGTTACGACCCTCTGCCTCCTGCATTGGTTCCCATCCCCCGCCTGGTTAGTTTCAACATGACCGTTCATACACTCTCTATCCCGTTAACTGCACGCATACGCTTCCACGTTGTTCACCCCCCCCCCCCTCCCCCCCCACTGTTTAGTTTAAACCCACTCGTGTACCACTAGCAAACCTGCCTGCGGGAATGTCAGTCCCTCCCCAATTAAGGTGCAACCTGTCCCTTTTGTACAGGTCACCCCTGCCCCAGAAGAGATCCCAGTGTCTAGAAATCTAAATCCTTGCCCTCTGCACCAACTCCTCAGCCACCTATTCAGATTCCCTTTCTCCCTGTTCTTACCCTCACTAGCACTAGAGTGAGGGAGTGGGGGAGGTTTGAAGTGGTGTCTTAGTATAGGGACTGAAATATTCTTCACCTGCTGTCCCATAATGTCAGCAAACTGTGTGTGGTTTCAGTAGCAGTTCCGTAGCAGACCAGGGGAGGGCGACACAGGCTCTGCTCACAACACTGGCAGAGGCGGGTTGTAGATGGAGACAGGGGGCAGAGAGGAGTTGGAGAGGAGGGAGGTAGAGGTGAGAGGAGGGAGAGGTGTGGGGGGGAGGGTGGTAGAGGTGAGAGAGGGAGAGGTAAAAGGAGAGATGGGGAGGTGGAGATGAGAGGGAGATGGAGGTGAGAGGGGTTGAGTGAGGGAGAGGTGAGAGAAGGAGAAATGAGAGGAGTGAAAGGGAGATATGAGGGAGGGAGAGGTGATGGAGAGGTGAGATAGGGAGAGGTGAATGGGAGAGGCAAAGGATGGTGGGAGAGGTGGGAGAGGGAGGGTAAGAGGAGAGGCGAGAGGGAATGCGAGGGAGAGGTGAGGGAGGGATAGGTGAGAGAGTGAGTGAGACAAAGGCGAGAGGGAGTGAGTGAGGAGACGTGAGAGGGGGAGGGGTGAGAGGGAAAGAGGTGACAGCTCAGAAGGGAGAAGTTTGGAGTGGGTCTCGAACCTACAACCCCCTTGTCTCAGAGTTTGGGAGAGTCGGAGGGGCTGGAAGGTGGACGCAGGGCCGAGCGGCCTGAGACGGGGCTGCCAACGGAGTCTCTCTCAATCTCGCTCTCTCTCTACTGATCGGTGTCTGTCACTCCCTCTCTCTCTCTCAGGGGGATATCTGCCCACGGATTGGTGTCTCTCAGTCCCTCCCTCTCTCTCTCGCAGGGGGATATCTATCCACTGACCAGTGTCCCACTCCATCTCTCTCAGCGGTCAAGCTGTTCACTGACCAGTGTCTCTCAGTCCCTATCTTTCTCAGGAGGATATCAGTACACTGACCAGTGTCTTTCAGTCCTCTCGCAGAGGATTATCCTTGCACTGACTGATGTCTCTCACTCGATTTCATAGCATTTCAGGCAGAGTACAGGCCACCAAACTCGATTTCACAGCATTTCAGGCAGAGTGCAGGCCACCAAACTCGATTTCACAGCATTTCAGGCAGAGTGCAGGCCACCAAACTCGATTTCACAGCATTTCAGGCAGAGTGCAGGCCACCAAACTCGATTTCACAACATTTCAGGGAGCGTTTCTCTCCTGAGTAGCCTAAAATGCTGTGCAATCGAGTGAGAGACATCGGTCAATGCAAGGATAATTCTCTGTGAGAGGACTGAAAGACACTGGTCAGTGTTGATATCCTCCTGAGAAAGATAGGGACTAAGAGACACTGGTCAGGCAGTGAAAGATAGGGACTAAGAGACACCGTTGTGAAGAAGGGTTTCGGCCCGAAACGTTGCCTATCTCCTTCGCCCCTTAGATGCTGCTGCACCCGCTGAGTTTCTCCAGCTTTTTTGTGTATCCTGTGAACAGTGAACAGCTTGACCGATGTGAGAGATGGAGTGAGAATTTCACATCATTTCAGGATGTTTCTCAGTCCCTCTGGCACACTCAGGGAAATATTTGTAGACTGACTGGTGTCTCTCACTCCCTCTCTCTCTCACTCTCTCATGGGGATATCTGTACACTGTCAAGTGCCTCTCACCTGGCAGCTAACTCCCAGCTAACAAAGATCTATTCTACATTGTCCTTGTCACCATTCACTTTGTCCTATTTCACACTTTTATCTCTATCTTCTGTTGTCAACATTAATCCACATACAGATTGGGCCAACTAAATTGGTAGCAGCGCTGAGGAGGAGGATTTCCTGGAATGTATATGGGATGGGTTTTTAATCCAATATGTAGAAGAGCGGACTGGAGGACAGGCCATCCTAGACTGGGTATTGTGCAATGAGGAAGGGTTAGTTAGCAATCTTGTTGTGCAAAGCCCGTTGGGCAACAGTGACCATAGGATGGAAAGTGACACACTTAATTCAGAGACTAGGGTCCTGAACTTAAGGAGAGGAGACTTTGAAGGTATGAGACGGGAATTGGCTAGGATAGACTGACAAATTATACTTAAAGGGTTGACGCTGGAGATGCAATGGCAAAGAAATGAATCGGGGACAGTTTCTTCCCAGCTGTTATCAGACAATTGAATCATCCTACCACAACCAAAGTGTAGTGCTGAACAACAATCTACCTTTTTGATGACCCTTGGACATCCTTCATCAGACTTTGCTGGCTTTACCTTGCAGGAAAAGTTACTCCCTTATCATATATCTATACCCTGTAAATGGATCGATTATAATCATGTATTGTCTTTCTGCTGACTGGGTTAGCATGCAACAAAAAGCTTTTCACTGTACTTTGGTACACGTAACAAGAAACTAAACTAAAGAGGGACCCGACGTGGGGGTTCCACCGAGAACAAAGAGGGACCATTGGGGACTTTATTGAACACTTTGTAACCCTGTCAGCACCCTATTGGTGGCGACTATTTGCAGACTTTGTTTATTGTCTGCAAAACAAAGAATTTCACTGTGACATGTCATGTGTGATAATAACGTTTCATTCATGCATTCATTCACTCACTCACACACTCACACACTCATATTGTCTTCTTCCAGATAAGTTACTGGGCTAGAAGTTACTGTTCTAGAGGATTAAATCAACAACATGAGTTAAAATCTCAACCAGCAGGTGGAGGTTAAATTGAAGTAATTAAATAAATTGTCATTTAAAAAAATGCCAGACTGAATAGTAATGATCAGACTGAACGTATTTTTTTTAAATTGAGTCTAAAGATGGTTTATGACCCAAAACATCACCCATCCCTTTTCTCCAGACAGGCTGCCTGAGTTACTCGAGCACTTTGTGTCTATCTTTGGTATAAAGCAGCACTTGCAGTTCTTTGTTTCTACGGAACGTAACTCTCCACCTGCTTTGTTATTATCTGAAAACGATTTAGACGAGGAAATTAAATGGAACATCTCCATGTTTGTGGATGACACAAAGTTGGGTGGCAAGGTGAGCTGCTAGCAGAATGCTATGCAGCTGCAGGGTAACTTGGATAGGTTGGGTGAGTGGGCAGATGCATGGCAGATGCAGCATAATGTGGATCAATGTGAGGTTATCCACTTTGGTGGCAACAACAATACAGGTTATTATCTGAATAGTGTCAGATTAGGGAAAGGAGAGGTGCAACGAGACCTGCATGTCATTGTGCATCAGTCATTGAAAGTGAACCTGCAGGTACAGCAGGCAATGAAGAAAGCAAATGGCATGTTGGTCTTCATAGCAAGAGGATTTGAATATAGGAGCAAGGAGGTCCTACTGCAGTTGTACAGGCCTTGGTGAGATCACACCTGGAGTATTGTGTGCAGTTTTGGTCTGATAATGTGAGGAAGGACATTCTTGCTATTGAGGGAGTGCAGTGTAGGTTCACCAGGATAGTTCCCGAAATGATAGGAGTGATATATGATGAAAGAGTGGGTCAACTGGGCTTGGATTCACTGGAATTTTAAAGGAACGTGTGAAATTCTTCAGGGATTGGACAGGCTAGATGCAGGAAAAATGTTACCCATGTTGGTGGAGTCCAGAATCAGAGGTCAGGATTTAAGAATAAGGAGTAGGCTATTTAGGACTAAGATCGATTTGTTGGGGGAATCCAGAACCAGGAGCCACAGTTTAAGAATAAGGCGTAAGCCATTTAGAACCGAGACGAGAAAACTCTTTTTATCACAGAGAGTGGTGAGTGTGGAAATCTCTGCCTCAGAGGGCAAGTTCTCTGGATGCTTTCAAGAGAGAGCTAGATAGGGCTCTTAAAAAATAGCGGAGCCAGGGGATATGGGGAGAAGGCAGGAACGGCCAAATGGCCTACTCCTGCACCTTTTGTCTATTGAGATGAGGAAAACATTTTCACCCAGAGAGTTGTGAATCAGTGGAATTCTCTGCCACAGAAGGCAGTAGAGGCCAATTCACCTGAAGTTTTTGAGAGAGTTAGATTTGGCTCTGAGGGCTAAGGGAATCAAGGGATATGGGGAAAATGCTGGAACGGGGTACTGGTTTCCGATGATCAACCATTATCATATTGAATGGCGGTGCTGGCTCAAAGGGCCAAATGGCCTACTCCTGCAACTATTCTTTTATATTTTTATGTTTCTGTGACCCAGTAGGCCCGTTTCCTGTTTCCACAGCATATCTGTAAACTAAACTAATATCCCAAAGACGTGTGGGTTTGTATGTTAATTAGCCCTCTGTAAATTGCCCCCGAGTGTGTGGTAAGCTGTAGAATTCAGCGGGGAGTTGATGGGTATGTGGAGAGATTAAAAAACAATGCTAAGATGGGCTGAAGGGCCTGTTTGCATGCTGCATCTCTGTACTCCGAGAAGTATATGTTGCCACAGTATGTGGTGGCTCAGCGGCACATTTGGTAGAGCCGCTAAATCACCGCGCCAGATATCGGGTTCAATCCTGACTGGGCAAATGTTTGGCAGACGCTGTATAATGTGGATAAATGTGAGGTTATCCACTTTGGTGGCAAAAACAGGAAAGCAGACTATCTAAATGGTGGCCGATTAGGAACGGGGAGACGCAGCGCGACCTGGATGTCATGGTACACCAGTCATTGAAAGTAGGCATGCAGGTGCAGCAGGCAGTGAAGAAAGCGAATGGTATTTTAGCTTTCATAGCAAAAGGATTTGAGTATAGGAGCAGGGAGCAGGAAGGTTCTACTTCAGTTGTATAGGGTGTTGGTGAGACCACACCTGGAGTATTGCGTACAGTTGTGGTCTCCAAATCTGAGGAAGAACATTATTGGCATAGAGGGAGTGCAGAGAAGGTTCACCAGATTGATTCCTGGGATGTCAGGACTGTCTTATGAACAAAGACTGCATAGACTTGGTTTATACTCTCTAGAATTTAGGAGATTGAGAGGGGATCTTATAGAAACTTACAAAATTCTTAAGGAGTTGGACAGGCTAGATGCAGGAAGATTGTTCCCGATATTGGGGAGGTCCAGGACAAGGGGTCGCAGCTTAAGGATAAGGGGGAAATCCTTTAGGACCGAGATGAGCAGGACTTTTTTCACACAGAGTGGTGGGTCACTGGAACTCTCTGCCACAGAGGGTAGTTGAGGCCAGTTCGTTGGCTAGACTTAAGAGGGAGTTAGATGTGGCCCTTGTGGTTAAGGGGATCAGAGGGTATGGAGAGAAGGCAGGTACGGGATACTGAGTTGGATGATCAGCCATGATCGTATTGAATGGCGGTGCAGGCTTGAAGGGCCGAATGGCCTACTCCTGCACCTAATTTCTATGTTTCTATAATATAAAGCTCATAACCTATTAGTCCCCTAGGCAACAGAGTACTAAGGTAAGGACACCTATGGTGTTAATTGCTAAAATTGAACTGCAATTTCTCAGTTCCACGTCAATCATGGTACAAACATAATAACAGTAAATGTGTTGCAATTACTTGCTGGTACTGCTTGAGTCACGGTATGGACAATTAATATAGAAACATAGAAAAATAGGTGCAGGAGTAAGTCATTCAGCCCTTCGAACCTGCAACGCCATTCAATATATCAAAGAAGGGCAGAGATTGAACTTTTTTCGCCTTCCATCACAGTGAGGAATGTGGAGGAGTGACTGTGTCCCTTCATACATGAGACAATAAACTGAACGGAACTGAACTGCATCATACAGACCTCACCTGGGCAGTGCACAAGTGTCGCCACGTTTCTGGTGCAGACAAAGTTACACAAGTTCAGTGAACAGAGGCTGTGGGAGACTTTAGACTTCCAACTTTAGAGATACAGCGTGGAAACACGGCCTTCAGCACTCCAAGTCCACGGCATCCACGATCACCCTGTGCACTAGCACTATCCTGCACCCTGGGGACAATTTTAACAATTTTACAGAAGCTCATTAACCTACAAACCTGTACGTCTTTTGAGTGTAGGATGGAACCTGTGTCTCTGGCACTTCAAGGCAGCAAATCTACCGCTGCGTTACCATGCTGCCAATGGTTGCACCAATGTGCTGCCCCTCATGGTATTTTAGTTTCGTTTATTGTCACATGTACCAAGGTACAGTGAAAAGCTTTAGTCACGTGCTAATCAGTCAGCGGAAAGACAATACATGATTACAACCGGGCCGTCCACAGTGTACAGATACACGATCAAGGGAATCATGTGAACAACATTTTGTGCAAGATAGCGTTCGATCAAAGATAGTCCGAAGGTCTCCAATGAAGTAGATAGTAGTCTAGGACTGCTCTCTAGTAGTTGGCAGGATGGTTTGGTTGCCATATTTTGCATTATTTTGGTATTATTATTTCCAATTCTTGTTGCAGGCGATTCATTCTACGTCCTTGAAAGCATCGCAAGTCACTCTCCAAATGTAATTTCTCTATCGCTATCATCTGGATACTAGCGTCCTGTTTCTCTCTGCCTCACGCCATTTACCAGAAGTTGGTTCACTACATGTACAGGTAAATTCTACTTAAACACAATACAGGAATCGATCTATCTCTGCCTTAAAATATCCATTGGCCTCCACAGCCTTCCATGGTAAAGAATTCCCCAGATTCGCCACCCTCTGAGAATTATCTCTTGCATCTGTGGTCAAAATCCTCATCGTTCCCCACACTCTCAACTCATGAAACCTCTGACCCGCTTTCCCCGCATGTCCCTTCCTTCCAGACAGAAGATCATCAGGAGTCCTTGCGTCCCTACTTTTCCGAAGCCTTCAGAAGTCTTCAGGAGGAACTTGGACATGTCAACCTTCACGCTGCTCAACTTCCTGCTGTTGGCGGTGATCACCATAGCCTCCGCCACCGTGAGCAAGAAGCTGTGGCTGAGGAAAAGCATTGGCGCTGTCATGGTGGCACAGGCCGCCGCTTAATGCCACAGGAAGAAGAGGACCATCTAGATGATCGTGCTGCTGGTGGTGGCCTTTGCCCACTGTTGGTTCCCCGTCAACATCTACACTATCCTGCTCTCCGGCCAACGTGTCCAATTCAACAACACCCTCTACTTTGCCTTCCACTGGGTGGCCGTGAGCAGCTCCTGTTGGAACCCCCTCATCTATTATTGGCTGCACAACACGTTCCGCTCCGACCTCATGACCCTTCTGGTCAGGTGCGGGGGAAGAAGGAGGAGAGGAGGCAGGATCCTGGCACTCACCGCGGCCAGCGGAGACGGGAGGCGGTGGGGGTGACATTGGAGGACAAGCCTGGCCCGTCCATGGGGAATAGGAGTTCCCACCTTGGTGGGTGCAGGGGTAACAATGGGGAGGTGAGTACACTTTAGACTTCAGAGATTCAGCGTGGAAACTTGGTATCATGTTCAGCCCAGGGATTATGGGTCAAGGCATCTGTACCTGTGCTGTATTGTTCTATGTTTAGTTGAGTTCAGTTTAACTCAGTTTAGTTTAGTTTCGATATACAGCGCTGACCAATGATCACAATCGACCACCCCGTACACACTAGTTCTACGATATCCTACTTTCCCACCCATTCCCTGCGCACTAAGGGGCAATTTACAAAGGGCCAATTCACCTACAAACCTGCATGTATTGGGGATGTGGGAGGAAGCCGGAGCACCCGCAGGAAACACAGATGGTCACAGGGAAAACTCCACACATGCACACGCGCGCACACACTGCACAGCACTCGAGGCCAGGATTGAGCCCGATATCTGGCGCGGTGATTTAGCGGCTCTACCAAATGTGCCGCTGAGCCACCACATAATGTGGCAACATATACTTCTCGGAGTACAGAGATGCAGCATGCAAACAGGCCCTTCAGCCCATCTTAGCATTGTTTTTTAATCTCTCCACATTCCCATCAACTCCCCGCTGAATTCTACCGCTTACCACACACTCGGGGGCAATTTACAGAGGGCTAATTAACATACAAACCCGCACGTCTTTGGGATATTAGTTTAGTTTACAGACATGGTGTGGAAACAGGAAACGGGCCTACTGGGTCACAGAAACATAAAAATATAAAAGAATAGTTGCAGGAGTAGGCCATTTGGCCCTTTGAGCCAGCACCGCCATTCAATATGATAATGGTTGATCATCGGAAACCAGGACCCCGTTCCAGCATTTTCCCCATATCCCTTGATTCCCTTAGCCCTCAGAGCCAAATCTAACTCTCTCAAAAACTTCAGGTGAATTGGCCTCCACTGCCTTCTGTGGCAGAGAATTCCACTGATTCACAACTCTCTGGGTGAAAATGTTTTTCCTCATCTCAATAGACAAAAGGTGCAGGAGTAGGCCATTTGGGCCTTCGAGCCAGCACCGCCATTCAATGTGATCATGGCTGATCATCCACAATCAGTAGCCCGTTCCTGACTTCTCCCCATATCCCCTGACTCCGCTATTTTTAAGTGCCCTATCTAGCTCTCTCTTGAAAGCATCCAGAGAACCTGCCCTCTGAGGCAGAGATTTCTTCACTCACCACTCTCTGTGATAAAAAGTGTTTTCTCATCTCGGTTCTAAATGGCTTACGCCTTATTCTTAAACTGTGGCCCCTGGTTCTGGATTCCCCCAACAAATCCATCTTAGTCCTAAATAGCCTACTCCTTATTCTTAAATCCTGACCTCTGATTCTGGACTCCACCAACATGGGTAACATTTTTCCTGCATCTAGCCTGTCCAATCCCTGAAGAATTTAACACGTTCCTTTAAAATTCCAGTGAATCCAAGCCCAGTTGACCCACTCTTTCATCATATGTCACTTCCGTCATTTCGGGAACTAACCTGGTGAACCTACACTGCACTCCCTCAATAGCCAGAATGTCCTTCCTCAAATTATGAGACCAAAACTGCACACAATACTCCAGGTATCATCTCACCATGGCCTGTACAACTGCAGTAGTACAGGCCTCCTTGCTCCTATATACAAATCCTCTTGCTATGAAGACCAACATGCCATTTGCTTTCTTCATTGCCTGCTGTACCTGCAGGTTCACTTTCAGTGACTGATGCACAATGACATGCAGGTCTCGTTGCACCTCTCCTTTTCCTAATCTGACACTATTCAGATAATAACCTGTATTGTTGTTGCCACCAAAGTGGATAACCTCACATTGATCCACATTATGCTGCATCTGCCATGCATCTGCCCACTCACCCAACCTATCCAAGTTACCCTGCAGCTGCATAGCATTCTGCTAGCAGCTCACCTTGCCACCCAACTTTGTGTCATCCACAAACATGGAGATGTTCCATTTAATTTCCTCGTCTAAATCGTTATTATATGTTATAAATAACTGGGGTCCCAGCACTGAGCCTTTCAGCACACCACTATTCACTGCCTGCCATTAGGAAAAGGACCGGTTAATTCCTACTATTTGCTTCCTGTCTGCCATCCAGTTCTCTATCCATGTCAATACCCTACCTCCAATAACATGTGCTCTAAGATTGCACTCTAATCTCTTGTGTGGGACCTTGTCAAAGTCTTTTTGAAAGTCCAGATACACCACATCCTCTGGCTCTCCCTTGTCCATTCTACTTGATACATCCTCAAAATATTCCAGAAGATTAGTCAAGCATGATTTCCCCTTCATACAGTAAATCTCTGTTGTTAAAGAAGGAACTGCAGGTGCTGGAAAATTGGGGGTACACAAAAGGCTGGAGAAACTCAGCGGGTGCAGCAGCATCTAAGGAGCGAAGGAGATCGGCAAGGGAAAGTGCCCGAGGGAGGGGTGTTGCGGGAGGGAAAGGGAAGAATTGACAAGGGAGTTGTGGAGGGAGCGATCTTTGCCGGAAGGCAGACGGGGGAGATGGGAAGATGTGGCGAGTGGTGGGGTCACGTTGGATAAGTAAATCCCTGCTGACTTGGACCTATCACTGCTTTCCAAATGTGCTGCTATTACATCTTTAAGAATCTACTCAAGCATCTTCCGCGCTACCGATATAAGGGTATAATTCTATAATTCCCCACTTTCTCTCTCCATCCTTGAGTACTCCGGGATGCAGACCATCAGGCCCTGGGGATTTATCTGCCATCAATCCCAACAGTTTACCTAACACCATTTCCTGACTAATGTGGATACCCTTCAGTTCTTCCCTCCCACTAGATCCTTGGTCCCCGAGTATTTCTGGGAGATTGTTTGTGTCTTCCTTAGTTAAGACAGAACCAAAGTACTGGTCTAACGTTTCTTTGTTTGCCATTATAAAGTCAGCTTTTTCTGACTGTAAAGGATCTACATTTGTCTACACTAATATTTGCCTCTTCACTTATCTAGTCTGCACCGACCAGCGTCCCCAAACATTAACACAACACTACACACACATGAGAGCCATTGTTACATTTATACCAAGCCAATTAACCTACAAACCTGTACGTCTTTGGAATGTGGGAAGAAACTGGAGCACCCGGTGCAAACCTATTTGGCCATGGAGAGAACGTGCCAATTATGATTGAACCCGGATATCTGGCGTGATGAGGCAGCAGCTCTACCCGCTGCACCACAGTGCCGCCCAGGATCGCTCCCTTCTGTTAGTTCTGATATATGTTTATAATCTACTGACCAATTTTTAAAATACATTTAGGTATTTGTTTGTGGGTGTGGATATTGTGGGACAACAGGCAATTGCTGTTCATCCCCAGATACACCTGCCTTGCATGTCATTTCTGGATTCAAAACAGGTTCAGGACAATTTCCTTCATTCAAGGATATTAGTGAGCAGGTGGATAGTTATGTTCAGTAGAAACAAAGAACTGCAAGTGCTGCTTTATACCAAAGATAGACACAAAGTGTTTGAGTAACTCAGGCAGCCTGTCTGGAGAAAAGGGATGGGTGTTGTTTTGGGACTGATGCTCTGCTCTCTGGAAGGAAGTGACATGGAGAGAAAGCGGGTTAGGGGTTTCATGAGTTGAGTGTGGGGAACGATGAGGATTTTTACTGCAGATGCAAGAGACTATTGTCAGGGTGGTGAATCTGTGGAATTCTTTCCCACAGAAGGCTGTGGAGGCCAATGGATATTTTAAGGCAGATATAGATAGATTATTGTATTGTGTTTAAGTAACATTTTACTTCGGAGTCACGTGAGTGACTACGTGAAGACCCCGCCAGCACGCATGCGCGACATATTGTCGTACGCATGCGGAAGCGACGGTCGGGAGGAGCGGGGCTCCTCCAGCGTGAGTTTAAAAAGCTCACGCCAGGTAAGTCTCACCGAAGGAGTGAGTCGACCATTATGGAAGGGAGAAAATCTAAGAGAGCGGCGGCCAAATCAGCGGCTAAGGACAGCCGCCAACGGAGAACCGCCTCTCCAGAGCTACAGGTTCTACCTGCAGCTCCCGACTTTTCGGACTTTGAGACCGTTGGTACGCCACGGTCGGGGAAAACTACCCGGAAGTCGGCCGGGGCCGACTCAGCGGAATCCAGTCCCGAGGGCACCCCGCTCGCAGGCAGCGACGGAGGTCGCCTTGACCGCATTGAGCGGATGATGGAGCAGCTGCTCCAACGTGACCTGCTAAAGCAGGGGCAGGATCACAGTGGGACCCCTAGTAGGCCCACGGCAAGTTCCCTTAGAGGACTGCCAAATGTATCCCCTTCTTTACAGGGGAGCATTGAGGGTCAGAACTGGGTTGACCCAGAAGAAGGGGAGTTGGCTGAAGCACCTGCAGCGTCAGGGGTGTGTGAAGATTACATGGATGTGGTGAGCAAACATGCCATGCCTAACCAGAAGGGCCTACCCATCCACCCCAAGCTGGCTGCCAGCATTGATTATATGGCCACTAACCAACTTCAGGAACAGGCCATCAATGCCACAGCAGACAAATACATGGCGCCAGAAAACTGCAAGTCATTAAATGTACCTGCGGTAAACAACCCGATATGGGGAAACATGAGCCCCTCGAGTAGAGGGCAGCAGATGAAACTTCAGAAGATCCTGAAGCTCCTAACCGCAGGGATTACTGCAGTAGCCAGAACAGCAGTGGGAGTGGATATGCCGGGAGAACTACAAGATGCTTTGGCCTTACTGTGCAACACACAGTATGAAATAAATAATTTCAGGAAAAGCATTATAAAGCCGGCGCTTAACCCCAAGTTCGCGGGGTTGTGTAAGCCTGGGAAGACGCAGCCTCCAAGCCTGCTATTCGGGGAGGATCTCCCCAAACAGGTTAAAGATCTGGACGAGGAGGCTAAGGCTTTGGGCCTTATTAAAGTACCTGGGTACACTAAGCCTCATCACCCACATAGAACGCACCCCTACGCACCCACCGGGCAGAGTTACCCTAACAGGTCTGCCGGTGGTGAAAGCTCGAAGGCCGGCATACCTGCTCAGCGGTCTTTTTTAGGCCAGGCCCAGGCCGGCCTCCTTGGAAGATGCGCCACTCCCAGAACACCTACAACCAGCCGAGGAAGCAAGGCCAGAAACCACCACACCGGCAGTAACCATGGAGGTAGGTGGGTCTGGGATCCCCAGGAACACTACTGGCCCAAATTCACTTTGCATAGGGGGCAGGTTGCACATGTTCCTCGAGAATTGGCTCACTTTTACCTCTGATCCTTATATACTCAGGAGTATTCAGGGCTACAAAATTGAATTTATTCACGAACTCCCTACCCCGGTACAGCATGCACCTAGTCGGAAATTCGTCCTTTCTCATAGAGATAAGGCAGCAGGGCATGCTGAACTACAGAGGTTGAGAGAAAAAGGGGTAATTGAGAAGGCCATTAAAGAACCTCAGGAGTTTGTGTCTAATATATTCACTAAAAACAAAAAAGATGGCGGTTGCCGCATCATCATAGATTTGACCGACCTGAATACTTCTGTCCAGTATATTCATTTTAAAATGGACACCTTCGACACTGCTATACAGCTTATAGCCAATGGGTACTACATGGCATGCGTTGATCTCAAAGATGCATACTATTCAGTACCCATACACAAGGATCAGAGGAAATACTTAAAATTTATCTGGATGGGACAATTATGGCAATATAAAGCTTTGCCTAATGGGCTATCGTCAGCACCCAGATTGTTTACCAAGATATTGAAACCAGCTTTGGCCTATTTAAGGAAACAGAATCATACTGTTATGGCCTATCTTGATGACATCCTCATAGTGGGGGAGAATTTGGAAATGGCTACTTTGGCAGTCACAGCCACGAAACATCTTTTTCAGAAACTGGGGTTTACGATACATCCAGATAAATCAATATTGGAACCCTCTACCACCATGAAATATTTGGGGTTCATTATTGACTCAGTGCAAATGTCTGTCACGTTACCACCAAGCAAGGTGGAAGACCTGATAGAGGCTTGCAGGAGCCTCATTGGCATTAAGGTCCCATCCATTCGGCAGGTGGCCAGGGTGATTGGGAAGATAGTAGCTGCATTTCCTGCAGCACAATATGGGCCCTTACATTACCAAAACTTACAAAGAGCCAAAATTACAGCGCTCAAAAATCATGCTGGCCATTTTGATAGGCCCATGAAAATTCCAGAAAAGGCAAAAGCCGAATTATATTGGTGGATGGGTAATGCCCAAAATTGTTCCAAACCCATTACTATCACCAATCCCTCGATCACCTTACAAACGGATGCCAGTGCCATAGGGTGGGGAGCTACTAACACTACCTCTAGCTGTGGAGGTAGATGGAGTGCACCAGAGTTAACCCTATTTAAAAACTTAGGGATTAACTATTCAGAAATGCTGGCAGCATTTCACGGCCTTAAGGCATACTGCACTAACATGCACAAAGTTCATGTTAGAATACAGATTGACAACACCACGGTGGTAGCCTATATTAACCACATGGGCGGTGTAAAGTCGATATCGTGTGATGAATTGGCCAACAATATCTGGCACTGGTGTCTGCAAAGAGAAATTTGGATCTCCGCAACTTACCTTCCAGGTAAATTAAACACAGTGGCAGACACCAGGTCACGGAAATTCAACGACAACATAGAATGGATGTTGGATCGGAATGTGTTCGCAGATATTGTAGAACGTTATGGGACACCAGATATCGACCTTTTCGCGTCCAGGCTAAATCACCAACTACCAACGTATGTTGCTTGGGAGCCAGACCCGGGGGCAGAAGCGATGGATGCTTTCTCGCTACACTGGGGGGATTTATTTTGCTACGCTTTCCCCCCTTTCTGCCTCATCAGTCGGGTCTTGCAAAAAATCAAGCAAGACTCCGCATCGGGTATCTTGGTAGTGCCCGACTGGCCTACTCAACCATGGTTCCCTCTGGTACAGAAGATGGCCACAGAACCCTGTATCAGGGTGAATAAAAGACCTAGCCTGCTTGTTCATCCTGTTACAGGAGAATGTCATCCATGTCATGACCGCATGGGATTATTGATTTGCAGATTTTAAAACGGCCACTTCATGGATTCGGACTCTCCAACAGGACCATTGATACCATCACGGCAGCCTGCAGAGAGTCCACAAGGAAGCAGTACCTGACCTACATCAGGGAATGGGAAGGATTCTGCGTGACTACCAAAACAACATACAAAACCGCCACCATCACGGAAGTGCTGGAGTTTCTGGCTACCCTTCATTACGATGAGGGTCTAAGCTACAGCGCCATTAACTGTGCCAGGAGTGCCCTATCGTCTTACTTGGGCAAGGGGAGTGACCAATTGGGAATTGGGTCACATCCCCTGGTATCCAAATTTATGAGGGGAATATTTAATTCCAATCCCCCCAGGCCCAGATATAGCCATACCTGGGACATCAGCACGGTATTGACGATGCTGAGAGGATGGACACCGAACACGGGACTCCCTTTGGCCAAATTAACCTACAAAATGGTCATGATTATGGCACTGATCACGGCGCAACGGGTCCAGTCCCTGCACAAACTCAGTCTGGATGCAATGGCAATTACCAGTGGGAAGATCACATTCCAGGTGCAGGGACTATTGAAGCAAGATCGACCCGGAGTGTCTGGACATACGTTGGAGTTCCTGGCTTACCCAGCGGACACCCGTCTTTGTATCGTTACATTGATTCTGCGATACATTTCAGTCACTAAAGATCTAAGAGGCACGGAAACAGCTTTGCTTGTCAGTCACAAGAAGCCTCATCACAGGGTCACGGTGCAAACCATTTCCAGATGGTTAAGGGTGGTACTGGATGCGGCGGGGGTGGATACTAATGTGTATAAATCTCACTCCACCAGGGCAGCATCCACCTCGGCGGCTAGAAGGATGGAGGTACCACTGGATCACATCCTGGCCACAGCGGGTTGGAACAATGAGAAAACCTTCCACCGCTTTTACAACAAACCCGTGACCTCCCCTGGCAATTATGCAGGGAGGATTTTAAGTGCTGCCAGATAAATAACCCTTATGGGACACAATATTGTGTTTGGTATGAATAAATACCTGTTTTGTTTTTCAGCCAGTGTCTTGTCTGAATCACGTCCATCCTCTTATCCCAGCTTTAGCGGTGTGTGAGCATGGAGCTTCCAGGGCATGAAATCACAGAGCTTTGAAATCTTCACGTAGTCACTCACGTGACTCCGAAGTAAAATAGTAAGATTAAACGAGAACTTACCAGTTTGAAGTTTGATCTTTATTTTATGAGGTGTTATGATGATGGATTACGTGCCCTCCGCTCCCGACCCTCTATTATAAAGATCACCTGGTATGAAAGTTCTCTTTTTCTCTTACTATGTCAGTCATTGTGACTGTTTGTTCTGTGATTTCACACCACTGCTTTGAAGAATGTCGCACATGCGTGCTGGCGGGGTCTTCACGTAATCCCTCATCGTAACACCTCATAAAATAAAGATCAAACTTCAAACTGGTAAGTTCTCGTTTAATCTTACTATTTACCTGTACTTAACATAGTGAACCAAACTTCTGGTAAATGGCGTGAGGCAGAGAGAAACAGGACGCCAGTGTCCAGGTGATAGCGATAGAGAAAGTACCTTTGGAGAGAGACTTGCAATGCTTTAAAGGACGTAGAATCGCCTGCAACAAGTACTGGAAATAATAATACCAAAATAATGCAATAACAGGAATTTTCCTTTAAAATTTTTATTTTTCAGAGATACTGTGCGGAAACGGGCCCTTCGGCCAACCGAGTCCGCGCCGACTGGCTATCTCCGCACATTATCTCTATCCTTCTCACACTAGGGACAAGTTTATATTGATAGAAAGCCAATTAAGTTACAAACCTGTACGTCTTTGGTATGTGGGAGGAAGCCGAAGATCTCGGAGAAAACCCATGAAGTCAGAGAGAGAATATACTAACTCCGTACAGACCCGTAGTCGGGATCGAACCCGGGTTTCTGGTGCGGAAAGCGCTGTAAGGCAGCAACTCTACCGTTGTGCCACTGTGTTGCCTGTTCCTACACATCAAACGACGTCCCCTGGTTCGCAATTACCCTACTCTGCCAAAGGAGGTAGCTGAGGCAGGTACATCACAATGTTATACCACCGGGTGGCGCCACCAATGGCTTCTTCAACTACGGTCTTTCTGTCCTTTCATTCCTTGTTGCTTTAATAGTATGTGTTAAATGTATGTTTTTCCTGTTCTTTTGCTTAGTTTATGTGGTGGGTGGGGGGAGTTGCGGGAAGCTTTTTCTTACATCGACGGAGAAGCGTTTTTTGCCGTATCACATCTCTGTCCACACTGCAGCCTAACATCAAGGAGTTGGCGACCTTTGATGGAGACCAACTTTGAGAGCTCCACCGTGGGACACTGCGGACTTAACATCACGGAGCTTGCGATCCCTGTCGGGGGTCGACTTTAGGTTTCCAACCGCGGGTGCCTGCGGATGTTAACATCACGGAGCTCGTAGTCTCGAGTTAGGGATCGACTTC
Source organism: Raja brachyura (assembly GCA_963514005.1). The sequence goes on along the minus strand of OY740827.1, from coordinate 2,114,332 downwards.
GGGAACTCCAACCCACAGGAGCTTAGACCGCCCCAACGTGGGAACTTCAACCGCCGGCTGCGGGAGCGTCGATCTCCCCCACTGATGGTTCGACTGCCCCGACCACGGGAGAATAAAGAGGAAGAAGATTGGACTTTATTGCTTTCAATCTTAGTGAGGAATGAGGGGAATCCGCAGTGGTGGATGTTTATGTTCACTTTTATGTAGTTGTGTGCGTTGTTGTTTTATTTTAGTGTGGTTGTATGGTAACTCGCATATCACTGTAGTTTAATTGGTACACGTGACAAGCAAAGACCTTTGAAACCATTGAATGGTTTAAAGGCATTTGTGCCTGGGTGGGAAAGGGTCAGAAGGATATGGTCCAAATGCAGGCAGGTGGGATTAGTGTAGAAGGGGCTAGGGCCTGTTCCCATGCCGTATGACTGTGACCCAATGATTCAGAGCACAGGTTGGGAACCAGCAGCAGGTGGTTTTAGAGCACTTCTTATCATCCCGAATGTACTCTCCAACATCCGTCTCATTATACATCATTTCCTCATCAACAGCCTGCTCTTTTAACTGAAGTACTCAGCTTCTCTAAGAGAACCCGTTGTACCTGCGGAACTGTTGATGTCTCCATTTACAATGGACCACAATTCACTGTGGCAGAGGTGCTAACACCGTCTGTTAAAAGTTTCGGTTTACTTCAGTTTACTTTAGTTTAATTTAGTTTAAAAATATAGTGTGGAAACAGGCCCTTCAGCCCACCGGGTCCGCACCGACCAGCAATCAGTGCATACTTGCTCTTTCCTTCACACTCCAGGGACAATGTATAATTTTTACCGAAGCTATTTAACCTACAAACCTGCACGTCTTTGGAGTGTGGGAGGAAACCAGAGATCCTGGAGAAAACGCATGCGGGTTATGGGGAGAACGTGCAAACACCGTACAGCCAAGCACCCACTGTCAGGTTCAAACACGGATCTCTGGCGCTGTGAGGCAGCAACTCCATTGTTGCACCTTGGTACATGTGACAATAAACGAAACTAAAATACCATGAGGGGCAGCACATTGGTGCAACCATTGGCAGCATGGTAACGCAGCGGTAGATTTGCTGCCTTGAAGCGCCAGAGACACAGGTTCCATCCTACACTCAAAAGACGTACAGGTTTGTAGGTTAATGAGCTTCTGTAAAATTGTTAAAATTGTCCCCAGGGTGCAGGATAGTGCTAGTGTATGGGGCGATCATGGATGCCGCGGACTTGGAGATACCACGCTGTATCTCTAAAGTTGGAAGTCTAAAGTCTCCCACAGCCTCTGTTCACTGAACTTGTGTAACTTTATCTGCACCAGAAACGTGGCGACACTTGTGCACTGCCCAGGTGAGGTCTGTATGATGCAGTTCAGTTTCGTTCAGTTTATTGTCTCGTGTATGAAGGGACACAGTCACTCCTCCACATTCCTCACTGTGATGGAAGGCGAAAAAAGTTCAATCTCTGCCCTTCTTTGATATATTGAATGGCGTTGCAGGTTCGAAAGGCTGAGTGACTTACTCCTGCAGCTATTTTCCTATGTTTCTATATTAATTGTCCATACTGTGACTCAAGTGCATTCAGATGCTACCAGCCAGTAATTGCAACACATTTACTGTTATTATGTTTGTACCATGATTGACGTGGAACCGAGAAATTGCAGTCCAATGTCTGTTATTAACACGTTCGGTGTCCTTACCTTTGTACTCTGTTGCCTAGGGGGCTAATAAGTTATGACCTTTATATTATGTTTGATGAAAGTACTGATTATTTTATTAACACTTCAATCTCCCTGACTTTTGGAATTCCTCAGTTGGCATCTTTTTGCTGTAAAAATGCACTACTTTGTCGACTTGGACAGTGATTTGGATAGGCTGGGTGAGTGGGCAAATGTTTGGCAGATGCACTATAATGTGGATAAACAGGGGAGATGCAGCGCGACTTGGGTGTCATGGTACACCTGTCATTGAAAGTAGGCATGCAGGTGCAGCGGGCAGTGAAGAAAGCGAATGGTATGTTAGCTTTCATAGCAAAAGGATTTGAGTATAGGAGCAGGGAGCAGGGAGGTTCTACTTCAGTTGTATCGGGTCTTGGTGAGACCACACCTGAAGTATTGCGTACAGTTGTGGTCTCCAAATCTGAGGAAGGACATTATTGCCATAGAGGGAGTGCAGAGAAGGTTCACCAGACTGATTCCTGGGATGTCAGGACTGTCTTATGAAGAAAGACTGGATAGACTCGGTTTATACTCTCTAGGATTTAGGAGATTGAGAGGGGATCTTATAGAAACTTACAAAATTCTTAAGGGGTTGGACAGGCTAGATGCAGGAAGATTGTTCCCGATGTTGGGGAAGTCCAGGACAAGGGGCCACAGCTTAAGGATAAGGGGGAAATCCTTTAGGACCGAGATGAGAAGGACTTTTTTCACACAGAGAGTGGTGGGTCTCTGGAACTCTCTGCCACAGAGGGTAGTTGAGGCCAGTTCATTGGGTATATTTAAGAGGGAGTTAGATGTGGCCCTTGTGGCTAAGGGGATCAGAGGGTATGGAGAGAAGGCAGGTACGGGATACCGAGTTGGATGATCAGCCATGATCATATTGAATGGCGGTGCAGGCTCGAAGGGCCGAAGGGCACTCAAACCGACCTCCCTTCAATTGACTACATAACATAACTTACTGCCTCGGCAAGTATAGCAGCATAATCAAGGATGAGTCACACCCTGGCATCTCCCTCTTCTCCCATCCCCCATCAGACAAAAGGTATAGAAGTGTTAAAACACACAGAACCTCCAGAATCAGGGACAGTTTCTTCCCAGCTGTTATCAAACAATTGAATCATCCTACCACAACCAGAGTGTAGTGCTGAACAACAATCTACCTTTTTGATGACCCTTGGACATCCTTCATCGGACTTTGCTGGCTTTACCTTGCACGAAATGTTACTCCCTTATCTATACCCTGTAAATGGATCGATTATAATCATGTATTGTCTTTCTGCTGACTGGGTTAGCATGCAACAAAAAGCTTTTCACTGTACTTTGGTACACGTAACAATAAACTAAACTAAAGAGGGACCCTCGTGGGGGTACCACCGAGAACAAAGAGGAAACACTGGGGACTTTATTGAACACTTTGTAACCCTGTCAGCACCCTATTGGTGGCGACTATTTGCAGACTTTGTTTATTGTCTGCAAAACAAAGAATTTCACTGTGACATGTCATGTGTGATAATGGGTTACACAAAAAGCTGGAGAAACTCAGCGGATGCAGCAGCATCTAAGGAGCGAAGGAGATAGGCGAAGTTTCCGGTCGAGACCCTTCTTCAGACCCTTCAGGTCTCGACCCGAAACGTCGCCTATCTCCTTCGCTCCTTAGATGCTGTTGCACCCGCTGAGTTTCTCCAGCTTTTTGTGTAACCCTCGATTCTCCAGCATCTGCAGTTCCTTCTCTAACGCAACATCATGTGTGATAACAACATTTCATTCATGCATTCATTCACTCGCTCACACACTCACACACTCATGTTGTCTTCTTCCAGATAAGTTACTGCACTGGAAGTTACTGTTCTAGAGGCTTAAATCAACAACATGAGTTAAAATCTCAACCAGCAGATGGAGGTTAAATTGAAGTAATTTAATAAATTGTCATTTAAAAAAATGCCACTGAATAGTAATGATCAGACTGAACGTAATTTTTTTCATATTGAGTCTGAAGATGGTTTACGACCCAAAACATCACCCATCCGTTTTCTCCAGACAGGCTGCCTGAGTTACTCAAGCACTTTGTGTCTATCTTTGGTATAAAGCAGCACTTGCAGTTCTTTGTTTCTGCTGAACATAACTATCCACCTGCTCACTAATATCCTTGAATGAAAGAAATTGTCCTGAACCTGTTTTGAATCCAGAAATGACATGCAAGGCAGGTGTATCTGGGGATGAACAGCAATTGCCTGTTTTCCCACAATATCCACACCCACAAACAAATACCTAAATGTATTTTAAAAATTGGTCAGTAGATTATAAACATATATCAGAACTAACAGAACGGAGCGATCCTGGGCGGCACTGTGGTGCAGCGGGTAGAGCTGCTGCCTCATCACGCCAGATACCCGGGTTCAATCATAATTGGCACGTTCTCTCCATGGCCAAATAGGTTTGCTCCGGGTGCTCCAGTTTCTTCCCACATTCCAAAGACGTACAGGTTTGTAGGTTAATTGGCTTGGTATAAATGTAACAATGGCTCTCATGTGTGTGTAGTGTTGTGTTAATGTGTGGGGATCGCTGGTCAGTGCAGACTAGATAAGTGAAGAGGCAAAGATTAGTGTAGACAAATGTAGATCCTTTACAGTCAGAAAAAGCTGAATTTATAATGGCAAATAAAAGAAATGTTAGACTAGTACTTTGGTTCTGGCTTCACTGAGGAAGACACAAACAATCTCCCAGAAATACTAGGGGACCGAGGATCTAGTGGGAGGGAAGAACTGATGGGTATCCACATTAGTCAGGAAATGGTGTTAGGTAAACTGTTGGGATTGAAGGCAGATAAATCCCCAGGGCCTGATGGTCTGCATCCCAGAGTACTCAAGGATGGAGAGAGAAAGTGGGGAATTATAGAATTATACCCTTATATCGGTAGTGCGTAAGATGCTTGAGTAGATTCTTAAAGTTGTAATAGAAGCACATTTGGAAAGCAGTGACAGGTCAAAGTCAGCAGGGATTTACTTATCCAACGTGACCCCACCACTCGCCACATCTTCCCATCTCCCCCCTTGTCTGCCTTCCGCAAAGATCGCTCCCTCCGCAACTCCCTTGTTAATTCTTCCCTTTCCCTCCCGCTCCACCCCATCCCCGGGCACTTTCCCTTCCAACCGCAAGAGATGCTACACTCGGGCTCCTCCTCCTTTTTCCTTTCTTCTCCCCGCGCACCCCCCCCACACCCCCCCAACCTCCCATCAGTCTGAAGAAGGATTTCGGCCCGAAACGTTGCCGATCTCCTTCGCTCCTTAGATGCTGCTGCACCCGCTGAGTTTCTCCAGCCTTTTGTGTACCCCCAATTTTCCAGCATCTGCAGTTCCTTCTTTAACAACAGGGATTTACTGTATGAAGGGGAAATCATGCTTGACTAATCTTCTGGAATATGTTGAGGACGTATCAAGTAGAATCGGTAAGGGAGAGCCAGAGGATGTGGTGTATCTGGACTTTCAAAAAGACTTTGACAAGGTCCCACACAAGAGATTAGAGTGCAATCTTAGAGCACATGTTATTGGAGGTAGGGTATTGACATGGATAGAGAACTGGTTGGCAGACAGGAAGAAAAGAGTAGGAATTAACCGGTCCTTTTCCAAATGGCAGGCAGTGAATAGTGGTGTGCTGAAAGGCTCAGTGCTGGGACCCCAGTTATTTATAACATATAATAACAATTTAGACGAGGGAATTAAATGTAACATCTCCATGTTTGCGGGATGACACAAAGTTGGGTGGCAGGGTGAGCTGCTAGCAGAATGCTATGCGGCTGCAGGGTAACTTGGATAGGTTGGGTGAGTGGGCAGATACATGGCAGATGCAGCATGATGTGGATCAATGTGACGTTATCCACTTTGGTGGCAACAACAATACAGGTTATTATCTGAATAGTGTCAGATTAGGGAAAGGAGAGGTGCAACGAGACCTGAATGTCATTGTGCATCAGTCATTGAAAGTGAACCTGCAGGTACAGCAGGCAATGAAGAAAGCAAATGGCATGTTGGTCTTCATAGCAAGAGGATTTGCATATAGGAGCAAGGAGGTCCTACTGCAGTTGTACAGGCCTTGGTGAGATCACACCTGGAGTATTGTGTGCAGTTTTGGTCTCATAATTTGAGGAAGGACATTCTTGCTATTGAGGGAGTGCAGTGTAGTTTCACCAGGATAGTTCCCAAAATGATAGGAGTGACATATGATGAAAGAGTGGGTCAACTGGGCTTGGATTCACTGGAATTTTAAAGGAACGTGTGAAATTCTTCAGGGATTGGACAGGCTAGATGCAGGAAAAATGTTACCCATGTTGGTGGAGTCCAGAATCAGAGGTCAGGATTTAAGAATAAGGAGTAGGCTATTTAGGACTAAGATGGATTTGTTGGGGAAATCCAGAACCAGGGCCCACAGTTTAAGAATAAGGCGTAAGCCATTTAGAACCGAGACGAGAAAACACTTTTTATCACAGAGAGTGGTGAGTGTGGAAATCTCTGCCTCAGAGGGCAGGTTCTCTGGATGCTTTCAAGAGAGAGCTAGATAGGGCTCTTAAAAATAGCAGAGCCAGGGGATATGGGGAGAAAGCAGGAACGGCCAAATGGCCTACTCCTGCACCTTTTGTCTATTGAGATGAGGAAAAACATTTTCACCCAGAGAGTTGTGAATCAGTGGAATTCTCTGCCACAGAAGGCAGTGGAGGCCAATTCACCTGAAGTTTTTGAGAGAGTTAGATTTGGCTCTGAGGGCTAAGGGAATCAAGGGATATGGGGAAAATGCTGGAACGGGGTCCTGGTTTCCGATGATCAACCATTATCATATTGAATGGAGGTGCTGGCTCAAAGGGCCAAATGGCCTACTCCTGCAACTATTCTTTTATATTTTTATGTTTCTGTGACCCAGTAGGCCCGTTTCCTGTTTCCACACCATGTCTGTAAACTAAACTAATATCCCAAAGACGTGTGGGTTTGTATGTTAATTAGCCCTCTGTAAATTGCCCCCGAGTGTGTGGTAAGCGGTAGAATTCAGCGGGGAGTTGATGGGAATGTGGAGAGATTAAAAAACAATGCTAAGATGGGCTGAAGGGCCTGTTTGGATGCTGCATCTCTCTACTCCGAGAAGTATATGTTGCCACATTATGTGGTGGCTCAGCGGCACGTTTGGTAGAGCCGCTAAATCACCGCGCCAGATATCGGGCTCAATCCTGACCTCGAGTGCTGTGCAGTGTGTGCGCGCGTGTGCATGTGTGGAGTTTTCCCTGTGACCACCTGTGTTTCCTGCGGGTGCTCCGGCTTCCTCCCACATCCCCAATACATGCAGGTTTGTAGGTGAATTGGCCCTTTGTAAATTGCCCCTTAGTGCGCAGGGAATGGGTGGGAAAGTAGGATATCGTAGAACTAGTGTGTACGGGGTGGTCGATTGTGATCATTGGTCAGCGCTGTATATCTAAACTAAACTGTGTTAAACTGAACTCAACTAAACATAGAACATTACAGCACAGGTACAGATGCCTTGACCCATAATCCCTGGGCTGAACATGATACCAAGTTTCCACGCTGAATCTGGAAAGTCTAAAGTGTACTCACCTCCCCATTGTTACCCCTGCACCCACCAAGGTGGGAACTCCTATTCCCCATGGACCGGCCAGGCTTGTCCTCCAATCTCACCCCCACCGCCTCCCGTCTCCGCTGGCCGCGGTGAGTGCCAGGATCTTGCCTCCTCTCCTCCTTTTTCCCCCGCACCTGACCAGAAGGGTCATGAGGTCGGAGCGGAACGTGTTGTGCAGCCAATAATAGATGAGGGGGTTCCAACAGGAGCTGCTCACGGCCACCCAGTGGAAGGCAAAGTAGAGGGTGTTGTTGAATTGGACACGTTGGCCGGAGAGCAGGATAGTGTAGATGTTGACGGGGAACCAACAGTGGGCAAAGGCCACCACCAGCAGCACGATCATCTAGATGGTCCTCTTCTTCCTGTGGCATTAAGCGGCGGCCTGTGCCACCATGACAGCGCCAATGCTTTTCCTCAGCCACACGTTCTTGCTCACGGTGGCGGAGGCTATGGTGATCACCGCCAACAGCAGGAAGTTGAGCAGCGTGAAGGTTGACATGTCCAAGTTCCTCCTGAAGACTTCTGAAGGCTTCGGAAAAGTAGGGACGCAAGGACTCCTGATGATCTTCTCTCTGGAAGGAAGGGACATGCGGAGAAAGAGGGTTAGGGGTTTCATGAGTTGAGAGTGTGGGGAACGATCAGGATTTTGACCACAGATGCAAGAGACAATTCTCAGAGGGTGGCGAATCTGGGGAATTCTTTACCACAGAAGGCTGTGGAGGCCAATGGATATTTTAAGGCAGAGATAGATCGATTCCTGTATTGTGTTTAAGTAGAATTTACCTGTACATGTAGTGAACCAACTTCTGGTAAATGGCGTGAGGCAGAGAGAATCAGGACGCTAGTATCCAGATGATAGCGATAGAGAAAATACATTTGGAGAGTGACTTGCGATGCTTTAAAGGACGTAGAATGAATCGCCTGCAACAAGAATTGGAAATAATAATACCAAAATAATGCAAAATATGGCAACCAAATCATCCTGCCAACTACTAGAGAGCAGTCCTAGACTACTATCTACTTCATTGGAGACCTTCGGACTATCTTTGATCGAACGCTATCTTGCACAAAATGTTGTTCACATGATTCCCTTGATCGTGTATCTGTACACTGTGGACGGCCCGGTTGTAATCATGTATTGCCTTTCCGCTGACTGATTAGCACGTGACTAAAGCTTTTCACTGTACCTTGGTACATGTGACAATAAACGAAACTAAAATACCATGAGGGGCAGCACATTGGTGCAACCATTGGCAGCATGGTAACGCAGCGGTAGATTTGCTGCCTTGAAGCGCCAGAGACACAGGTTCCATCCTACCCTCAAAAGACGTACAGGTTTGTAGGTTAATGAGCTTCTGTAAAATTGTTAAAATTGTCCCCAGGGTGCAGGATAGTGCTAGTGCACAGGGTGATCGTGGATGCCGCGGACTTGGAGGGCTGAAGGCCGTGTTTCCACGCTGTATCTCTAAAGTTGGAAGTCTAAAGTCTCCCACAGCCTCTGTTCACTGAACTTGTGTAACTTTGTCTGCACAAGAAACGTGGCGACATTTGTGCACTGCCCAGGTGAGGTCTGTAATATGCAGTTCAGTTCTGTTCAGTTTATTGTCTTGTCTCGTGTATCAAGGGACAGTGAAATTTTTTTGATTTTTCTCGGTTGCATGAAAAACAAAGCATTTTCCTGTACCAAGCTACAAGTGTGTGTGTCTTTGTGTAATTGTGGCAAATTAGATGCACAGAGTCTTTTGAACAGAGAAGGTGAATCAAGGACTGGAGGACTCAGATTTAACGTTGGGGAGAAAAGATCAGATTTAACGTTGGGGAGAAAAGATTTAATAGGAATCTGAGTTGTAAGTTTTTCACACAAAGGGTGGTGGGTGTATGGAACAAGTTGCCAGAGGAATTATTTGAGGCAGGGACTATGCCAACATTTAAGAAACAGTTAGTCAGGTACATGATTAGGACAGTTGAAAGGTTCAACAGTCTGTTTATTGTCATGTGTACCAATTAAAGTACAGTGAAACTCAAATTACCATACGGCCATACAAAGAAAAAGCACAAGACTCACAGCTACATAAAGTTAATATAAACATCCACCATTGGCTCCCCCACATTCCTCACTGTGACGGAAGGCAGTAAAATCTAACCTTCTTCCTCTTTTTTCCCCCATTGTCTTGGCAGTCGAACCACGTGCAGTTGGGGAGATCGAAGCTCCTGCAGTCGTTGATTGAATTTCCCACATCGGGGTGATTGAAGCTCCAGCACCGGGATGATTGAAGCTCCAGCATTGGGGCGATCGAATCTCCCGCGACAGGGTGGTCGAAGCTCCTGCGGCTTGGAGCTCCCGAAGTCAGTCACTAACCAGAGATCGCCAGCTCCACGATGTGAAAGTCCGCAGGCTCCCACAGTTGGAGCTCTGAGGTCAGTCTCCAGCTGAGGCCGCCACTAATAATATCAGGCATTTTGGGTACTTGACAAAATGGACGATTTCTGCTTCTGTAAAACCTGCTTGTCATCTTTTGCAAAAGCTGTAAGACCATGAGGATCATGGCTCCAGAACGTCTGTGGCCTGGGAAGCGGTTGAATAGAGGTTGATGTCCAGATGGCCTGTATTTCAATAGCAATATCAGTTTATTCGTCACTTGCACATAGAGTGCAAATGAAATAAATTTGCCAGCAGCGTTGCAATGAAAAAAAACACACAAAAACACAATAAAATATTTCAACACAAACATCCACCACAGCATTCATCACTGTGGTGGAAGGCACAACATTTGGCCTGTCCTCCTCCATTTTCCCCCGTAGTCGGGGCCTCAACCCTCTGCAGCCGCCATTGCGGGCATCCAGAAGTTCAGACAAGGCAAATAATATGTACGAGATTTTGCAGAAGGAGCTTGTTCCTGTTGCAAGTGCAGGGTTGGGATTGGTTGGGGAAATGATGGCTCACAATAATGTTGCAGAGTCCTCCCGCCACTAATTATCATTGGTCTAGGAGAGGGGCCGCACCCAAGATGTTTACTTGCCCTGTGAGAATGTTTCTTTACCTTACAGAAGTGTTTCCCCATAAGTGCTTTGTGTTGAAACTATGTTATGTGGTATTATATGATTCAGCTAGGAACTGTCATTCAATGTATTGTGCAGCCCTTATCGATAATTGGCTTGTAGGGGATCCCCCCCACCTATGTATTTTCACGCCAAGGTTCCGTAAACGTATAAAAGAGTGGGGAGCACGTCGGGGTGAGCCGATCTTCTGGGGCGTGTGTTCTATTTGTGCAAGGCTGTTGGGCTCGAGTAAGTGGAGACAAGGCTCGGACCCGTGGTATTGGACTATGTATTGAATTGGTATTGAAATTGTGCACAATGAAGAGAGTTGGATTTCCAGTGCTCGTATTCGGTGTTTGACTGAACCAGACTAAGGGGCGTAAGTTTAGGACCGGAATTACACCAGCTCCTCGATGTTAGGTCACAGTGCAGACGGAGATATGAAACGGTAAATAACTGCATCTCTGTCGAGGTAAGAGATTAAACAAAGTTTCCCCCCCCCCCCCTCCAACTTAAAACAAGCTAAAGAATACTAAAACGTACATTTAACACATGCCATAGAACAACAAAGAAGGAACGGACGAGAGACTGTTGGTGAGGCGCCTAGAGCGGGCACCTCACGGAGGATATAGGTTTTGGGGGATATGGACCAAACGCGGACAGGTGGGACTCCTGTAGCTGGGAGACGTTGGCCGGTGTGGGCAAGTTGGGTCGAATGGCCTGTTTCCACAGTGTATAAATCTATGACTGTCTATGACTCTTGTGTACTGCCTAGGTGAAGTCCGTGAGTACCTTCCCCAGGATGTGGAGGTGGGGAAGGGGGGCCTGATTTGTGATTCAGGGCGGGCCGTTGGCCAGGACTACCCGCTGCGCCAATGGCTCGACCTGCAGGAATGTTCACCTTACAGGAATGATCCCTTTACTCATCGCCCTGTTCACCCACTCCACGGACTCGAGGAAGAACACAGCCTTCCCCAACATCCTGCCCATGTACAGGACGCCTGCGGGCTTGGCCTCCAGGTTAATCAGGGGGGCATGAAGCACCTTACCCCATGCTCAAAAGGCAGGTTCCTCATGGGGAACGGGGCCCCAAGAGGAGCAGCTGAAGCAGCTGAAGCGGCCGCCTTTGCATAGCTCCTGGAAGGCCCCGCTCCCCAGAACGTTGGCCCTGCATGGTATCAGGCTCTACAATTTAAACATAACACTTCAACACAATGCAAGACACACAGACAGTCCAAATGGCACGAGGCCAAGTCCACACACAAAAACAATATGGAACAGTTAGAGGGAGGGAGGCAAAGTGGTGTTGCCTCAAATGGTGATAAAGACGGCTCCACCTCTTTGGCTCTCCTGTGTTGCCTGGTGAGCTGCCGACCTTCACAGACAATCCCAGCTGGTCTTTGATGCTCCTGCAGCAACAAAAGGGATTTGCCTGCATCCGTTGTTGTTGGAAGCCTCCTATCTCCGAGCAAAAGGAGGTGTCTCCAGCTCCAGGTCCCAATGTCATAGAAGAAAATCGAGATGGTGCAGAAAACCTCCCACACCGCACGAAAGCCAGACTGGCCCAGTCAGCACCGATGCAGCAATAACGGGTGGGGTGTGGATTGTTCCGAACACAGCAGTAACAGTCCAGAAAGATTTCCCCCCCTTTTGGTTTGTTGCAGTTTCCTGGCAGGTTGCCAGCCACTGTTTTGGGTGCCACACGGATAGCTGATAAGACTGCTCACAGTCCCAAAACAAGCAGAATCTTTTAAAATAGATCTCTGCAACGACGTAGCGATATTCAAGGATGTTTCAAAGTACTGCTGTGCCTCCTCCAATTTCCAAAAAATATTTAAAAATTCATTTGTTTTTGTTTTTGGACAGGAGCTCTGCAACACCACACTTCCTCGCATAACCAGCTTTTTTTTGTTTAAAATCAAAGATATTTATTCAAATATTAAAACAGTATTTAAAACACAATAAAACTAAACAGAACCCACCACCATAGTACAAGACAAAACAAATATACTACTAAACAACTATATTTCAATCCTTGTCCAGGATACATTCAACCCCCCTCGGTGTCCAGTGGTCCCGGAAATCCCCCAGGGTGGTCATGGACAGCTCGTAGTCCCTTTCGAATAGCACCCGGGCGCAGATGTACCCCCGGAAAAGGGGCAGGCAGCTGGCTCGGGTAAAGCCCTCCACTGCCTTGCACCGTGACTCGTGGAAGGCCAGCTTGGCCAGGCCCAGGAGCAATCCTACCAAAACAATTCCTACAAAACATACAAACAATTTCATTTACACAAACATCCATCACAGTGAATCCCCTCCTCACTGTGATGGAAGGCAAAGTCTTCTCTCTCCCCTGCACCATTTCTCTCCCGATGTCCAAGCCCCAGGCGGGCGCTGGAATGTCCCAGCGGCCATTGAAGCTACGCCTGCCGATGTACGGCCCCGCTCTAGGCCCAAAGGTGACAGTTGGAGCCCCAGGCGGGCACTGGAATGTCCCGCGGCCATTGAAGCCGCGCGGGGCGATGTACGGCCCCGCTCCGGTTTGATCCAACCCCGCGACACGAGCGGGAGATGTTGCATTGCGGGAGCTCTGGAAAGTGGTCTCCCACACGGACCCGCGAGCTCCCAATATCCCGACAGTCCACCGGCAGTAATCTGCAGCTGGAGCTGGAGCTCCTGAGTCGGGCCGCAGCAGCGAGCCACCAGGTATAGCAAAGTTCCCATTGCAGTCCTGAGTGAGTTCAGCGCTCTTGGCCATGGTGTTTGTCAGGTGAGATTTGGGGGTGGCAGTTAAAGAGTCAAAGTGTCAAACAGTACGGAAACAGACCCCTCGGACCCATATCTATGTCCACCAAAATGTTGAAAGCAGCTAGTCCCATCTGCCCGCATTTGGCCCATATCCTTCTAAGCTTCTCCTATCCATGAACCTGTTCAAATGTCTTTTAAACACTGTTATTGTACCCACCATTGCAGTTACCTCTGGCAGCTCATTCCATATACCCATTGCAGTGTGCATGAAAACATTGTCCATTAAATTAAATCTCTTCCCACTTACCTTAAACCTGTGCCCTCTAGTTTTAGAGATGGGGGAGCCTCCGCGAATGAAGAAGGACCATTGATGACGACATTGAACACTTTAAGATTTAAGATTGCAAAATTTAAGACTGCACAAATCATGTACAAAGCAAGAAATAATTTACTTCCAGGAAATATACAAACATTGTTTATGGAAAGACAGGGTGGGTATAATTTGAGAGGGAAACATAATTTAAAAAAACTCAATGTCAGAACAACTCTTAAAAGTATGTGCATAGCAATCTGTGGAGTGAATTTGTGGAATGGTCTGGAACAGGAGATAAAACTTAGCATAGGAGCAGGGAGGTTCTACTTCAGTTGTACAGGGTCTTGGTGGACCACACCTGGAGTATTGCATACAGTTTTGGTCTCCAAATCTGAGGAAGGACATTATTGCCATAGAGGGAGTGCAGAGAAGGTTCACCAGACTGAATCCTGGGATGTCAGGACTGTCTTATGAAGAAACACTGGATAGACTCGGTTTATACTCTCTAGAAATTAGGAGATTGAGAGGGGATCTTATAGAAACTTACAAAATTGTTAAGGGGTTAGACAGGCTAGATGCAGGAAGATTGTTCCCGATGTTGGGGAAGTCCAGGACAAGGGGCCACAGCTTAAGGATAAGGGGGAAATCCTTTAGGACCGAGATGAGAAGGACTTTTTTCACACAGAGAGTGGTGGGTCTCTGGAACTCTCTGCCACAGAGGGTAGTTGAGGCCAGTTCATTGGCTATATTTAAGAGGGAGTTAGATGTGGCCCTTGTGGCTAAGGGGATCAGAGGGTATGGAGAGAAGGCAGGTACGGGATACCGAGTTGGATGATCAGCCATGATCATATTGAATGGCGGTGTAGGCTCGAAGGGCCGAATGGCCTACTCCTGCACCTAATTTCTATGTTTCTACGTATCTAAATCTTTCCCCCCCCTCACCTTAAGCCTATTCCTCATCACCTTAAACCTATGCACATACTCAATGCTCCTGATGAAGGGTCCTGCTCCATTTCAGCACAGTGCATCTGTCCACAGACGCTGCCTGACCTGCCGAGCGTTTTCTGTTATTATTTACCAACACTTCTGTGATAAAAGGGCGGCACGATAGCACAGCAGTAGAGTTGCTGCCTTACAGCGCATTCAGCGCCAGAGACCAGGGTTCCATCCTGACTATGGTTGCTGTCTGTACGCAGTTTGTACATTCACCCTGTGACTGCATGGTTTTTCTCCGGGATCTTCAGTTTCCTCTCACACTCCAAAGACGTACAGGTTTGTGTTAATTGGCTTTCTATGAATATAAAGTTGACCTTAGTGTGTGTGGGATAGTGTTAATGTGCGGGGATTGCTGGTTGGTGCAGACTCAGTGGGCCAAAGGGCCTGTTTCCACACTGTATCTCTAAAACAAAGTCTGATTTCTGATTTCTGTTATTTGCATTTAATTTTATATTTTCATTTCCAATTCTTGTTGTTTACTTGCAGGTGATTCTAAATCCTTTAAAGCCTCGCATGTCCCTCTCCAAAGGTATTTTATCTATCGTTATCATCTGGACACTGGCGTCTTGTTTCTCTCTGCCTCGCGCTATTTACCAGACGTTGTTTCACTACGTGAACAGGTAAATCTTACTGAAACACCTCCCTTCCCCATCCCACTGCCCCTATCACTCATCCCAGCCTTGTGGAGTTGTGGGTTGATGTCTACAGCACTGTAGCTTCTGGGCCCACAACATAGGTCACGGAGTCATATAGTGTGTATACAGGCCATTCAGCCCAACAGGTTCATGCTAACCATCCATATTAATCTCATTTTCAAGAACTGGGGGTGGCACAGTGGCACAATGGTAGAGTTGCTGCCTTACAGCGCCAGAGATTCAGGCTCGATCAGGACTACAGGTGCAGGCTGTACGGAATTTGTATGTTCTCCCCGTGACCTGTGGGTTTTTCCGGGTTAGTGGGTTAATTTGTTGAAGTAAAATTGTAAATTGTAAACTAAGCGAAACTCAAGTTAGTCATCCAGTGGGGAAATAGGCCCTTTGGTCCAACTTGCCGAGTCCACCTACCTGCGTTTCACCCATATCCATCTACACCTATCCTATACATGTACCTGCCCAGATGTTTCAAAACCATAGTGATAGTAGGTACTAGCTACTAACTACAACAAATATCACATTTGGGATGCAGGAGGGAACCAGAGCACCTGGAGAAAGCCCATGTGGTCACAGGGAGTACGTACAAACTCTGGGGTAGACACAACATGCTGGAGTAACTCAGCGGGTGAGGCAGCATCTACGGAGAGAAGGAATTGGCGACGTTTTGGGTCAAGACCCTTCTTCAAACTCTGAAGCGTTGCCCATCCCGTCTCTCCATAGCTGCTGCCTCACCCCTCTCCTCCCCCCCTCTCCCCACCCCTCCCCCTCTCGCCCCACCCCTCCCCCGCTCTTCCCCTCCCCCCTCCTCTCTCCCCGCTCCCCCTCTCTCCTTCCCCACCTCTCCCCCCCTCTCCCATCACTCCCTCCGTCTCTCTCTCGCAGTCTCTCCGCATCTCTCGCCCTCCCCTCCTCTGTCCCCACCCTCTGTCCCCTCCTCTCCCATGTCTCTCTCCGTCGCACTCTTCCTGTCATTCTGCATGTCTCTCCCCCCCTCGCCATCTCTCTCCCCGCTCCCTCTCTCCCCCCTCCCTCCACCGCTCTCCCCCCATATCACTCCCTCTCGCAGTCTCTCTCTCGCAGTCTCTCTGCATGTCTCGCCCTACCCCCCTATCTCCGTAGTGTGGGAGGAAACCAGAGATCCTGGAGAAAACGCATGCGGGTTATGGGGAGAACGTACAAACTCCGTACAGACAAGCACTCACTGTCAGGATCATACACGGGTCTCTGGCGCTGTGAGGCAGCAACTCTACCGTTACGCCACCGTGATGCCCAAAGTTCTTGCTTCTTGAGTCAATGCAGAGACCACAACTGCTTAGAGCCCCCACTGCGTTAATTCAGGATTCTGTGCAAGGTTGACATGTGTCCTGCTTACTAGGCTCAGTGACAAGTTCCTGGTAATCAAACAAACAACTGCTGTTGCGTAGGAAGGAACTGCAGATGCTGGTTTACACCGAAGATAGACACAAAAGTCTGGAGTGACTCAATGGGACAGGCAGCATCTCTGGAGAGAAAGAATGGGTGGCTTTGGGTCAAGACCATTCTTCTGAGTGCTGCAGCAGAGAAACTCAGTTGGTCAGGCAAACTGCATCAATTTAATTTCCACGGGTCAAAATCTGTCTCTCCCGTAGATTCCAATAGACACCTTCCTTCTGTTCTATACGAGTGTTTCATTGCCCATTAGTCTCTGCACGCCATCCACACCAACTCATCCGCTCTCGGGGTAAAGGACATGTGATAGAGAGTTGAGTGGACATAGTTCTGCTCCTATCAATTAATTACCTTGCTATCAAGAAACTTGCTTT
Organism: Raja brachyura; assembly: GCA_963514005.1. The sequence goes on along the minus strand of OY740827.1, from coordinate 2,097,440 downwards.
AGAACAACTCTGGCAAGTTTGATTTATCCGGAGAAGTTTTGTTATCAGATAAATGCTTCTTTTATCTAACAATTTTACTTTTGTGTCTGATTATGATTATTCTGCAGTTTCCCCTGGTTATTGTTGGGGTATGTTTTCCTACTGTTATGCTGTTATCGGGCAACCAAACCACCCTATCAACTACTAGAGAGCAGTCCTAAACTACTATCTACCTCATTGGAGACCTTCGGACTATCTTTGATCGAACGCTATCTTGCACAAAATGTTGTTCACATGATTCCCTTGATCGTGTATCTGTACACTGTGGACGGCCCGGTTGTAATCATGTATTGTCTTTCCACTGACTGATTAGCACGTGACTAAAGCTTTTCACTGTACCTTGGTACATGTGACAATAAACGAAACTAAAATACCATGATGGGCAGCACATTGGTGCAACCATTGGCAGCATGGTAACGCAGCGGTAGATTTGCTGCCTTGAAGCGCCAGAGACACAGGTTCCATCCCAGATTCGACTACTGCACGTACAGCATTTGCCTTGCCTTAACCTGCGTGGGATTTCACTGGGTGCCCCGATTTCCTTCTACACTCAAAAGACGTACAGGTTTGTAGGTTAATGAGCTTCTGTAAAATTGTTAAAATTGTCCCCAGGGTGCAGGATAGTGCTAGTGCACAGGGTGATCGTGGATGGCGCGGACTTGGAGTGCTGAAGGCCGTGTTTCCACGCTGTATCTCTAAAGTTGGAAGTCTAAAGTCTCCCACAGCCTCTGTTCACTGAACTTGTGTAACTTTGTCTGCACCAGAAACATGGCAACACTTGTGCACTGCCCAGGTGAGGTCTGTATGATGCAGTTCAGTTTCGTTCAGTTTATTGTCTCGTGTATGAAGGGACACAGTCACTCCTCCACATTCCTCACTGTGATGGAAGGCGAAAAAAGTTCAATCTCTGCCCTTCTTTGATATATTGAATGGCGTTGCAGGTTCGAAGGGCTGAATCACTTACTCCTGCACCTATTTTTCTATGTTTCTATATTAATTGTCCATACTGTGACTCAAGTGCATTCAGATGCTACCAGCCAGTAATTGCAACACATTTACTGTTATTATGTTTGTACCATGATTGACGTGGAACCGAGAAATTGCAGTCCAATGTCTGTTATTAACACCTTAGGTGTCCTTACCTTTGTACTCTGTTGCCTAGGGGACTAAAAAGTTATGACCTTTATATTATGTTTGATGAAAGTACCGATTTTTTTTTAACACTTCAATCTACCTGACTTTTGGAATTCCTCAGTTGGCATCTTTTTGCTGTATAAATGCACTACTGTGTTGACTTGGACTTGGATAGTGATTTGGATAGGCTGGGTGAGTGGGCAAATGTTTGGCAGATGCAGTATAATGTGGATAAATGTGAGGTTATCCACTTTAGTGGCAAAAATAGGAAAGCAGCCTATTATCTAAATGGTGGCCGATTAGGAACAGGGGAGATGCAGCGCGACCTGGGTACACCTGTCATTGAAAGTAGGCATGCAGGTGCAGCAGGCAGTGAAGAAAGCGAACGGTATGTTAGCTTTCATAGCAAAAGGATTTGAGTATAGGAGCAGGGAGCAGGGAGGTTCTACTTCAGTTGTATCGGGTCTTGGTGAGACCACACCTGGAGTATTGCGTACAGTTGTGGTCTCCAAATCTGAGGAAGGACATTATTGCCATAGAGGGAGTGCAGAGAAGGTTCACCAGACTGATTCCTGGGATGTCAGGACTGTCTTATGAACAAAGACTGCATAGACTCGGTTTATACTCTCTAGGATTTAGGAGATTGAGAGGGAATCTTATAGAAACTTACAAAATTCTTAAGGGGTTGGACAGGCTAGATGCAGGAAGATTGTTCCCGATGTTGGGGAGGTCCAGGACAAGGGGTCACAGCTTAAGGATAAGGGGGAAATCCTTTAGCACCGAGGTGCGAAGGGCACTCAAACCGACCTCCCTTCAATTGACTACATAACATAACTTACTGCCTCGGCAAGTATAGCAGCATAATCAAGGATGAGTCACACCCTGGCATCTCCCTCTTCTCCCATCCCCCATCAGACAAAAGGTATAGAAGTGTCAAAACACACAGAACCTCCAGAATCAGGGACAGTTTCTTCCCAGCTGTTATCAAACAATTGAATCATCCTACCACAACCAGAGTGTAGTGCTGAACAACAATCTACCTTTTTGATGACCCTTGGATATCCTTCATCAGACTTTGCTGGCTTTACCTTGCACGAAACGTTACTCCCTTATTATATATCTATACTCTGTAAATGGATCGATTATAATCATGTATTGTCTTTCTGCTGACTGGGTTAGCATGCAACAAAAAGCTTTTCACTGTACTTTGGTACACGTAATAATAAACTAAACTAAAGAGGGACCCTCGTGGGGGTTCCACCGAGAACAAAGAGGAAACACTGGGGACTTTATTGAACACTTTGTAACCCTGTCAGCACCCTATTGGTGGTGACTATTTGCAGACTTTGTTTATTGTCTGCAAAACAAAGAATTTCACTGTGACATGTCATGTGTGATGATGGGTTACACAAAAAGCTGGAGAAACTCAGCGGGTGCAGCAGCATCTAAGGAGCGAAGGAGATAGGCGACGTTTCGGGTCGAGACCCTTCTTCAGACACTTCGGGTCTCGACCAGAAACGTCGCCTATCTCCTTCGCTCCTTAGATGCTGCTGCACCCGCTGAGTTTCTCCAGCTTTTTGTGTAACCCTCGATTCTCCAGCATCTGCAGTTCCTTCTTTAACACAACATCATGTGTGATAACAACATTTCATTCATGCATTCATTCACTCGCTCACACACGCATATTGTCTTATTCCAGATAAATTACTGCACTGTAAGTTACTGTTCTAGAGGCTTAAATCAACAACATGAGTTAAAATCTCAACCAGCAGGTGGAGGTTAAATTGAAGTAATTAAATAAATTGTCATTTAAAAAAATGCCAGACTGAATAGTAATGATCAGACTAAACGTAATTTTTTTCATATTGAGTCTGAAGATGGTTTACGACCCAAAACATCACCCATCCCTTTTCTCCAGACAGGCTGCCTGAGTTACTCAAGCACTTTGTGTCTATCTTTGGTATAAAGCAGCACTTGTAGTTCTTTGTTTCTACTGAACGTTACTATCCACCTGCTCACTAATATCCTTGAATGAAGGAAATTGTCCTGAACCTGTTTTGAATCCAGAAATGACATGCAAGGCAGGTGTATCTGGGGATGAACAGCAATTGCCTGTTTTCCCACAATATCCACACCCACAAACAAATACCTAAATGTATTTTAAAAATTGGTCAGTAGATTATAAACATATATCAGAACTAACAGAACGGAGCGATCCTGGACGGCACTGTGGTGCAGCGGGTAGAGCTGCTGCCTCATCATGCCAGATACCCGGGTTCAATCATAACTGGCACGTTCTCTCCATGGCCAAATAGGTTTGCTCCGGGTGCTCCAGTTTCTTCCCACATTCCAAAGACGTACAGGTTTGTAGGTTAATTGGCTTGGTATAAATGTAACAATGGCTCCCATGTGTGTGTAGTGTTGTGTTAATGTGTGGGGATCGCTCGTCGGTGCAGACTAGATAAGTGAAGAGGCAAAGATTAGTGTAGACAAATGTAGATCCCTTACAGTCAGAAAAAGCTGAATTTATAATGGCAAACAAAGAAATGTTAGACCAGTACTTTGGTTCTGGCTTCACTAAGGAAGACACAAACAATCTCCCAGAAATACTAGGGGACCGAGGATCTAGTGGGAGGGAAGAACTGATGGGTATCCACATTAGTCAGGAAATGGTGTTAGGTAAACTGTTGGGATTGAAGGCAGATAAATCCCCAGGGCCTGATGGTCTGCATCCCAGAGTACTCAAGGATGGAGAGAGAAAGTGGGGAATTATAGAATTATACCCTTATATCGGTAGTGCGTAAGATGCTTGAGTAGATTCTTAAAGTTGTAATAGAAGCACATTTGGAAAGCAGTGACAGGTCAAAGTCAGCAGGGATTTACTTATCCAACGTGACCCCACCACTCGCCACATCTTCCCATCTCCCCCCTTGTCTGCCTTCCGCAAAGATCGCTCCCTCCGCAACTCCCTTGTTAATTCTTCCCTTTCCCTCCCGCTCCACCCCATCCCCGGGCACTTTCCCTTCCAACCGCAAGAGATGCTACACTCGGGCTCCTCCTTTTTCCTTTCTTCTCCCCGCGCACCCCCCGCCACCTCCCATCAATCTGAAGAAGGATTTCGGCCCGAAACGTTGCCGATCTCCTTCGCTCCTTAGATGCTGCTGCACCCGCTGTGTTTCTCCAGCCTTTTGCGTACCCCCAATTTTCCAGCATCTGCAGTTCCTTCTTTAACAACAGGGATTTACTGTATGAAGGGGAAATCATGCTTGACTAATCTTCTGGAATATGTTGAGGACGTATCAAGTAGAATCGGTAAGGGAGAGCCAGAGGATGTGGTGTATCTGGACTTTCAAAAAGACTTTGACAAGGTCCCACACAAGAGATTAGAGTGCAATCTTAGAGCACATATTATTGGAGGTAGGGTATTGACATGGATAGAGAACTGGTTGGCAGACAGGAAGAAAAGAGTAGGAATTAACCGGTCCTTTTACAAATGGCAGGCAGTGAATAGTGGTGTGCTGAAAGGCTCACTGCTGGGACCCCAGTTATTTATAACATATAATAACAATTTAGACGAGGGAATTAAATGTAACATCTCCATGTTTGCGGCATGACACAAAGTTGGGTGGCAGGGTGAGCTGCTAGCAGAATGCTATGCGGCTGCAGGGTAACTTGGATAGGTTGGGTGAGTGGGCAGATACATGGCAGATGCAGCATGATGTGGATCAATGTGAGGTTATCCACTTTGGTGGCAACAACACTACAGGTTATTATCTGAATAGTGTCAGATTAGGGAAAGGAGAGGTGCAACGAGACCTGCATGTCATTGTGCATCAGTCATTGAAAGTGAACCTGCAGGTACAGCAGGCAATGAAGAAAGCAAATGGCATGTTGGTCTTCATAGCAAGAGGATTTGCATATAGGAGCAAGGAGGTCCTACTACAGTTGTACAGGCCTTGGTGAGATCACACCTGGAGTATTGTGTGCAGTTTTGGTCTCATAATTTGAGGAAGGACATTCTTGCTATTGAGGGAGTGCAGTGTAGTTTCACCAGGATAGTTCCCAAAATGATAGGAGTGACATATGATTAAAGAATGGGTCAACTGGGCTTGGATTCACTGGAATTTTAAAGGAATGTGTGAAATTCTTCAGGGATTGGACAGGCTTGATGCAGGAAAAATGTTACCCATGTTGGTGGAGTCCAGAATCAGAGGTCAGGATTTAAGAATAAGGAGTAGGCTATTTGGGACTAAGATGGATTTGTTGGGGGAATCCAAAACCAGGGCCCACAGTTTAAGAATAAGGCGTAAGCCATTTAGAACCGAGACGAGAAAACACTTTTTATCACAGAGAGTGGTGAGTGTGGAAATCTCTGCCTCAGAGGGCAGGTTCTCTGGATGCTTTCAAGAGAGAGCTAGATAGGGCTCTTAAAAATAGCGGAGCCAGGGGATATGGGGAGAAAGCAGGAACGGCCAAATGGCCTACTCCTGCACCTTTTGTCTATTGTCTATTGAGATGAGGAAAAACATTTTCACCCAGAGAGTTGTGAATCAGTGGAATTCTCTGCCACAGAAGGCAGTGGAGGCCAATTCACCTGAAGTTTTTGAGACAGTTAGATTTGGCTCTGAGGGCTAAGGGAATCAAGGGATATGGGGAAAATGCTGGAACGGGGTCCTGGTTTCCGATGATCAACCATTATCATATTGAATGGCGGTGCTGGCTCAAAGGGCCAAATGGCCTACTCCTGCAACTATTCTTTTATATTTTTATGTTTCTGTGACCCAGTAGGCCCGTTTCCTGTTTCCACGGCATGTCTGTAAACTAAACTAATATCCCAAAGACGTGTGGGTTTGTATGTTAATTAGCCCTCTGTAAATTGCCCCCGAGTGTGTGGTAAGCGGTAGAATTCAGCGGGGAGTTGATGGGAATGTGGAGAGATTAAAAAACAATGCTAAGATGGGCTGAAGGGCCTGTTTGCATGCTGCATCTCTCTACTCCGAGAAGTATATGTTGCCACATTATGTGGTGGCTCAGCAGCACGTTTGGTAGAGCCGCTAAATCACCGCGCCAGATATCGGGCTCAATCCTGACCTCGAGTGCTGTGCAGTGTGTGCGCGCGTGTGCATGTGTGGAGTTTTCCCTGTGACCATCTGTGTTTCCTGCGGGTGCTCCGGCTTCCTCCCACATCCCCAATACATGCAGGTTTGTAGGTGAATTGGCCCTTTGTAAATTGCCCCTTAGTGCGCAGGGAATGGGTGGGAAAGTAGGATATCATAGAACTAGTGTGTACGGGGTGGTCGATTGTGATCATTGGTCAGCGCTGTATATCGAAACTAAACTAAACTGAGTTAAACTGAACTCAACTAAACATAGAACAATACAGGGTTACACAAAAAGCTGGAGAAACTCAGCGGGTGCAGCAGCATCTAAGGAGCGAAGGAGATAGGCGACGTTTCGGGTCGAGACCCTTCTCCAGTCTGAAGAAGGGTCTCGACCCGAAACGTCGCCTATCTCCTTCGCTCCTTAGATGCTGCTGCACCCGCTGAGTTTCTCCAGCTTTTTGTGTAACCCTCGATTCTCCAGCATCTGCAGTTCCTTCTTTAACATAGAACAATACAGCACAGGTACAGATGCCTTGACCCATAATCCCTGGGCTGAACATGATACCAAGTTTCCACGCTGAATCTCTGAAGTCTAAAGTGTACTCACCTCCCCATTGTTACCCCTGCACCCACCAAGGTGGGAACTCTTATTCCCCATGGACGGGCCAGGCTTGTCCTCCAATCTCACCCCGACCGCCTCCCGTCTCCGCTGGCCGCGGTGAGTGCCAGGATCTTGCCTCCTCTCCTCCTACTTCCCCCGCACCTGACCAGAAGGGTCATGAGGTCGGAGCGGAACGTGTTGTGCAGCCAATAATAGATGAGGGGGTTCCAACAGGAGCTGCTCACGGCCACCCAGTGGAAGGCAAAGTAGAGGGTGTTGTTGAATTGGACACGTTGGCCGGAGAGCAGGATAGTGTAGATGTTGACGGGGAACCAACAGTGGGCAAAGGCCACCACCAGCAGCACGATCATCTAGATGGTCCTCTTCTTTCTGCGGCATTAAGCGGCGGCCTGTGCCACCATGACAGCGCCAATGCTTTTCCTCAGCCACAGCTTCTTGCTCACGGTGGCGGAGGCTATGGTGATCACCGCCAACAGCAGGAAGTAGAGCAGCGCGAAGGTTGACATGTCCAAGTTCCTCCTGAAGACTTCTGAAGGCTTCGGAAAAGTGGGGACGCAAAGACTCCTGATGATCTTCTCTCTGGAAGGAAGGGACATGCGGAGAAAGCGGGTTAGAGGTTTCATGAGTTGAGAGTGTGGGGAACAATGAGGAATTTTACTGTAGATGCAAGAGACAATGGTCAGAGGGTGGTGAATCTGTGGAATTCTTTACCACAGAAGGCTGTGGAGGCCAATGGATATTTTAAGGCAGACATAGATAGATTCTTGTATTGTGATTAAGGAACATTTACCTGTACAGTAGTGAACCAAACTTCTGGTAAATGGTGTGAGGCAGAGAGAAACAGGACGCTAGTGTCCAGATTATAGCAATAAGAAATTACCTTTGGAGAGAGACTTGCGATGCTTTAAAGGACGTAGAATCGCCTGCAACAAGATCTGGAAATAATAATATCAAAATAATGCAAATAACAGAAATTTTACTTTTTTATTTTTATTTTTCAGAGATACTGTGTGGAAACGGGCTCTTCGGCCCACCGAGTCCGCTCCGACTGGCAATCTCCACACATTATCTCTATCCTTCCCACACTGGAGTCAAGTTTATATTTATAGAAAGCCAATTAAGTTACAAACCTGTACGTCTTTGGTATGTGGGAGGAAGCCGAAAATCTCGGAGAAAACCCATGAAGTCAGAGAGAGAATATACTAACTCCGTACAGACCCAAAGTCAGGATCGAACCCGGGTTTCTGGCGCGGAAAGCGCTGTAAGGCAGCAACTCTACCGTTGTGCCACAGTTGTTGCCCATTCCTACACATCAAACCACGTCCCCTGGTTCGCAAGTACAGAGACCACAACTGCTTAGAGCCCCCACTGCGTTAATTCAGGATTCTGTGCAAGGCTGACATGTGTCCTGCTTACTAGGCTCAGTGACAAGCTCCTGGTAATCAAACAAACAACTGCTGTTGCGTAGGAAGGAACTGCAGATGCTGGTTTACACCGAAGACAGACACAAAAGTCTGGAGTGACTCAACGGGACAGGCAGCATCTCTGGAGAGAAAGAATGGGTGGCTTTGGGTCAAGACCATTCTTCTGAATGCTGCAGCAGAGAAACTCAGTTGGTCAGGCAAACTGCATCAAATTAATTTCCACGGGTCAAAATCTGTCTCTCCCGTAGATTCCAATAGACACCTTCCTTCTGTTCTATACTAGTGTTTCATTGCCCATTAGTCTCTGCACGCCATCCACACCAACTCATCCGCTCTCGGGGTAAAGGACATGTGATAGAGAGTTGAGTGGACATAGTTCTGCTCCTATCAATTAATTACCTTGCTATCAAGAAACTTGCTTTAGAACAACTCTGGCAAGTTTGATTTATCCTGAGAAATTTTGTTTCAGATAAATGCTTCTTTTACCTAACAATTTTACTTTTGTGACTGATTATGATTTTACTTCGGAGTCACGTGAGTGACTACGTGAAGACCCCGCCAGCACGCATGCGCGACATATCGTCGTGCGCATGCGGAAGCGACGGTCGGGAGGAGCGGGGCTCCTCCAGCGTGAGTTTAAAAGCTCACGCCAGGTAAGTCTCACCGAAGGAGTGAGTCGACCATTATGGAAGGGAGAAAATCTAAGAGAGCGGCGGCCAAATCAGCGGCTAAGGACAGCAGCCAACGGAGAACCGCCACTCCAGAGCTACAGGTTCTACCTGCAGCTCCCGACTTTTCGGATTTTGAGACCGTTGGTACGCCACGGTCGGGGAAAACTACCCGGAAGTCGGCCGGGGCCGACTCAGCGGAGTCCGGTCCCGAGGGCACCCCGCTCGCTGGCAGCGACGGAGGTCGCCTTGACCGCATTGAGCGGATGATGGAGCAGCTGCTCCAACATGACCTGCTAAAGCAGGGGCAGGATCACAGTGGGACCCCTAGTAGGCCCACGGCAAGTTCCCTTAGAGGACTGCCGAATGTATCCCCTTCTCCACAGGGGAGCATTGAGGGTCAGAACTGGGCTGACCCAGAAGAAGGGGAGTTGGCTGAAGCGCCTGCAGCGTCAGGGGTGTGTGAAGGACCTACCCATCCACCCCAAGCTGGCTGCCAGCATTGATTATATGGCCACTAACCAACTTCAGGAACAGGCCATCAATGCCACAGCAGACAAATATATGGCGCCAGAAAACTGCAAATCATTAAATATACCCGCGGTGAACAACCCGATATGGGTACTACATGGCATGCGTTGACCTCAAAGATGCATACTATTCAGTACCCATACACAAGGATCATAGGAAATACTTAAAATTTATCTGGATGGGACAATTATGGCTTTGCCTAATGGGTTATCGTCAGCACCCAGATTGTTTACTAAGATATTGAAACCAGCTTTGGCCTATTTAAGGAAACAGAATCATACTGTTATGGCCTATCTTGATGACATCCTCATAGTGGGGGAGAATTTGGAAATGGCTACCTTGGCAGTCACAGCCACGAAACATCTTTTTCAGAAACTGGGGTTTACGATACATCCAGATAAATCAATATTGGAACCCTCTACCACCATGAAATATTTGGGGTTCATTATTGACTCAGTGCAAATGTCTGTCACGTTACCACCAAGCAAGGTGGAAGACCTGATAGAGGCTTGCAGGAGCCTCATTGGCATTAAGGTCCCATCCATTCGGCAGGTGGCCAGGGTGATTGGGAAGATAGTAGCTGCATTTCCTGCAGCACAATATGGGCCCTTACATTACCAAAACTTACAAAGAGCCAAAATTACAGCGCTCAAAAATCATGCTGGCCATTTTGATAGGCCCATGAAAATTCCAGAAAAGGCAAAAGCCGAATTATATTGGTGGATGGGTAATGCCCAAAATTGTTCCAAACCCATTACTATCACCAATCCCTCGATCACCTTACAAACGGATGCCAGTGCCAAAGGGTGGGGAGCTACTAACACTACCTCTAGCTGTGGAGGTAGATGGAGTGCACCAGAGTTAACCCTATTTAAAAACTTAGGGATTAACTATTCAGAAATGCTGGCAGCATTTCACGGCCTTAAGGCATACTGCACTAACATGCACAAAGTTCATGTTAGAATACAGATTGACAACACCACGGTGGTAGCCTATATTAACCACATGGGCGGTGTAAAGTCGATATCGTGTGATGAATTGGCCAACAATATCTGGCACTGGTGTCTGCAAAGAGAAATTTGGATCTCCGCAACTTACCTTTCAGGTAAACTAAACACAGTGGCAGACACCAGGTCACGGAAATTCAACGACAACATAGAATGGATGTTGGATCGGAATGTGTTCGCAGATATTGTAGAACGTTATGGGACACCAGATATCGACCTTTTCGCGTCCAGGCTAAATCACCAACTACCAACGTATGTTGCTTGGGAGCCAGACCCGGGGGCAGTAGCGATGGATGCTTTCTCGCTACACTGGGGGGATTTATTTTGCTACGCTTTCCCCCCTTTCTGCCTCATCAGTCGGGTCTTGCAAAAAATCAAGCAAGACTCCGCATCGGGTATCTTGGTAGTGCCCGACTGGCCTACTCGACCATGGTTCCCTCTGGTACAGAAGATGGCCACAGAACCCTGTATCAGGGTGAATAAAAGACCTAGCCTGCTTGTTCATCCTGTTACAGGAGAATGTCATCCATGTCATGATCGCATGGATTTGTTAATTTGCAGATTTTAAAACGGCCACTTCATGGATTCGGACTCTCCAACAGGACCATTGATACCATCACGGCAGCCTGCAGAGAGTCCACAAGGAAGCAGTACCTGACCTACATCAGGAAATGGGAAGGATTCTGCGTGACTACCAAAACAACATACGAAACCGCCACCATCACGGAAGTGCTGGAGTTTCTGGCTACCCTTCATTACGATGAGGGTCTAAGCTACAGCGCCATTAACTGTGCCAGGAGTGCCCTATCGTCTTACTTGGGCAAGGGGAGTGACCAATTGGGAATTGGGTCACATCCCCTAGTATCCAAATTTATGAGGGGAATATTTAATGCCAATCCCCCCAGGCCCAGATATAGCCATACCTGGGACATCAGCACGGTATTGACGATGCTGAGAGGATGGACACCGAACTCGGGACTCCCTTTGGCCAAATTAACCTACAAAATGGTCATGATAATGGCACTGATCACGGCGCAACGGGTCCAGTCCCTGCACAAACTCAGTCTGGATGCCATGGCAATTGCCAGTGGGAAAATCACATTCCAGGTGCAGGGACTATTGAAGCAAGATCGACCCGGAGTGTCTGGACGTACTTTGGAGTTCCTGGCTTACCCAGCGGACATCCGTCTTTGTATCGTTACATTGATTCTGCGATACATTTAAGTCACTAAAGATCTAAGAGGCACGGAAACAGCTTTGCTTGTCAGTCACAAGAAGCCTCATCACAGGGTCACGGTGCAAACCATTTCCAGATGGTTAAGGTTCGTACTGGATGCGGCGGGGGTGGATACTAATGTGTATAAATCTCACTCCACCAGGGCAGCATCCACCTCGGCGGCTAGAAGGATGGAGGTACCACTGGATCACATCCTGGCCACAGCGGGTTGGAACAATGAGAAAACCTTCCACCGCTTTTACAACAAACCCGTGACCTCCCCTGACAATTATGCAGGGAGGATTTTAAGTGCTGCCAGATAAATAACCCTTATGGGACACAATATTGTGTTTGGTATGAATAAATACCTGTTTTGTTTTTCAGCCAGTGTCTTGTCTGAATCACGTCCATCCTCTTATCCCAGCTTTAGCGGTGTGTGAGCATGGAGCTTCCAGGGCATGAAATCACAGAGCTTTGAAATCTTCACGTAGTCACTCACGTGACTCCGAAGTAAAATAGTAAGATTAAACGAGAACTTACCAGTTTGAAGTTTGATCTTTATTTTATGAGGTGTTACGATGAGGGATTACGTGCCCTCCGCTCCCGACCCTCTATTATAAAGATCACCTGGTATGAAAGTTCTCTTTTTCTCTTACTATGTCAGTCATTGTGACTGTTTGTTCTGTGATTTCACACCACTGCTTTGAAGAATGTCGCGCATGCGTGCTGGCGGGGTCTTCACGTAATCCCTCATCGTAACACCTCATAAAATAAAGATCAAACTTCAAACTGGTAAGTTCTCGTTTAATCTTACTATTATTCTGCAGTTTCCCCTGGTTATTGTTGGGGTATGTTTTCCTACTGTTATGCTGTTATCGGGCAACCAAACCATCCTGCCAACAACTAGAGAGCAGTCCTAAACTACTATCTACCTCATTGGAGACCTTCGGACTATCTTTGATCGAACGCTATCTTGCACAAAATGTTGTTCACATGATTCCCTTGATCGTGTATCTGTACACTGTGGACGGCCCGGTTGTAATCATGTATTGTCTTTCCACTGACTGATTAGCACGTGACTAAAGCTTTTCACTGTACCTTGGTACATGTGACAATAAACAAAACTAAAATACCATGAGGGACAGCACATTGGTGCAACCATTGGCAGCATGGTAACGCAGCGGTAGATTTGCTGCCTTGAAGCGCCAGAGACACAGGTTCCATCCCAGATTCGACTACTTCTTGTACAGCATTTGCCTTGCCGTAACCTGCATGGGATTTCACTGGGTGCCCCGATTTCCTTCTACACTCAAAAGACGTACAGGTTTGTAGGTTAATGAGCTTCTGTAAAATTGTTAAAATTGTCCCCAGGGTGCAGGATAGTGCTAGTGCACAGGGTGATCGTGGATGCCGCGGACTTGGAGGGCTGAAGGCCGTGTTTCCACGCTGTATCTCTAAAGTTGGAAGTCTAAAGTCTCCCACAGCCTCTGTTCAGTGAACTTGTGTAACTTTCTTGTCTGCACCAGAAACGTGGCGACATTTGTGCACTGCCCAGGGGAGGTCTGTAATATGCAGTTCAGTTCTGTTCAGTTTATTGTCATGTCTCGTGTATCAAGGGACAGTGAAATTTTTTTGATTTTTCTCGGTTGCATGAAAAACAAAGCATTTTCCTGTACCAAGGTACAAGTGTGTGTGTCTTTGTGTAATTGTGGCAAATTAGATGCACAGAGTCTTTTGCTCAGAGAAGCTGAATCATGGACCGGAGGACTCAGATTTAACGTTGGGGAGAAAAGATTTAATAGGAATCTGAGTTGAAACGTTTTCACACAAAGGGTGGTGGGTGTATGGAACAAGTTGCCAGAGGAATTATTTGAGGCAGGGACTATGCCAACATTTAAGAAACAGTTAGTCAGGTACATGATTAGGACAGGCTCAAAGGTTCAACGGTCTGTTTATTGTCATATGTACCAATTAAGGTACAGTGAAACTCAAATTACCATACAGCCATACTAAGAAAAAGCACAAGACTCACAGCTACATAAAGTTAATATAAACATCCACCACAGTGGCTCCCCCACATTCCTCACTGTGATGGAAGGCAGTAAAATCTAACCTTCTTCCTCTTTTTTCCCCCATTGTCTTGGCAGTCGAACCACGTGCAGTTGGGGAGATCGAAGCTCCTGCAGCCGTTGATTGAATTTCCCACATCGGGGTGATTGAAGCTCCAGCACCGGGGCGATTGAAGCTCCAGCATCGGGGCGATCGAATCTCCCGCGACAGGGTGGTCGAAGCTCCTGTGGCTTGGAGCTCCCGAAGTCAGTCACTAACCAGAGATCGCCAGCTCCACGATGTAAAAGTCCGCAGGCTCCCACAGTTGGAGCTCTGAGGTCAGTCTCCAGCTGAGGCCGCCACTAATAATATCAGGCATTTTGGGTACTTGACAAAATGGACGATTTCTGCTTCTGTAAAACCTGCTTGTCATCTTTTGCAAAAGCTGTAAGACCATGAGGATCATGGCTCCAGCTCCAGGAGTGCAAGTGAAAATTTCACTTGCACTCCTTCATAGAGTGCAAGTGAAATGAATTTGCCAGCAGCGTTGCAATGAAAAAGAACACACAAAAACACAATAAAATATTTCAACACAAATATTGTGTTGAAGGCACAACATTTGGCCTGTCCTCCTCCATTTTCCCTCGTAGTCGGGGCCTCAACCCTCTGCAGCCGCCATTGCGGGCATCCAGAAGTTCAGACAAGGCAAATAATATGTACGAGATTTTGCAGAAGGAGCTTGTTCCTGTTGCAAATGCAGGGTTGGGATTGGTTGGGGAAATGATGGCTCACAATAATGTTGCAGAGTCCTCCCGCCACTAATTATCATTGGTCTAGGAGAGGGGCCGCACCCAAGATGTTTACTTGCCCTGTGAGAATGTTTCTTTACCTTACAGAAGTGTTTCCCCATAAGTGCTTTGTGTTGAAACTATGTTATGTGGTATTATATGATTCAGCTAGGGAACTGTCATTCAATGTATTGTGCAGCCCTTATCGATAATTGGCTTGTAGGGGATCCCCCCCACCTATGTATTTTCACACCAAGGTTCCGTAAACGTATAAAAGAATGGGGCGCACGTCGGGGTGAGCCGATCTTCTGGGGCGTGTGTTCTATTTGTGCAAGGCTGTTGGGCTCGAGTAAGTGGAGACAAGGCTCGGACCCGTGGTATTGGACTATGTATTGAATTGGTATTGAAATTGTGCACAATGAAGAGAGTTGGATTTCCAGTGCTCGTATTCGGTGTTTGACTGAACCAGACTAAGGGGCGTAAGTTTAGGACCGGAATTACACCAGCTCCTCGATGTTAGGTCACAGTGCAGACGGAGATATGAAACGGTAAATAACTGCATCTCTGTCGAGGTAAGAGATTAAACAAAGTTTCCCCCTCCTCCAACTTAAAACAAGCTAAAGAATACTAAAACGTACATTTAACACATGCCATAGAACAACAAAGAAGGAACGGACGAGAGACTGTTGGTGAGGCGCCTAGAGCGGGCACCTCACGGAGGATATAGGTTTTGGGGGATATATACCAAACACGGACAGGTGGGACTCCTGTAGCTGGGACACGTTGGCCGGTGTGGGCAAGTTGGGTCGAATGGCCTGTTTCCACAGTGTATAAATCTATGACTGTCTATGACTCTTGTGTACTGCCTAGGTGAAGTCCGTGAGTACCTTCCCCAGGATGTGGAGATGGGGAAGGGGGGCCTCATTGGTGATTCAGGGCGGGCCGTTGGCCAGGACTACCCGCTGCGCCAATGGCTCGACCTGCAGGAATGTTCACCTTACTGAGATCCCTTTACTCATCGCCCTGTTCACCCACTCCACGGACTCGAGAAAGAACACAGCCTTCCCCAACATCCTGCCCATGTACAGGACGCCTGCGGGCTTGGCCTCCAGGTTAATCAGGGGGGCATGAAGCACCTTACCCCATGCTCAAAAGGCAGGTTCCTCATGGGGAACGGGGCCCCAAGAGGAGCAGCTGAAGCGGCCGCCATTGCATAGCTCCTGGAAGGCCCCGCTCCCCAGAACGTTGGCCCTGCATGGTATCAGGCTCTACAATTTAAACATAACACTTCAACACAATGCAAGACACACAGACAGTCCAAATGGCACGAGGCCAAGTCCACACACAAAAACAATATGGAACAGTTAGAGGGAGGGAGGCAAAGTGGTGTTGCCTCAAATGGTGATAAAGACGGCTCCACCTCTTTGGCTCTCCTGTGTTGCCTGGTGAGCTGCCGACCTTCACAGACAATCCCAGCTGGTCTTTGATGCTCCTGCAGCAACAAAAGGGATTTGCCTGCATCCGTTGTCGTTGGAATCCTCCTATCTCCGAGCAAAAGGAGGTGTCTCCAGCTCCAGGTCCCAATGTCATAGAAGAAAATCGAGATGGTGCAGAAAACCTCCCACACTGCACGAAAGCCAGACTGGCCCAGTCAGCACCGACGCAGCAATAACGGGTGGGGTGTGGATTGTTCCGAACACAGCAGTAACAGTCCAGAAAGATTTCCCCCCCTTTTGGTTTGTTGCAGTTTCCTGGCAGGTTGCCAGCCACTGTTTTGGGTGCCACACGGATAGCTGATAAGACTGCTCACAGTCCCAAAACAAGCAGAATCTTTTAAAATAGATCTCTGCAACGACGCAGCGATATTCAAGGATGTTTCAAAGTACTGCTGTGCCTCCTCCAATTTCCAACAAATGTTTTAAAATTCATTTGTTTTTGTTTTTGGACAGGAGCTCTGCAACACCACACTTCCTCGCATAACCAGCTTTTTTTTGTTTAAAATCAAAGATATTTATTCAAATATTAAAACAGTATTTAAAACACAATAAAACTAAACAGAACCCACCACCATAGTACAAGACAAAACAAATATACTACTAAACAACTATATTTCAATCCTTGTCCAGGATACATTCAACCCCCCTCGGTGTCCAGTGGTCCCGGAAATCCCCCAGGGTGGCCATGGACAGCTCGTAGTCCCTTTCGAATAGCACCCGGGCGCGGATGTACCCCCGGAAAAGGGGCAGGCAGCTGGCTCGGGTAAAGTCCTCCACTGCCTTGCACCGTGACTCGTGGAAGGCCAGCTTGGCCAGGCCCAGGAGCAATCCTACCAAAACAATTCCTACAAAACATACAAACAATTTCATTTACACAAACATCCATCACAGTGAATCCCCTCCTCGCTGTGATGGAAGGCAAAGTCTTCTCTCTCCCCCGCACCATTTCTCTCCCGATGTCCAAGCCCCAGGCGGGCGCTGGAATGTCCCAGCGGCCATTGAGTCTACGCCTGCCGATGTACGGCCCCGCTCTAGGCCCAAAGGTCACAGTTGGAGCCCCAGGCGGGCGCTGGAATGTTCTGCGGCCATTGAAGCTGCGCGGGGCGATGTACGGCCCCGCTCCGGTTCGATCCAACCCCGCGACACGAGCGGGAGATGTTGCATTGGGGGAGCTCTGGAAAGCGGTCTCCCACACGGACCCGCGAGCTCCCAATATCCCGACAGTCCACCGGCAGTAATCTGCAGCTGGAGCTGGAGCTCCGGAGTCGGGCCGCAGCAGCGAGCCACCAGGTATAGCAAAGTTCCCATTGCAGTCCTGAGTGAGTTCAACACTCTTGGCCATGGTGTTTGTCAGGTGAGATTTGGGGGTGGCAGTTAAAGAGTCAAAGTGTCAAACAGTACGGAAACAGACCCCTCGGACCCATATCTATGTCCACCAAAATGTTGAAAGCAGCTAGTCCCATCTGCCCGCATTTGGCCCATATCCTTCTAAGCTTCTCCTATCCATGAACCTGTTCAAATGTCTTTTAAACACTGTTATTGTACCCACCATTGCAGTTACCTCTGGCAGCTCATTCCATATACCCATTGCAGTGTGCATGAAAACATTGTCCATTAAATTAAATCTCTTCCCACTTACCTTAAACCTGTGCCCTCTAGTTTTAGAGATGGGGGAGCCTCCGCGAATGAAGAAGGACCATTGATGACGACATTGAACACTTTAAGATTTAAGATTGCAAAATTTAAGACTGCACAAATCATGTACAAAGCAAGAAATAATTTACTTCCAGGAAATATACAAACATTGTTTATGGAAAGACAGGGTGGGTATAATTTGAGAGGGAAACATAATTTAAAAAACTCAATGTCAGAACAACTCTTAAAAGTATGTGCATAGCAATCTGTGGAGTGAATTTGTGGAATGGTCTGGAACAGGAGATAAAACTTAGCATAGGAGCAGGGAGGTTCTACTTCAGTTGTACAGGGTCTTGGTGAGACCACACCTGGAGTATTGCATACAGTTTTGGTCTCCAAATCTGAGGAAGGACATTATTGCCATAGAGGGAGTGCAGAGAAGGTTCACCAGACTGATTCCTGGGATGTCAGGACTGTCTTATGAAGAAAGACTGGATAGACTCGGTTTATACTCTCTAGAAATTAGCAGATTGAGAATGGGATCTTATAGAAACTTACAAAATTGTTAAGGGGTTAGACAGGCTAGATGCAGGAAGATTGTTCCCGATGTTGGGGAACTCCAGAACAAGGGGCCACAGCTTAAGGATAAGGGGGAAATCCTTTAAGACTGAGATGAGAAGGACTTTTTTCACACAGAGAGTGGTGGGTCACTGGAACTCTCTGCCACAGAGGGTAGTTGAGGCCAGTTCATTGGCTATATTTAAGAGGGAGTTAGATGTGGCCCTTTTGGCTAAGGGGATCAGAGGGTATGGAGAGAAGGCAGGTACAGGATACTGAGTTGGATGATCAGCCATGATCATATTGAATGGCGGTGTAGGCTCGAAGGGCCGAATGGCCTACTCCTGCACCTAATTTCTATGTTTCTATGTTTCTAAATCTTTCCCCCCCCCACCTTAAACCTATTCCTCATCACCTTAAACCTATGCACATACTCACTGCTTCTGATGAAGGGTCCTGCTTCATTTCAGCACAGTGCATCTGTCCACAGACGCTGCCTGACCTGCCGAGCGTTTTCTGTTATTATTTACCCATACTTCTGTGATAAAAGGGCGGCACGATGGCACAGCAGTAGAGTTGCTGCCTTACAGCGTATTCAGCGCCAGAGACCAGGGTTCCATCCTGACTATGGTTGCTGTCTGTACGAAGTTTGTACATTCACCCTGTGACTGCATGGTTTTTCTCCGGGATCTTCAGTTTCCTCTCACACTCCAAAGACGTACAGGTTTGTGTTAATTGGCTTTCTATGAATATAAAGTTGACCTTAGTGTGTGTGGGATAGTGTTAATGTGCGGGGATTGCTGGTCGGTGCAGACTCAGTGGGCCAAAGGGCCTGTTTCCACACTGCATCTCTAAAACAAAGTCTGATTTCTGATTTCTGTTATTTGCATTTAATTTTATATTTTCATTTCCAATTCTTGTTGTTTACTTGCAGGTGATTCTAAATCCTTTAAAGCCTCGCATGTCCCTCTCCAAAGGTATTTTATCTATCGTTATCATCTGGACACTGGCGTCTTGTTTCTCTCTGCCTCGCGCTATTTACCAGACGTTGTTTCACTACGTGAACAGGTAAATCTTACTGAAACACCTCCCTTCCCCATCCCACTGCCCCTATCACTCATCCCAGCCTTGTGGAGTTGTGGGTTGATGTCTACAGCACTCTAGCTTCTGGGCCCACAACATAGGTCACGGAGTCATATAGTGTGTATACAGGCCATTCAGCCCAACAGGTTCATGCTAACCATCCATATTAATCTCATTTTCAAGAACTAGGGGTGGCACAGTGGCACAATGGTAGAGTTGCTGCCTTACAGCGCCAGAGATTCAGGCTCGATCAGGACTACAGGTGCAGGCTGTACGGAATTTGTATGTTCTCCCCGTGACCTGTGGGTTTTTCCGGGTTAGTGGGTTAATTTGTTGAAGTAAAATTGTAAATTGTAAACTAAGCGAAACTCAAGTTAGTCATCCAGTGGGGAAATAGGCCCTTTGGTCCAACTTGCCGAGTCCACCTACCTGCGTTTCACCCATATCCATCTACACCTATCCTATACATGTACCTGCCCAGATGTTTCAAAACCATAGTGATAGTAGGTACTAGCTACTAACTACAACAAATATCACATTTGGGATGCAGGAGGGAACCAGAGCACCTGGAGAAAGCCCATGTGGTCACAGGGAGTACGTACAAACTCTGGGGTAGACACAACATGCTGGAGTAACTCAGCGGGTGAGGCAGCATCTACGGAGAGAAGGAATTGGCGACGTTTTGGGTCAAGACCCTTCTTCAAACTCTGAAGCGTTGCCCATCCC
The DNA here is from genome assembly GCA_963514005.1 of Raja brachyura. The sequence continues at coordinate 2,077,362 of OY740827.1, read as the reverse complement.
GTCTCTCCATAGCTGCTGCCTCACCCCTCTCCTCCCCCCCTCTCCCCACCCCTCCCCCTCTCACCCCACCCCTCCCCCGCTCTTCCCCTCCCCCCTCCTCTCTCCCCGCTCCCCCTCTCTCCTTCCCCACCTCTCCCCCCCTCTCCCATCACTCCCTCCGTCTCTCTCTCGCAGTCTCTCCGCATCTCTCGCCCTCCCCTCCTCTGTCCCCACCCTCTGTCCCCTCCTCTCCCATGTCTCTCTCCGTCGCACTCTTCCTGTCATTCTGCATGTCTCTCCCCCCCTCGCCATCTCTCTCCCCGCTCCCTCTCTCCCCCCTCCCTCCACCGCTCTCCCCCCATATCACTCCCTCTCGCAGTCTCTCTCTCGCAGTCTCTCTGCATGTCTCGCCCTACCCCCCTATCTCCGTAGTGTGGGAGGAAACCAGAGATCCTGGAGAAAACGCATGCGGGTTATGGGGAGAACGTACAAACTCCGTACAGACAAGCACTCACTGTCAGGATCATACACGGGTCTCTGGCGCTGTGAGGCAGCAACTCTACCGTTACGCCACCGTGATGCCCAAAGTTCTTGCTTCTTGAGTCAATGCAGAGACCACAACTGCTTAGAGCCCCCACTGCGTTAATTCAGGATTCTGTGCAAGGTTGACATGTGTCCTGCTTACTAGGCTCAGTGACAAGTTCCTGGTAATCAAACAAACAACTGCTGTTGCGTAGGAAGGAACTGCAGATGCTGGTTTACACCGAAGATAGACACAAAAGTCTGGAGTGACTCAATGGGACAGGCAGCATCTCTGGAGAGAAAGAATGGGTGGCTTTGGGTCAAGACTATTCTTCTGAGTGCTGCAGCAGAGAAACTCAGTTGGTCAGGCAAACTGCATCAATTTAATTTCCACGGGTCAAAATCTGTCTCTCCCGTAGATTCCAATAGACACCTTCCTTCTGTTCTATACTAGTGTTTCATTGCCCATTAGTCTCTGCACGCCATCCACACCAACTCATCCGCTCTCGGGGTAAAGGACATGTGATAGAGAGTTGAGTGGACATAGTTCTGCTCCTATCAATTAATTACCTTGCTATCAAGAAACTTGCTTTAGAACAACTCTGGCAAGTTTGATTTATCCGGAGAAGTTTTGTTATCAGTTAAATGCTTCTTTTATCTAACAATTTTACTTTTGTGTCTGATTATGATTATTCTGCAGTTTCCCCTGGTTATTGTTGGGGTATGTTTTCCTACTGTTATGCTGTTATCGGGCAACCAAACCATCCTATCAACTACTAGAGAGCAGTCCTAAACTACTATCTACCTCATTGGAGACCTTCGGACTATCTTTGATCGAACGCTATCTTGCACAAAATGTTGTTCACATGATTCCCTTGATCGTGTATCTGTACACTGTGGACGGCCCGGTTGTAATCATGTATTGTCTTTCCACTGACTGATTAGCACGTGACTAAAGCTTTTCACTGTACCTTGGTACATGTGACAATAAACTAAACTAAAATACCATGAGGGGCAGCACATTGGTGCAACCATTGGCAGCATGGTAACACAGCGGTAGATTTGCTGCCTTGAAGTGCCAGAGACACAGGTTCCATCCCAGATTCGACTACTGCACGTATAGCATTTGCCTTGCCTTAACCTGCGTGGGATTTCACTGGGTGCCCCGATTTCCTTCTACACTCAAAAGACGTACAGGTTTGTAGGTTAATGAGCTTATGTAAAATTGTTAAAATTGTCCCCAGGGTGCAGGATAGTGCTAGTGCACAGGGTGATCTTGGATGCCGCGGACTTGGAGTGCTGAAGGCCGTGTTTCCACGCTGTATCTCTAAAGTTGGAAGTCTAAAGTCTCCCACAGCCTCTGTTCACTGAACTTGTGTAACTTTGTCTGCACCAGAAACATGGCGACACTTGTGCACTGCCCAGGTGAGGTCTGTATGATGCAGTTCAGTTCCGTTCAGTTTATTGTCTCGTGTATGAAGGGACACAGTCACTCCTCCACATTCCTCACTGTGATGGAAGGCGAAAAAAGTTCAATCTCTGCCCTTCTTTGATATATTGAATGGCGTTGCAGGTTCGAACGGCTGAATCACTTACTCCTGCACCTATTTTTCTATGTTTCTATATTAATTGTCCATACCGTGACTCAAGCAGTACTAAGATGCTAACAGCCAGTAATTGCAACACATTTACTGTTATTATGTTTGTACCATGATTGACGTGGAACCGAGAAATTGCAGTCCAATGTCTGTTATTAACACCTTAGGTGTCCTTACCTTTGTACTCTGTTGCCTAGGGGACTAATAAGTTTTGACCTTTATATTATGTTTGATGAAAGTACCGATTTTTTTTTAACACTTCAATCTACCTGACTTTTGGAATTCCTCAGTTGGCATCTTTTTGCTGTATAAATGCACTACTGTGTCGACTTGGACTTGGATAGTGATTTGGATAGGCTGGGTGAGTGGGCAAATGTTTGGCAGATGCAGTATAATGTGGATAAATGTGAGGTTATCCACTTTGGTGGCAAAAATAGGAAAGCAGCCTATTATCTAAATGGTGGCCGATTAGGAACAGGGGAGATGCAGCGCGACCTGGGTACACCTGTCATTGAAAGTAGGCATGCAGGTGCAGCAGGCAGTGAAGAAAGCGAACGGTATGTTAGCTTTCATAGCAAAAGGATTTGAGTATAGGAGCAGGGAGCAGGGAGGTTCTACTTCAGTTGTATCGGGTCTTGGTGAGACCACACCTGGAGTATTGCGTACAGTTGTGGTCTCCAAATCTGAGGAAGGACATTATTGCCATAGAGGGAGTGCAGAGAAGGTTCACCAGACTGATTCCTGGGATGTCAGGACTGTCTTATGAACAAAGACTGCATAGACTCGGTTTATACTCTCTAGGATTTAGGAGATTGAGAGGGGATCTTATAGAAACTTACAAAATTCTTAAGGGGTTGGACAGGCTAGATGCAGGAAGATTGTTCCCGATGTTGGGGAGGTCTAGGACAAGGGGTCACAGCTTAAGGATAAGGGGGAAATCCTTTAGGACCGAGATGAGAAGGACTTTTTTCACATAGAGAGTGGTTGGTCTCTGGAACTCTCTGCCACAGAGCGCAGTTGAGGCCAGTTCATTGGGTATATTTAAGAGGGAGTTAGATGTGGCCCTTGTGGCGAAGGGGATCAGAGGGTATGGAGAGAAGGCAGGTACGGGATACCGAGTTGGATGATCAGCTATGATCATATTGAATGGCGGTGCAGGCTCGAAGGGCCGACGGGCACTCAAACCGACCTCCCTTCAATTGACTACATAACATAACTTACTGCCTCGGCAAGTATAGCAGCATAATCAAGGATGAGTCACACCCTGGCATCTCCCTCTTCTCCCATCCCCCATCAGACAAAAGGTATACAAGTGTTAAAACACACAGAACCTCCGGAATCAGGGACAGTTTCTTCCCAGCTGTTATCAAACAATTGAATCATCCTACCACAACCAGAGTGTAGTGCTGAACAACAATCTACCTTTTTGATGACCCTTGGATATCCTTCATCAGACTTTGCTGGCTTTACCTTGCACGAAACGTTACTCCCTTATCATATATCTATACTCTGTAAATGGATCGATTATAATCATGTATTGTCTTTCTGCTGACTGGGTTAGCATGCAACAAAAAGCTTTTCACTGTACTTTGGTACACGTAACAATAAACTAAACTAAAGAGATAGGCAGAGATAGATCGATTCCTGTATTGTGTTTAAATAGAATTTACCTGTACATGTAGTGAACCAACTTCTGGTAAATGGCGTGAGGCAGAGAGAAACAGGACGCTAGTATCCAGATGATAGCGATAGAGAAATTACATTTGGAGAGTGACTTGCGATGCTTTCAAGGACGTAGAATGAATCGCCTGCAACAAGAATTGGAAATAATAATACCAAAATAATGCAAAATATGGCAACCAAACCATCCTGCCAACTACTAGAGAGCAGTCCTAGACTACTATCTACTTCATTGGAGACCTTCGGACTATCTTTGATCGAACGCTATCTTGCACAAAATGTTGTTCACATGATTCCCTTGATCGTGTATCTGTACACTGTGGACGGCCCGGTTGTAATCATGTATTGTCTTTCCACTGACTGATTAGCACGTGACTAAAGCTTTTCACTGTACCTTGGTACATGTGACAATAAACGAAACTAAAATACCATGATGGGCAGCACATTGGTGCAACCATTGGCAGCATGGTAACGCAGCGGTAGATTTGCTGCCTTGAAGCGCCAGAGACACAGGTTCCATCCCAGATTCAACTACAGGTGCTGCCTGTACAGCATTTCTACATTCTTGCCGTAACCTGCGTGGGTGTAGAGCCTCGCCTGGTTTGATCTACAAGTGGCTGCTCTTTGACTGGGTTTATGTTCCACAGGTCCGGTTTGTAAGCAGTAACTGGGTCTTTGGATGGACCATGTGCCACGGCAGCTGGTTCTCGCAGTATTGTTCTCTCTACGTCTTGACACTGACTTTGATGGCGATAACACTGGATCAGTATCAGGTATGGTACGCACGCACGCACGCACACGCACGCACGCACGCACACACGCACACACGCACACACACACACACACACCCCCCCCCCCCCCCTCCCTCTTCTCCCCTCTCCCATCGGGGAAGAAGGTAGCGTGAAAATCCAGATTCAGGGACAGTTCCTGCCCAGTTATTGTCAGGTAACTGTACCATCCTATCACAACCACAGAGCAGTCCTGATCTACTATCTCTTTGGTGACCATCGGACTATCCTTGATCAGTCTTTGCTGGCTTTGCCTTGCACTAAACGTTATTTCCACACCATGTATCTATACATTGTAAATGGCTTGTTTGTATTCATGTGTTGTCTTCCTGCTGACTGGTTAGCACGCAACAAAGGCTTTCCACTGTACCCTGGTGCACGTGACAATAAACCAAACTGAACTGAACTGCTTCAGGCAACCCAGAAGTAGTAAACAGACCCTTCGGCTCACAGAGTCCGTGCCAGCTGTCAAACACTCATAACCTGCATATTATTATAGATCATTTTCCACCTTGGAAAAAAGATTTGGAAAAAAGTCTCCCAATCTATGCCTCTCACGGTTTTATATATTTCTATCAGGCTTCCACTCGGCCTCACTTGTTCTAGAGAAAACAATCCAAGTCTGTCCAACGTCCCTTTACAGCTAATTCACTTTAATCCAGGTATCATTCTGGTAAACCTCTTCTGCATCCTGGCCAAAGCCTCCACATCCTCCCTGTAAAGGGGCGACCAGAACTGCACACAATACTCAATAAGCAGACTATCCAAAGTTTTATAAAGGTGTAACATCACGATCTGATTCTACGTAGAGTCATAGAGCACGGTGGCACAGCACGGTAGGCCTCATTCTACTCCTGTTCCTTATGACCTTTTCCCGCTGCCCCCACCCAGAGCCCAGATCAAGACCACGGTGAAACGGAAGGTCTACGAGGACAGCAGCGTGCCGCTCCCTTCAGAGTCGCCAAAGGTGCAGAAGATGATGGCGGCTGCCGCGGAGGCCACCGGCGTCCCGGCAAACACCACGCCACCTCAGCAACGGCGGTTGTTGGAAACGCGCCTTCCACGGACTCGGTGGCAGCTAAGAAGCAGCAGGCGTCAGGTACATTGGCTCGATGGTTTCTTTAATATCAAGTGAACTAAGGTACAGTGAGATTCTTTTTTTGCATACTGATCAGTTTGGTTCAGTTTAATGTCACGTGTGCAGTGAAATGCTTTCTTTCTCCAGATGGTGGTGAATCTGTGGAATTCAATGGCACAGAATGCTGTGGAGGCCTGGTCAATGGGTATTTTTATGGCAGTGATTGTCAGATTCTTGATTAGTACTGGTGTCAAGGGATATGGGGAGAAGGCAGGAGAATGGGGTTCGGAGGGAGAGATACAGCAGCCATTATTGTATGGCGGAGTGGACCTAATGGGCCGAATGGCCTAATTCTGCTCCTATCACTTATGAACATGACGTATGAACGTCACTGGATCAAGGGTGGAAAGGGAAATAAGGGAGGAACTGCCTCTTAGAAAAATGGTCACGTATGCACAAATTCATGTGGACTCTCGCTCTGTGAAGCCTTAACTGAAATGGATATAGCTGGAAATAAGGATGGTTACAATTTGTATGATGCAGTACAGTTTAGTTTATTGTCACGTGTACCGAGGTACAGTAAAAAGATTTTGTAGTGTGCTATGCAGGCAGCAGGAAGACAATACATGACAATACATGATACACGAGCCATTTACAGTGTATAGATACGTGCTACAGGAATAACTTTTAGTGCAAAGTAAAGCCAGCAAGGTCTCATCGAGGATAGTCCGAGGGTTACCAATGAGGTAGATAGTAGTTCAGCACTGCTCTCTGGTTGTGGTCGGATGGTTCAGTTGCCTGATAACAGATTGGTGAGATTATTGCCGGACATAAGCACAATCCTTTAGAGATACAGCACGGAACCAGGCGCTTCGGCCCACCACGTCAATGCTGACAAGCGATCACCCCATACACTAGCACTATCCTACACACTTGGGACAATTTACAATTTACAGATCAAATAACCTACAAACCTGTTCATCTTTGGAGTGTGGGAGGAAACCAGAGTTCTCAGAGAAAATCCATGCACATACCCAATACAGACAAGCACCTGTAGTCAGGATCGAACTCGGGTCTCTGGCGCTGAAAGCGCTGTAAGGCAGCAATTCTACCACTGCACCACCGTGACACCCTTACAAACTTATAACGTACAAACTGATTACAGTGCCAATATGGATTAGTCTGTCCAGCACCTCGTGGGTGAGTAGTTTGCGCAGGTGAGCGGTCATTGATGCAGTAATGATGGTGATTTATTCTACCTGTTCCAGTGAGTGTCCTGAATGACTCTGGTCAACAGTGATCTAGTAGACATTGAAGGCCTGGGAGAAGGTTCTTCAGCCAAGAAACTCAACTTTGATCAGGGTATGTGTTGCTCTGTGGGAAGAACAATTTCCTGCCTCTAGCGTGTCCAACCCCAGTTAAAAATGAATGAATAGCCCTCGTGTTGAATATCCCATCGGTTATACGCTAGCTCGCAGCGTGTTCCCCTCCATCTAATTTCCCCATTAATTTCCCATTAAACCACTCTTTTTTATGCAGCTATCCACACCCCCTCTCCCGTGCCCCCATCTCCCTTGACCAGTGTACTTTGGGCAACTTACTGTAACAGACTGGGCTTATACTCACTGGAATATTGGGCTTATATTCCCTGTAATTTACGATGAGAGGGGATCTTATAGAAATGTAAAATTCTTAAAGGATTAGACAGGCTAGATGCAGGAAAAATGTTCCCAATGTTGGAGGAGTCCGGAACCAGGGGTCACAGTTTAAGAATAAGGGGAAGGCCATTTAGGACTGAGATGAGGAAGTACTTTTTCAGCCAGAGATTTGTGAATCTGTGGAATTCTCTGCCACAGAAGGCAGTGAAGGCCAAATCACTGGAGGTAGACAATAGAAAATAGAACCAGCACCGTCATTCACTGTGATCATACTGATCATCCACAATAAGTACCCCATTCATGCCTTCTCTCCCTATCCCTTGACTCTGCTATCTTTAAGAGCTTTGTCTAACTCTCTCTTGAAAGCATCCAGAGAATTGGCCTCCACTGCCTTCTGAGGCAGAGAATTTCACAGGTTCACAACTCTCTGTATGAAAATGTTTTTCTTCATCCATGTTCTAAATGGCTTACCCCTTTTTCCTAAACTGTGGCCACTGGTTCTGGACTACCCCAACATCGGGAGCATGTTTTCTGCCTCTAGCGGGTCCAAACCCTTTCATAATTTATGTTCCAATTAGATCTACTCTCAGTCTTCTAAATTCCAGAGTATACAAGCCCAGCCACTCCATTCTATCCACATATGACTGTCCCAGCTATCCCGGGAATTAACCTCGTGAACCTACGCTGCAATAGCAAGAATGTCCTTCCTCAAATTTGGAGACCAAAACTGCACATAATACTCCAGGTGTGGTCTAAGGCCCTGTACAACTGCAGAAGGACCTCTTTGCTCCTATACTCAACTCCTCTTGTTATGAAGGCCAACATGCCATTCACTTTCTTCGCTGCCTGCTGCACCCGCATGCTTACTTTCAGTGGCTGATGAACAAGGACACCCAGGTCTCGTTTACTTCCCTTTTTCCCAACATGACATCATTCAGATAATAATCTGCCTTCTGTTTTTGCCACCAAAGTGGATGACCTCACATTAATCCACATTAAACTGCCTCTGCCATGCATCTGCCCACCCACCATTTTCCTACTCACATCCTCAAACAATTCCTACAGATTAGTCATGCATGATTTCCCCATCATATATCCATGCTGACTTGGACCGATCCTGCTACTGCTATCCAAATGTGCCACTATTTCATCTTTAATAATTGACTCCAGCATCTTCCCCACCGCCAATGTCAGGCTAACTAGTCTATAATTCCCTGTTTTTTCTCTCCCGCCTTTCTTAAAAAGTGGAATAACGTTAGCTACCCTCCAATCAACAGGAACTGATCCTAAATCAATAGAACATTTGAAAATGATCACGAATGTGTCCACAATTGCTATAGCCCTTTCCTTAAGTTTCCTGGGATGCAGACTATCAGGACCTGGGGATTTATCAGCCTTCAGTCTCATCAGTCTACCCAACACCATTTCCTGCCTAATGTAAATTTCCTTTCGTTCCTCCGTCCCCTAGATTACCTGGCCATTAGTACATCAAGGTGATTGTTAGTGTCTTCCCTAGTGAAGACAGATCCAAAGTACCTGCTCAACTCGTCTGCCATTTCCTTGTTCCCCATAATAAATTCCAAGGCTCTGTGGGGGAGGACCGTAGTCTAGGGTCCTTCTGCTGCTGGACATGGGGGGCAGCGTGTGGTCGTGATGCCCCTCAAAAAATAAGGGGAGGGATATTGGCTTAGAAAACCATCCTGTTTAAATTCCAGGAAATCCCCCTCCTCAACGTTGATACCAAGTTGGTTGGCCCAATCTATATGTAGATTAAAGTAGTTATCACCCATGATAACTGCTGTACCTTTGCTGCACATTGAGCTTCCTGGAGTCATGTGTCTGTAATCCCAACTATATCATATCCGTTAACTACTAGCTGTGCATTCAATTCATCCACCTTATTACGAATGCTCCTCGCATTAAGGCACAAAGCTTTCAGGCTTGTTTTCCTATTCTCCCCTCTACCTTTTGTTTCTGTCTCTTTGTTACGGCCCTCTGCCTCCTGCATTGGTTCCCATCCCCCTGCCCAGTTAGTTTCAACATGACCGTTCATACACTCTCTATCCCGTTAACTGCACGCATACGCTTCCACGTTGTTCACCCCCCCCCCCCACTGTTTAGTTTAACCAACACCAACTCCTCAGCCACCTATTCAGATCCCCTTTCTCCCTGTTCTTACCCTCACTAGCACTAGAGTGGGGGAGGTTTGAAGTGGTGTCTTAGTATAGGGGCTGAAATATTCTTTACCTGCTGTCTCATAATGTCAGCAAACTGTGTGTGGAAACCAGCGACCGGTCTCAGCAGCAGCACTGCGGCAGACCAGGGGAGGGCGACACAGGCTCTGCTCACAACACTGGCAGAGGCAGGTTGTAGATGGAGACAGTGGGCAGAGAGACAGAGGTGAGCGGGAGAGGAAGGAGGTAGAGGTGAAAGCGGGGGAGAGAGAGAGAGGTGAGGGGAGGGAGAGGTGGGGGAGGAGGGAGGTAGAGGGTGAGGTGAGAGAGAGAGATAGGTCAGAGATTGAGAGAAAAACGTGAGAGAGGGAGAGGTGAGAGAGGGTGAGGTGACAGCTCAGAAGCGAGAGGGTTGGAGTGGGTCTCGAACCTACAACCCCTTTGTCTTGGAGTCTGGGGGAGTCGGAGGGGCTGGCAGGCGGAGGGAGGGCCGAGCGGTCTGTAGACTGGAGATGCCAATGTGGTTTGTGCTTCCAGGTCGGGGAGAGGTCCCTCTGCGACGGCAGAAAAGACTGAAACGGGAGATCATCGGCGGCAGCGACTCGCAAGCGTGAGACTACTGTGGCAAGTCAGCGTGCAGAAGGTGAAGACACACCTGTGTGGCGGATCCATCCTGTGCAACTGGTGGGTGCTGACTGCAGCTCACTGTCTCTTCAAACTAAGGTGAGCAAGACCAGGTGCAACTGTGCATTGATGGGTCTCCCTCGATACCTTTCTCACAGCCAGATATCTGTGCACTGACCCGTGTCTCTCACTCCCCCTCTCCCAGGGGGGATACGTGTAAACTGACCGCTCTCTCTCTATCCTCTCGCAGAGAATTAACCTCACACTGACTGGTGTCTCTCTCGGTCCTCTCACAGAAGATTATGCTCACACTGGTCGCTCTCTGTCTCTCTGTCTCTCTGTCTCTCTGTCCTTCCCTCTCTCTCTCTCAGGGGATATATGTGCACTGACTCCGCGCCGACCTCTACACACTACCACTACCCTGAAGAGGGATTTATTTTTACATTTCACGCCAAGCCAAGCGGTGCAGACAGCTTCTCTTGGACCAAAGGGTGAATTTGTGGAATTAATTGCTGTAGATGGATGTGGAGACCAAGTCCCTCTCCCTCTTTTTTTTTGTCTTTTGAAAAAATCTGGAGTAATTCAGCGAGGCAGGCAGCTTCTGTAGGACCAAGGGGCACAGCTCTGGGACATATGACTATTTTCTGCTCTTCAGGTACCTAAAGAAACTTTTCATTCTTTTGTTAAATATTTGTTAATAGAAGCACATATCAAGATAAGGATATACATGTCATGTACATTCTTAATATTATTAATATTAACAATTATTTCTACTTTGTACTTCTATGAGTTTTTCATTTTTTATATAGATAGAAAATATAAGAGAAAAATAAAATATAGAGAGATTCAGAAAAATGAATGAAGTATTAAGCAGTTTGTACATCATTGGAGATATATCATGGGTTATTATATGTAAATCTTCGTCTATTTCTTCGTTCAGGCATCAGTCAGGTTCTCGCACCGAACCACTTTGACCCTTTAAATATTCGATAAATGAAGACAAGCTTTTCATTCTTAAAGAATCTGGTGAACCTACGCTGCACTCCGTCATTAGCAATAACTTCCTTCCTCAAATGATCCCATTCCTGCTTTCTCCCCATATCCCTTGACTCTGCTATCTTTAAAAGCTCCATCTATCTCCCCCTTGAAAGCCCCCAGAGAATTGGCCTCCACTGCCTTCTGAGACAGAGAATTCCACAGATTCACAACTTTCTGCATGAAAAAGTATTTCCTCATCTCTGTCCGAAATGGTCTACCCCTTAATCTTAAACTGTGGCCCTTAGTTCTGGACTCTCCCAGCTTGGAAACATGTTTCCTGCCTCTAGCATTTCTAAACCCATAATAATCTTATGTTTCAATAAATGGCCTCATACAGCTGAAAAAAATCTTTACAAAAAATGTTACCTGAAATGTATCTTTGCCTATCACTGAGATGAGAAAAACCTTTTTCACCCAGAGTTGTAAATTGTGGAATTCTCTGCCACAGAAGACAGTGGTCTTGTCTCCTTCAGCAGCACCTGGGTCTCACTTCCTGAGCTCAGACTCCCACTTCTCCTCACCTCACCTACGCTCATTACTCCTAACCTACACACTTACACCTTGACTAATCCCCTCGCCTCACTAAAGCCCTCGCCTCGATGATACCTCACGACCAAACTTCTCCTCACACCAAAACCTCGCCTCGACTAAACCGTACCTCACTAAACCTCGCCCCTCAAATAAAGCTCACACCCAAGCTCACAACCAGGGTGGAAGATTGCAACCTTCACGTGGTCCGCCCTGTTTCGACGAATGCAATCAACCCGACGTGCACAATCAAATAAAATAAAATAGAACAAGTTGTCCTACAACTTTAGGCTGTGCACACCATACGCAAGAAGAAGAAGAAGAGCTCACACCTGAACTTAATTAAACTCCACCTCACACCTAATCCGCACTGCGTCTACTCGCAGCCTCTCTGCCGCTCCCGCTATTTATAGCCTCCGCGGCCAGGGGGGCGGAGCTGAGCGTGGAGAGCGGCGCAGCCGCATTGCCCGCGAGAGCCGGTGGGAGGGGAGGGGCGCAAGCGCGTTGACGTCGAGCCCGGCCCTGCCCCCCCGCACACGGCGGCCGCAGCCCCTCCCCACGGAGCGGGACAGAGGCGGTGATTAATCGAGGCGGGGATTATGTGGGAGGTGGGAGGTTTAGTCGAGGTGGAAAAACAGATTAATTTCTAGGAAAACAAAAAGATAATATCTGGATTAAAGTCGCTTCTGGAGCCCCTCAGGATTAGGGGCGCTGAAGCTAAAGGTGAGGGAGGGAGAGGTGAGAGAGGGAGGGAAAGGAGAGGAAATGGAGAGGAAGAGGTGAGAGGGGTTGAGAGAGGGAGAGGTGAGATGGGGAAATGAGAGAGAGGTGCAAGAGGGAGATATGAGTGGGGCAGACAGCTTCTCTTGGACCAAAGGGCACAGCCTAGGGACATATGAGGCAAAGGCAGGGGAATGGGTTTGGGGGGGAAAGACCTGATAGGCCAAATTCCCTAAATCTGCTCCTATCATTTCTGAACTTGTGTACTTCAATGGATCAAAGGTGGGGAGGGGGACAGGTAAGGGGTGAACAGCCACCTTGAAAAATGGTGAAATATGTACAAAGGCTTCACTCTTGTGGAGTCTTGCTCTGTAAATTATCGGCTGCAATGGATTAAGTGGGAATAGTAAGATTGAACGAGAACTTACCAGTTCGAAGGTTGATCTTTATTTCATGAGGAGTCGAAGTGAGGGATTTCGTGAAGAGCCCGCCGGCGCGCATGCTCGACATACTTCAAAGTAGCGGCGTGGAATCACAGAAACCAACAATAGAAATGACTTCGCATAGTATGATTGAATTGACTAAGATTACCAGATGAAGGTGATTGAGGGTTGGGCGAGGAGGGCACGAAATCCCTCACTTCGACTCCTCATGAAATAAAGATCAACCTTCGAACTGGTAAGTTCTCGTTCAATCTTACTATTTCATTTCGGAGTCACGTGAGTGACTTCGTGAAGACTTCAAAGCTTCTGTGATTACACGCCCTGGACCACGTCCATGCTGACACACCACTACCAGGGATGGATGGGAGGAACAAACTGGCTCAATAGCTCATACTGCAAAACAAAAGCATATTTATTAATAACAAATCAAAAACCCCTCATGCGGGGACATCTCCACGTTCTTGACCTGCATTCAGCACGGCTTCTGCGAACTGTAGAGGAGCAGCAACAGGCTTGTTATAAAAACGCTGGAACACAGCTTCATTCGCCCATCCTGCTGTGGCGAGAATTTGGTCCATGGGCACCTCCATGACCCTCGCCGCTGACGTCGATGCAGCCCTGGTGGAATGAGACTTGAACACATTAGTGTCGATACCTGACTTACCCAAGACGACTCGAAGCCACCTGGATATCGTCTGGACTGTCACTCGATGATGAGGTCTCTTATGAGTGACAAGCAGGTATCTCTCCATTCCTCTGATGCGTGCCGTCACCTTGACATAGTGGCGGATATGTGAGGCTAAACATAGCCTAGCATCTGCGGGGTATGCCGGGAACTTCAGCTGCAGCCCTGTGCACCCAGGTCTATGCTGCTTTAGTAGCTCGTCAACGAAAAAGACTACTTCTGTAGGGGTAGATGTCATTCTGTCGACACGCAGTTTGTGTAGTGTCTGTACCCTCTGAGCTGAAGTCAGCGCTAGTAACATCACCAGCTTCATGGTGAGTTGGTCCAGTTGGAGCCCTTCCATGGGAGACCACGTCCTGAGCAGGGTTAATACGTCCCTGACATCCCAGGTGATATTATAGCGTGGTGTAGGCGGATTCATATTGAATATACCCCGCATGAGTCTGGACACTAGCCTGTTGGATCCTACCCCAATCTTGAGGTAGAATGATAGCGCACTTCTGGCGCTGTTGATGGCACTGTAACTTAAGTGTTCATCATGGTGCAACCCCGCGAGGAATTCCAGGACGTCGGTTATTGTCACGTCATCGTACGTGATGCGAGAGCGGCTGCAGTAGGCTTCCCACTTCTTAATATGCGAGCGGTATCTTCGCCTTGTGGACTCTCGACACGACGCCCCGATGGTATCCATGGTCCGAGCCGAGAGGCCGTATTGGACTAACGGCCTGTTCAGAACCTGCAAGCCAACAAATTTAAATAGCCATGGCAGGGATGTGGCTCCCCTGACACAGGGTGAGTAACCAATTGTGGGCAACCCTTCAAAAGGACCCAAGGTTCGTTGAGCATGTCAAAGACCACCGGATACCAAGGCTGTGTGGGCCAGTCGGGTATAATAAGGATGCCCTTGGCAGCATCTGCCTGAATCTTTCGCAATACCCGACTGATGAGGCAAAACGGAGGGAAGGCATAGAAAACCCAATTCCCCCAGTCCAGCGAGAATGCATCTAGCGCTATTGCCCCAGGATCTGGTTCCCATGAAACGTAGGCTGGTACCTGATGGTTCAACCGTGACGCAAAAAGGTCAATGTCCGGTTTACCAAATTTGGCTGTGACTTTAGCAAAAATCTCAGGATGCAACATCCATTCAATGTTGTCATTAAATTTGCGTGACCTGGTGTCCGCCACAGTATTAAGCTCACCTGGCAAATAGGTAGCTGAAATCCAAATGTCTCTTTGAATACACCAGAGCCAAATTGAGTTAGCCAATTTGTCACACGAAACTGACCTGGTACACCCATATGGTTTAAATATGCCACAGCTGTGGTGTTGTCTATTTGGAGACGGACGTGTGCTCCAACAAGCTTGGAACAATATGCACGAAGTCCGTGGAATGCTGCCAGCAACTCCAAATAGTTAATCCCTTGAGTCAACAACATCGATGCCTCAAGGGTGTCCCATCTACCCCCACAACTAGAGCAATTATCAGTAGCTCCCCAGCCATTGGAGCTTGCATCAGTCTGTAAATATACCACCGGATTAGCCTCCCTGACAGGCTTAAATGAGTTGCTAATGTGACACACCCACCATTGCAACTCAGTTATCGCTTCGGACGGCAGCTGCATAGATCGATCGTAATGACCAGCGTTCCATTTTAACGCAGTAATTTTAGCTCTTTGCAAATTCTGATAATGCAAAGGTCCATATCGTGCTGCCGGAAACAAAGCCACTAACTTGCCAATTACTGTGGCTGTATGCCGAATCGATGGTATATTGGTGCCAATTAAATCTTTGCACACCTTAGTGACTTCCTCAATTTTGTTAATTGGTATAGTTATCCTCATGCTCATTGAGTTCACCGTGAACCCTAGGTAATTAATTACCTGGGCAGGGCAGAACTTTGATTTCTCTGGATGGACAATGAATCCTAATTGTTGAAATATATTGACAGCAGCTGCAACACCCTGTTCAGCCAATTGCAGGGTGTGGCCCACAATAAAGACATCATCTAAATAGGCCATAACTATATGATGTCGTTGTCTCAAATAAGCCATGATTGGCTTCACCAATTTAGTGAACAATCTAGGGGCTGTAGTAAGCCCATTAGGCAAAGCCTTATACTGCCAAAGTTGCCCCATCCAGATAAATTTCAAAAACCTTCTATCATCTTTCTGGATGGATACTGAATAATATGCATCCCTCAAATCAATGCATGCCATAAAGCAGCCATGAGAAATCAATGATTTGGTTGTTTCAAACGTATCCATTTTAAAATGAGTATATTTTACAAACGTATTCAAACGGGTTAGATCAATAATGACACGACAGCCTCCATCCTTCTTAGGTCTAGTAAATATGTTCGAAACAAATTCAATTGGCTCATGCACTGTTTTCTCAATCACACCCTTCTGTTCCAAACCTAAAATTTCCTTGTAACCTGCTGCCTGTTCTGCAGCAGACAATTTGAACGTACGACCAGGCATGTGCTGGGATGGAGGAATGTCGCCATTAATAAACTCAATTTTATGCCCCTGAATATTCCGCAACACATACTCATCACCAGTAAAATTACCCCATGCATCCAAAAACAACCGTAAACGACCACCAACATGGGAAGTTAAACAGAGAGAAAAGAGAGAACCAGACCCCCTCACCTCCGTGGTTACCGGCGGTCCTTGACACGTGTGGGTGGCCGTGGAGGTGCTGGGTTGGCTTGAGGGCGCGGCGTCTTCGATTTCCAAAAAGGTCTCTGCCGACCCTGTCCTAAAAAAGACCCTTGGTGCTGGTTCTGGTGTTGTTGTCGTTGTGGAGCTAGAGGGTGAGTCCTCGTCGAGGCACTGGCCGACCCTCGTGAGCGAATGTATGGAGCTTTTGAGCCGGACGGTGTGGGGGCACTCTTAGAGCGCATGATCCCCACCGTTTTGGCTTGTTCGTCAAGCTCTTTGACTCTCTTCGAGAGGTCCTCACCAAAGAGCTGACGGGGCGGCGGCGGCGGCGGTGGTTTGCACAATCCTGCAAACTTCGGGTTGAGTGCTGGGCGGATGCTGTTTTTGCGAAACCCGTTGATTTCGTGCTGGGTCGCGCACAATAAGGCCAGAGCATCTTCCTGGTCCAAATTCAGCTCGTCCTCGTCCACCGACCGCGCAAAGGCGGTAATACCGGCCGTGAGGAGTTTCAGGATCCGCTGCAATTGTAGCTCTTGTTGACGGATAGCCGCACTGATGTTGCCCCATATTGGCGTATTGACCACAGGCACGTTGAGGGAGTTGCAGTTTGATGGAGCCTTGTGACGGCTCATAGCCTGGATGAGGACTTCTTCCTGCAGCACCTGATTATTAAGAAAGTCCACTGTGGCTGCCAGCTTTGAATTGAGAGGAAGACCAGCCGTATGTGGGGCCGCGAATTTGGTCGCCACATCCAAAAGTTCCTCCGCTGGCACCTCCACCGGAGGTGGTACGGGATCCACCAGAACCTCCTCCTCGTGCTGCTCCAGGCTGATAGTAGATGTTGGTGAAGACGCCCTGTGCCTGTTGCTGCCCTGCTGTTGTTGACGTTGAAGCAGGAGCTCCAGCAGCCGCTCCATACGGTCAATACGCCCTTCACCCTGAACACTCAGGTGGTCGGAGTCCTCCGGCTCTGAAAAGAAAACCGGGCTCCTGTCATCGGCCCGCACCTCGTCGAGGCCCTGCCGGTGCCGGTAGTTGTCGCTAACAGCCGCCGAGGCGAAACTGCGCGATTCCTGCGCGGGCGTGTTCAATCGCCTCCGTTTAGCGAGAGCTGAAGCCGCTGCCACTAAGGGCACATGCGGCGAGGTGTCGGCACCAGCCGAAGCATGGCTGCCTGGGGCCCGCGCAGTCTTGCCGGCTGCCCACATCGTGGACGTTGCCGACGCATGGTGCCGCCCACCCATCCATGGGGGGCTCGGCGACCGCGACGAGACCCGACTCAACCGACCCGTCCCGGCGTCGAGAGTCGGGGTGTGCCGGCTGGACCTCACAGCCGCCCCGGGTCTCGCCCTGGAACCTGACCGCTCCTCCGCGACAGGCAATGCCTTAGCCCTAACAGGGTTAGGCTTCTGGGCTCCTCCCCTCCCCCTTCTCGGAGGGCTGAGTGGAACAGGCCGTGCAACGGCACGCGCCCTGCTCGAGGTCGCCAGCGAGCCCGCTGACAACCTGACTGCCATGGCAGGGTCCCCCTGCTCTGGCGGCACACCACACTCCTCCTCGTCGAACTCCTCCGAGCTGTGGTGTGCTGGCGGATCTGGACCTGTGAACACAGGGCTTACCCACATCTCCGCCTGAGTCCCGGCCTGCGCTGCAGGTACTGCCGATGGTAAAGGCCCCGGAACTGTTGACCGGCGAACTCGTCCTGACGTCCTCCGGCCCTTCGAACTCCCATCCATGTCCTTGCTGCAAGACATAATCAGACAACAAGGACCACCAACTAAAGGTGGAATACTCACCTCCGTGGCCCCTTATGAAGGGCTGGCGAGGAGCGCGCTCCACCGCCAGCCGTCGCAGCAACGCGTTACGACGATATGTCGAGCATGCGCGCCGGCGGGCTCTTCACGAAGTCACTCACGTGACTCCGAAATGAAATTGAGGATGCTTGCAATTTGCATAATGCAGTGCAGTTCTGTTCAGTTTATTGTCACGTGTACCAAGATACAGTGAAAAGCTTCTGTTGTGTGCTATCCAGTCGCCATTTACAGTGGACAGATAAATGATAAGGGAATAAAGTTTAATGCAAGGTAAAGCCAGCAAAGTCCAATCAAGGATAGTCTGAGGGTGACCAATGAGGCAGATGGTAGTTCAGCACTGCTGTCTGGTTGCGGTAGGATGATTCAGTTGCCTGATAACAGCTGGGAAGAAACTGTCTCTGCATCTGGAGCTATGCGTTTTAAACACTTCTATACCTTTTGCCTGATGGGAGAGTGGAGAAGAGGCCAGGGTGCGAATCGTCCTTGGTTATGCTGCTGTGTTACTTTAGGTTAGTTTAGAGATAGTGTGGAAACAGCCCGGCTGCCATCTGAGCCCACGCTGACCAACGACCACCTTGCTTACTAGTTCTATCGTACTCACCAGGGGCAATTTACAGAAACCGATTCACCTACAAACCCATCTGGCAAGTCAGCGTGCAGAAGGTGAAGACACACCTGTGTGGCGGATCCATCCTCCACAAGTGATGGGTGCTGACTGCAACTCACTATCTGTTCAAACTAAGGTGAGCAAGACCAGGGACAACTCGACTCCAACCCATCCCCCCTGGTTCAACCTCTCCCTACCTATGTTCAACACCCCTCAGACACTCTCCGTCGTCTCCGGGCATTCCGTTCTCTAGGCCCCCATCCCCTCATCTTCACCATGGATGTCCAGTCACTGTACACCTCCATCCCCTACCAGGATAGTCTCAAAGCTCTCCGGTCCTTCCTCGACCGGAGAACCAACCAATCCCTGTCTACAGATACTCTCCTCCGCCTAGCGGAGCTGGTCCTTACCCTTAATAACTTCTCATTTGACTCCTCCCATTTACTCCAAATACAAGGCGTAGCTATGGGTACGCGCATGGGCCCCAGCTATGCTTGCCTCTTTGTAGGATACGTCGAACAATCCTTGTTCTCGGCGTACCAGAGCCCCATCCCCGACCTCTACCTCCGCTACACCAACTATTGCATCGATGATACCTCCTGCACCCACACACAACTGACTGACTTCATCCGCTTCACCACTAACTTCCATCCGGCACTCAAATACACCTGAACCATTTCCGACACTTCCCTACCATTTATTGACCTCACTATCTCCATCGCAGGTGATAGACTTCTGACCGACATCCACTACAAACCCACAGACTCCCATGGCTATCTAGACTTCTTCCCACCCTGCTCCCTGTAAGGACTCCATCCTCTACTCCCAATTCCTCCGTCTACGCTGCATCTGCTCCCAGAATGAGGCGATCCACACCAGGGCATCGGAAATGTCCTCATTCTTCAGGGAACGGGGGTTCCCCCTCCCGTGTTATAGATGAGGCTCTCACCAGGGTCTCTGCAATACCCCGTAACCATGCTCTCTCTGCCCATCCCCCCACTCACAACCAGGGCAGAGTCTCCCTGGTCCTCACCTTTCACCCCACTAGCCGTCACATACAACAAATAGCTCCCTCCGTAACTCCCTGGTCAATTCTTCCCTTCTCTCCCGCACTTTCCCTTACAACAACAAGAGATGCTACACTTGTCGCTTTACCTCCCCCCTGGACTCCATTCAAGGACCCAAGCAGTCGTTCTAGGTGCGACAGAGGTTCACCTGCACCTCCTCCAACTTCATCTATTGCATCCGCTGCTCTCGATGTCAGCTGATCTACATCGGAAGGACCAAGCGTAGGCTTGGCGATCGTTTCGTTGAACACCTCCGCTCGGTCCGCATTAACCAACCTGATCTCCCTGTGGCTCAGCACTTCAACTCCCCCTCCCATTCCAAATCCGACCTTTCTGCCCTGGGCCTCCTCCATGGCCAGAGTGAGCACCACCAGAAATTGGAGGAGCAGCACCACATATTCCGCTTCGGCAGTTTGCACCCTAGCGGCATGAACATTGACCTCCAATTTCCGGTAGCCCTTGCTGTCTCCTCCCCTTTTCAGTTCTCCCTCAACCCCCTGGCATCTCCTCGGAGAAATATCTCGGAGAAAACCGATTAACCTACGAACCCATCAGTAATGTCTTCCTGTACGGCTGCTGTGACATGCTCTTTAATCAGTAATCACTTAATTTGGGGCAGCAGAGTGGTGCAGCAGTAGAGTTGCTGCCTTTCAGCACCAGAGATCCGGCTTCCATCCTGACTACAGGTGCTGTCTGTACAGAGTTTGCACGTTCTCCATGTGGCCGTGTTGAATTTTCCTGGGATCTCCGGTTTCCTCCCACACTCAAAGACGTACAGGTTTGTAGGTTAATTGGCTTCAGTAAAATTGTAAATTGCTCCTAGTGTTGGTTGGATAGTGTAAGTGTGCGGGGATTGGTGGTCGGCATGAACTCGGTGGGGTGAAGGGTCTCTTTCCATGCAGTTTCTCTGAACTAAACTAAATCAAATTGGAAAGATGTGCGGGTTTGTGGGTTAATTTGTTTCTGTAAAAATTGTAAAATGGTCCCAAGTGTTACACAATTATACAATTGTTTATTGTCATTAGAACCTCAAATGAGGTTCAAACAAAATGTAGTTTCTGCAGGAATACAACAAGAAGAAACAATTTTACAAACACACAATCAACTCAATTCACACAAACCCATCACAGTGAATCTCCTCCTCACTGTGATGGAAGGCAAAGTCTTGTCTCTCCCCTGCTCTCCATCCTCTCCCGATGTTAAAGCCCCCGGCGGGCGATGGCAAGTCCCATGGCCGTTAAAGCCGCGCCGGGCGATGTAAGGCCCTGCTCCGGTTCGTAATATTGGAGCCCCCGGCAGGTGATGGCAAGTCCCGCAGCCGTTAAAGCCACGCTGGGCGGTGTAAGGCCCCGCTCCGGGTCGTTTTCAACCCCGCAACTCGGGCGGGAGAAGTTGCCATTGCGGGAGCTCCGAAAAGCGATCTCCCACCTGGGACTGGCGAGCTCCCGGTGTCACCTTGCACTGGGCCTGCGGCTGGAGCCTCCGAGCTCTGGAGTCGAGCCACGCTCACCACAGCTCTCCATGCTCCGACGCCGGCCAGCTCCACGATGGTAAGTCCGCAGGCTCCACGACTGGAGACCCCAGGTCGTTCCGACTGGAGGCCGCTCCACGGTGCTAGGCCCCAACGACAACGGAGACCCGACAGGGAAAAGTCGGGTCCCCCCGTACAGGGAAGAGACCTCACCCCCACCCCCACATGTACACAGCTAAATAAAATATAAAGCACAATATAAACACCACAACAAACTACACATTCACGGGACAAAAATTTAAAAAGACTGACGGACTGCTGCGAGGGAGGCACCGCCAAGTGTGTGGGATTGTGCTTGGGTTAACTAGGGTTTGTCAACTAGGGTTGACAGGTCCAAGTTCCTCTTGTAGACTTCTGAAGGCTTCGGAAAGTGGGAACAAAAAGACTCTCTGATGATCTCTCTGGAAGAAAGGGACATGCGGAAAAAGTGGGTTAGAGGTTTCAGCGGGTTAGCATAGCTGGCTCGAAGGGCCGAATGGCCTCCTCCTGCACCTATTTTCTATATTTTCTATGTTTCTATGAGTTGAGGGAGTGGAGAACGATGATGATTTAGACCACAGATACAAGAGACAGTAGTCAGAGGGTGGTGAATCTGTGGAATTCTTTGCCACAGAAAGCTGTGGAGGCCAATGGATATTTTTAAGGCGGATATAGATTGATTTTTGATTACTACGGGTGCCAGGGGTTATGGGGAGAATGCAGAAGAATGGGGTAGAGAGAGAAAGATAGATCAGCCATGTTTGTAATAGTAGAGTAGAGTTGATGAATGAAAATTCCCACAACTGCATTTGTGTGATTCAAACTCATTTTATTGTGTGCTGTCCTGGTCACCTTTCTGTAGAGGTCGGCATGTTGGCACAGCAGTAGAATTGCTGCCTTACAGCGACAGAGACCCGTTTCTGATCCAGACGACGGGAGCTGTTTGTACAGATTTGTACGAACTCCCCGAGAGCGCGTGGGTTTTCTCCGGGTGCTGCGGTTTCCTCCCAAACTACAAAGATGGTCGAGGGGAGGGGGGAGTGTCTGTAGCCTGTCTCCTTATCATCGTTACTTTTTTGCCTATCTTTCATTCAATTATTCTGACCTCCCTATATCAATGTCTTTATCTCTCATTCCCCTTTCCACTGAGTCTGAAGAAGGGTCACCTATACCTTTTATCAGGAGATGCTGCCTGACCCGCTGAGTTACTCCAGCTTTTTGTGTCTTACTTCTGTTTTCTACCAGCATCTGCAGTTCCTTCCTACCCAGTTCTGTATCGTTAGCTTGTCCAGCGATCACCCCATACGTCTGGCACTGTCCTACACATGAAGGACAATTTACAATTACCGAAGCCAATTAACTTACAAACTTGCATGTCTTTGGGATGCAGGAGGGAACCAGAGCACCTGGAGCAAGCCCATGCATCACAGAGATTGAGTACAAACACTGTACACACAGCACCCGTAGTCAGGATCAAACCCAGGCCTCAGGCGCTGTAAGGCAGCAACTCTACTAAAGGATGGTAGGTGTATAGATTGAGCTGCTGGAGGAGGTCGTTGAGTTGGGTACTATCACGATGGTTCTGAAACATTTGGACAGCTACAAGGATCGGGTAGGTGTAGAGGGATATGGGCCAAATGCAGGCAGGTGGGTCCAGTTTAGATGGGGCATGTTGGTTGGTGTGGGCAAGTTGGGTCGAAGCGCCCATTTCCACGCTGGATGACTGTGACTTGAGTTGAGCTTGGTTTATAATTTATTGGTTTATACCAAAGTAAATGAACCTACTAACCTGGAAAAACCCACGCAGCTCACAGGGAGAACTTACAAACTCTGTACAGAGACCACCTGTTGTCAGGATCGAACCTGAGTCTCTGGCATTGTAAGGCAGCAACTCTACTCTCGAAGGGCCGAGTGGCCTACTCCTGCACCTATTGTCTGTTGCCTTTTATCTATTGGGCTACTCCATTTCTTGAAAATGGGATTAATAGGGAGAGTTAACATCTTTTGATCAAGTAATTCACAAGACATAATTCTCATTACAAGGTGAGAAACTTTGCTCTGAATGGGAACAATGTCTGGTTTGTGATGACGTGCAGAGACCTGCATTAAAGTGCTCTTGACAAACAGAACAAAAGAAAGCCATTTCACTGCAGTTGTTCAGGAGGGTGGGGGGTTGGGGCCAAGCAGGGAGAATTGAACTTGAATATGGTGAAGTTTCAGATTCAGAGATAGTATAGACATCGTAACATAGAAAAACAGGTGCAGGAGTAGGACATTCTGCCCTACTAGCCAGCACCGCCATTCAATATGATCACGGCTGATCATCTAAAATCAGTACCCCATTCCTGCTTTTTCACCATATCCCTTGATTCCTTTAGCCCCAAGAGCTAAATCTAACTCTCCTGAAAACATCCAGGGAATTGACCTCCACTGATTTACAACTCTCTGAATGAAGACGTGTTTCTACATCTCAGTCCTATATGGACTACCCCTTATTCTTAAAATGTGACCCATGGTTCTGGATTCCCCCAACATCAGGAGCATTTTTTCTGCATCTAGCCTGTCCAATCTTTTAAAAATGTTATACGTTTCTGTCAGATCCCCTCTCATTCTTATAAATGTCAGTGAATACATGCCATTTGTCACGCACGCACACACGCACGCACAGACACAGACATAGCCGCGCACACACAGGCACACAGACAGACACGCACACGCATGCACAGAAACGCGCACACACGCACACACACACACACACACACACACTGTTACAAACATTCACTGAACAGTGGATGTGGGAGCAGACAGTGCACTTTCGACTTTAGAGATACAGCGTGGAACCAGGACCTTCATCCATCTAAGTCCTTGCCAACCAGCGATCACTAGCGTACACTAGCACTCTCCTACACCCTGGGGACAATTTTTACAATTTTCAGAAGGCAATTAACGGAGGAAACTGGGGCACCCGGCGAAAACCCACGCAGGTCACGGGAAGACCTTACAAACTCTGTACAGACATCACCCCTCTGCATTATCGAACCCAGAGTCTCTGAAGCTTTAAGTTATCAACTATATCTCTGCGCCAACGTGCTGCCAATGTTTGCGCCAATGTGCTGTTAGGTTTTTAGTTTAGTTCAGTTTAGTTTATAGTCACGTTACCAAGGTACAGTAAAAGCTTTTGTCGTGTGCCAACCAGTCAGCGGAAAGACAATACACGATTACAATCGGGCCATCCACAGTGTATAGATATAAGATATAGGGAATAATGTGAATAACATTTAGTGCAAGGTAAAGTCCAGTAACAGGGCAGGTGATCGCTGGTCGGTGCAGGTGGTGAATCTGTGGAATTCTTTGCCACTGTAGAGGCCAGATCAATGGATATTTTTCAAGCAGTGATTGATAGATTCCTGATTAGTATGTGTATCAGGGGTTATTGTAAATTATGTCGAGTGTGTGTAGGATGGTGGCAGTGTGTGGGGTGATCGCTGGTCGGCGCAGCCTGGGGACTCAGTGGGCCGAAGGCCTGTTTCCACGCAATATTTCTAAAATAAACAAAACTAAGTAATGTTTTTCTTTGAACATTCACTTCCTCTCGGGGGGGGGGGAAGCAGGCGAGAGAGATAGGGAGGGGAGGGTGGAGAGAAGGAAGAGGAAAGATTGGGGGTGGGGAGGAGGTTTGAAGTGCCGTTTTAGTATTGGGGCTGAAATGTCCATTTCCTGCTGCCCATTGGTCTCATAATGTCAGCAAACTGTGTGCGGAAACCATTGACCGGTCTCAGCTGAAGTTCCGCGGCAGACCAGGGGAGGGCGACACAGGCTCTGCTCACAAAACTGGCAGAGGCAGGTTGTAGATGGAGACAGGGGACAGAGAGAGGCGAGTGGTGATAGGGGGAGGTGTGGGGGGGGGGGAGGGAGGGAGGTAGGTAGAGGTGAGAGAGGGAGAGGTGAGAGAGTGGACAACACAGAAGCAAGAGGGTTGGAGTGGGTCTCAAACCTACAACCCCCTTTTCACAGAGTCTGGGATAGTCAGAGGGGCTGGCAGACTGATGAACAAGGACCCCAGATTTTATTGTACTTCCCCTTTTCCCAATTTGACACCATTCAGATAATAATCTGCCTTCCTGTTTTGCCACCAAAGTGCATAACCTCATATTTGTCCACATTAAACTGCATCTGCCATGCATCTTCCCACCCACCCAACCCTCTGCGGATGCAAGTCACCATGCATCCTCAGAGCATCCTCCTTACAGTTCACACTGCCACCCAGCTTTGTGCCATCTGCAAATTTGTTAATGGTACTTTAAATACCTTTGTCAAAATCATTAATTGATGTTGTAAATAGCCGCGGTCCCAGCACCAAGCGTTGCGGTACCTCACGAGTCACAACTAGTCACTTACTGGTCTATAATTCCCTGTTTTCTCTCCCACCTTTCTTAAAAAGTGGGATAACATTAGCTATCCTCCAATCCACAGGAACTGATCCTGAATCAAAAGAACTTTGGAAAATGATCACCAATGCGTCTGATGTACAAGGTAATCCGGTCTCGTTGCTCATCCCCTTTTCCTATCTGACACTATTCAGATAATAATTTGCCTTCCTGTTCTTGCCACCAATGTGGATAACCTCACATTTCTCTACATTATACTGCATCTGCCATGCTTCTGCCCACTAACCTAACTATCTAAGTCACCCTGCAGCCTCATAGCATCCTCCTCACAGCTCACTCTGCCAGACAGCTTTGTGTCATCCGCAAACTTTGAGATTTTACACATAATTCCCTCGTCTAAATCGTTAATATATATTGTAAATAACTGGGGTCCCAGCACTGAGCCTTGCGGCGCCCCACTTGTCACTGCCAGCCATTCAGAAAAGGACCAGTTAGTTCCTACTCTTTGCTTCCTGTCTGCCACCAGTTCTCTATCCATGTCAATACTCTATCCCCAGTACCATCTAATTTTGCACACCAATCTCTTATGTGGGACCTTGTCAAAGGCTTTTTGAAAGTCCAGACACACTGCATCCACTCGTTCTCCCTTATCAATTTTACTTGCTGCATCCTCAAAAAATTGCAGAAGAATAGTCGAGCATGATTTCCCCTTCATAATTCCATGCTGACTTTGACCAATCCTGTCACTGCTTTCCAAATGTGCTGCTATTACATCTTTAATAGTCGCCAAGCATCTTCCCCACTACCGATGCAAAGGCTAACTGTGAGCCTAATTATGGTCACTATTGCCCAAAGGGCTTTGCACAATTATGGTCACTATTGCCCAGGGGCTTTGCACAACAAGATTGTAACTAATCCTTCCTCATTACACAATATACAGATGTAATCTACTATACATCTACTATACTACACATCTACTATAAACCCAATGACTCCCATGGCTATCTGGACTACACTTCTTCCCACCCTGCTTCCTGTAAGGACTATCCCCTACTCCCAATTCCTCCGTCTACGCCGCATATGCACCCAAGATGAGGTGTTCCAAACCAGGGCATCAGAGATTTCCTCATTCTTTAGGGAATGAGGTTCCCCCCCTCTACCATAGATGAGGCTCTCACCAGGGTATTTGCTGTACCTCGTAACTCTGCTCGCACTTCCCATCCCCCCACTTGTAACAAGGGCAGAATCCCCCATGCCCTCACCTTCCACCCTACTGCTGTCACTAACACCAGATAATCCTCCGAAATTTTCGCCACCTCCAACGGGTTCCCATCACTGGCCACATCTTCCCATCTCCTCCCCTTTTGGCTTTATGCATAGACCGGTCCCTCTGTAACTCCCTGGTCAATACGTCCCTTCCCACCCAAACCACTCCCTCCCCTGGTACTTTCCCTTGCAACCGCAGGAAATGCTACACTTGTCGCTTTACCTCCCCCCTTTACCTCCATGGCCAGAGTTTGTTCCACCGTAAATTGGAGGAGCAGCACCTCATATTTTGCTTGGGTAGTTTACACCCCAGCAGTATGAACATTGACTCCTCCAATTTCAGGTAGTCCTTGCTTTCTCTTTCTTTCCCTCCCCTTCCCAGCTCTCCCACAGACCACTGTCTCCGTCTCTTCCTTTCTTCTTCCTGACCCCCCACCCGACATCAGTCTGAAGAAGGGTCACGACCGGAAACGTCACCTATTCCTTCACTCCCTATTTGCTGCCTCACCTGCTGAGTTTCTCCAGCATTTTTGTCTACCTCCTCATCGTTCTAAATTGCATACCCCTTATTCATAAACTGTGGCCCCTGGTTCTGGACACCCTAAGGTCGGAAATATATTCCTTGCCTCTAGCGTGTCTAAACCCTTAATAATCTTATCTGTCTCTATTAGATTCCCTCTCATCCTTCTAAATTCAACAGTATTAAAGCCCAACATAACATTCTATCATCTTTTGACAGTCCCGGCCTTCCCGGGAATTAACCTTGAGAACTTACGCTGCAATATCACAAATGTCTTCCTTTAAATTTGAAGACCAAAACTGCAGATAATACTCCGTGTGTGGTCTCACAAAGACCCTGTACAACTGCAGAAGAACCTCTTTGCTCTTATACTCATCTCCTCGTGTTATGAATGCCAACATGTCATTTGCTTTCTTCACTGCCTGCTGCACCTGCATGCTTACTTACAGTGACTGATGAACAAGAACATCCAGATCTTGTTGTACTTCCCTTTTTCCCAACTTGATACCATTCAGATCATAATCTGCTTTCCTGTTTTTCCCACCAAAGTGGTTAACCTCACATTTATCCACATTAAATGCATCTGCCATGCATCTACCCACCCACCCAACCTGTCCACGTCATCCTGCATCCTCATAGCATCCTCCTCACAGTTCAAACTGACACCCAGCTTTATGTCATCTGCAAATTTGCTAATGTTACTTTTAATCCCTTCATCTAAATCATTAATGTATATTGTAAATAGCTACAGTGTAAATGCGGATGACGCAAAACTGGGTGGCAGAGTGTGTTGCGATGAGGATGGTATTGTTCAAAAAAAGATTCCTCTACATATTGGCTTAGACATCCCGATTACATTCCAAGAAATCCCTCTCCTCAACGTTGTTACCAAGTTGGTTGGCAAAATCTATATGTAGATTAAAGTCACCCAAGATAACTGCTGTACCTTTGCTGCACGCATCCCTAATTTCCCGTTTGACGCTATCCCCAACCTCCCTACTGCTGTTAGGTGGTCTGTATACAACTCCAACACATGTTTTCTGCCATTGGCTCTGTCGCAGTTCCACCCTTACAGTGTCTACAGCATCCAAGCTAACGTCTATCCTTATTATCGCTTAATCTCCTCTTTAACCACCAATGCCACTCCACCTCCTCTTCATTTCTGTCTATCCTTCCTGAATATTGAGTACCCTTGCCCGTTGAGCTCCCAGCCTTGGTCACCCTGGAGTCATGTGTCTGTAATCCCAACTATATCATATCCATTAACTACTAGCTGTGCATTCAATTCATCCACGTTATTATGAATGCTCCTCGCATTAAGGCACAAAGCTTTCAGGCTTGTTTTCCTATTCTCCCCTCTACCTTTTGTTTCTGTCTCTTTGTTACGGCCCTCTGCCTCCTGCATTGGTTCCCATCCCCCTGCCCGGTTAGTTTCAACATGACCGTTCATACACTCTCTATCCCGTTAACTGCACGCATACGCTTCCACGTTGTTCACCCCCACCCTCACTGTTTAGTTTAAACCCACTCGTGTACCACTAGCAAACCAGCCTGCGGGAATGTCAGTCCCTCTCCAATTAAGGTGCAACCTGTCCCTTTTGTACAGGTCACCCCTGCCCCAGAAGAGATCCCAGTGTCTACAAATCTAAATCCCTGCCCTCTGCACCAACTCCTCAGCCACCTATAGTGGGGGAGGTTTGAAGTGGTGTCTTAGTATAGGGGCTGAAATATTCTTTACCTGCTGTCTCATAATGTCAGCAAACTGTGCAGAAACCAGCGACCGGTCTCAGCAGCAGTACTGCAGCAGACCAGGGGAGGGCGACACAGGCTCTGCTCACAACACTGGCAGAGGCAGGTTGTGGATGGAGACAGGGGACAGAGAGGTGAGAGGGAGAGGAGGGAGGTAGAGGTGAAAGAGGGAGAGAGAGAGAGAGACATAGGTCAGAGATTGAGAGAAAAACGTGGGAGAGGTGAGAGAGGGAGAGGTGACAGCTCAGAAGCGAGAGGGTTGGAGTGGGTCTCGAACCTACAACCCCTTTGTCTTGGAGTCTGGGGGAGTCGGAGGGGCTGGCAGGCGGACGGAGGGCCGAGCGGTCTGTAGCCTGGAGATGCCGATGTGGTTTGTGCTTCCAGGTCGGGGAGAGGTCCCTCTGCGACGGCAGAAAAGACTGAAAGGGCAGATCATCGGAGGCAGCGACTCGCGAGCGGGAGACTACTGTGGCAAGTCAGCGTGCAGAAGGTGAAGACACACCTGTGTGGCGGATCCATCCTCTACAACTGGTGGGTGCTGACTGCAGCTCACTGTCTCTTCAAACTAAGGTGAGCAAGGGGGGATCTCTCTCTTAGGGGGGATGTGTGTGAACTGCCCGGTGTATCTCAGTCCCTCTCTCTCTCTCGGGGATATATGTTCACTGACTCTGCGAGTCCGCGCCCACCTCCACACACTAACACTACTCTGCACACAAGAGGGATTTTTTTGTAATTTTATTTTTACATTTCACACCAAGCCAATTAACGTTCAAACCTGTACATCTTTGGAATAGGGGAGAAACAGAATATCTCGGAGAAATTTCACGCAGGTCACGAGGAGAACGTGCAAACTCCGCGCAGACAGCACCTGTGGTCAGGATCCAACCCGGGTCTCTCTCGCTCTCTCTCCTCAAAATAATCTG
Organism: Raja brachyura; assembly: GCA_963514005.1. The sequence continues at coordinate 2,047,340 of OY740827.1, read as the reverse complement.
GAGTAACTCAGCGGGCCCAAAGCGCACAGCCTCAGAACAAAAGGAAATAACTTTAGAAAGTAGATCAAAAGGAATTTCTTTAGTCAGAGGGTGGTGAATTTGTGGAATTCATTGCTATAGATGGATGTGGAACCAAGTCAATGGGTCATTTTAAAGTGGCGATTGGCAGATTTGTGATTAGTAAGGGGGTCAGGGGTTCATGAGGCGAAGGCAGGGGGTCGGTTTGAGGGGAAAAGACCTGACAGGCCAAATAGCCTAAATCTGCTCTTACCGTTTCTAAACTTGTGTACTTCAATGGATCAAAGGTGGAAAGGGGGACAGGTAAGGGAGGAACAGCCACCTAGAAAAATGGTGAAATATGCACAAAGGCTTCACTCTTGTGGAGTCTTGCTCTGTAAATTATCGGCTGCAATGGATTAAGTGGGAATTGAGGATGCTTGCAATTTGCATAATGCAGTGCAGTTCTGTTCAGTTTATTGTCACGTGTACCAAGATACAGTGAAAAGCTTCTGTTGTGTGCTATCCAGTCGCCATTTACAGTGGACAGATAAATGATAAGGGAATAAAGTTTAATGCAAGGTAAAGCCAGCAAAGTCCAATCAAGGATAGTCTGAGGGTGACCAATGAGGCAGATGGTAGTTCAGCACTGCTGTCTGGTTGCGGTAGGATGATTCAGTTGCCTGATAACAGCTGGGAAGAAACTGTCTCTGCATCTGGAGCTATGCGTTTTAAACACTTCTATACCTTTTGCCTGATGGGAGAGTGGAGAAGAGGCCAGGGTGCGAATCGTCCTTGGTTATGCTGCTGTGTTACTTTAGGTTAGTTTAGAGATAGTGTGGAAACAGCCCGGCTGCCATCTGAGCCCACGCTGACCAACGACCACCTTGCTTACTAGTTCTATCGTACTCACCAGGGGCAATTTACAGAAACCGATTCACCTACCAACCCATCTGGCAAGTCAGCGTGCAGAAGGTGAAGACACACCTGTGTGGCGGATCCATCCTCCACAAGTGATGGGTGCTGACTGCAACTCACTATCTGTTCAAACTAAGGTGAGCAAGACCAGGGACAACTCGACTCCAACCCATCCCCCCTGGTTCAATCTCTCCCTACCTATGTTCAACACCCCTCAGACACTCTCCGTCGTCTCCGGGCATTCCGTTCTCTAGGCCCCCATCCCCTCATCTTCACCATGGATGTCCAGTCACTGTACACCTCCATCCCCTACCAGGATGGTCTCAAAGCTCTGCGGTCCTTCCTCGACCGGAGAGCCAACCAATCCCTGTCTACAGATACTCTCCTCCGCCTAGCGGAGCTGGTCCTTACCCTTAATAACTTCTCGTTTGACTCCTCCCATTTCCTCCAAATACAAGGCGTAGCTATGGGTACGCGCATGGGCCCCAGCTATGCCTGCCTCTTTGTAGGATACGTCGAACAATCCTTGTTCTCGGCGTACCAGAGCCCCATCCCCGACCTCTACCTCCGCTACACCAACTATTGCATCGATGATACCTCCTGCACCCACACACAACTGACTGACTTCATCCGCTTCACCACTAACTTCCATCCGGCACTCAAATACACCTGGACCATTTCCGACACTTCCCTACCATTTATTGACCTCACTATCTCCATCGCAGGTGATAGACTTCTGACCGACATCCACTACAAACCCACAGACTCCCATGGCTATCTAGACTTCTTCCCACCCCGCTTCCTGTAAGGACTCCATCCTCTACTCCCAATTCCTCCGTCTACGCTGCATCTGCTCCCAGGATGAGGTGTTCCACACCAGGGCATCGGAAATGTCCTCATTCTTCAGGGAACGGGGGTTCCCCCTCCCGTGTTATAGATGAGGCTCTCACCAGGGTCTCTGCAATACCCCGTAACCATGCTCTCTCTGCCCATCCCCCCCACTCACAACCAGGGCAGAGTCCCCCTGGTCCTCACCTTTCACCCCACTAGACGTCACATACAACAAATAGCTCCCTCCGTAACTCCCTGGTCAATTCTTCCCTTCTCTCCCGCACTTTCCCTTACAACAACAAGAGATGCTACACTTGTCGCTTTACCTCCCCCCTGGACTCCATTCAAGGACCCAAGCAGTCGTTCTAGGTGCGACAGAGGTTCACCTGCACCTCCTCCAACTTCATCTATTGCATCCGCTGCTCTCGATGTCAGCTGATCTACATCGGAAGGACCAAGCGTAGGCTTGGCGATCGTTTCGTTGAACACCTCCGCTCGGTCCGCATTAACCAACCTGATCTCCCTGTGGCTCAGCACTTCAACTCCCCCTCCCATTCCAAATCCGACCTTTCTGCCCTGGGCCTCCTCCATGGCCAGAGTGAGCACCACCAGAAATTGGAGGAGCAGCACCTCATATTCCGCTTGGGCAGTTTGCACCCTAGCGGCATGAACATTGACCTCCAATTTCCGGTAGCCCTTGCTGTCTCCTCCCCTTTTCAGTTCTCCCTCAACCCCCTGGCATCTCCTCGGAGAAATATCTCGGAGAAAACCGATTAACCTACGAACCCATCAGTAATGTCTTCCTGTACGGCTGCTGTGACATGCTCTTTAATCAGTAATCACTTAATTTGGGGCAGCAGAGTGGTGCAGCAGTAGAGTTGCTGCCTTTCAGCGCCAGAGATCCGGCTTCCATCCTGACTACAGGTGCTGTCTGTACGGAGTTTGCACGTTCTCCATGTGGCCGTGTTGAATTTTCCTGGGATCTCCGGTTTCCTCCCACACTCAAAGACATACAGGTTTGTAGGTTAATTGGCTTCAGTAAAATTGTAAATTGCTCCTAGTGTTGGTTGGATAGTGTAAGTGTGCGGGGATTGGTGGTCGGCATGAACTCGGTGGAGTGAAGGGTCTCTTTCCATGCAGTTTCTCTGAACTAAACTAAATCAAATTGGAAAGATGTGCGGGTTTGTGGGTTAATTTGTTTCTGTAAAAATTGTAAAATGGTCCCAAGTGTTACACAATTATACAATTGTTTATTGTCATTAGAACCTCAAATGAGGTTCAAACAAAATGTAGTTTCTGCAGGAATACAACAAGAAGAAACAATTTTACAAGACACACAACCAACTCAATTCACACAAACCCATCACAGTGAATCTCCTCCTCACTGTGATGGAAGGCAAAGTCTTGTCTCTCCCCTGCTCTCCATTCTCTCCCGATGTTAAAGCTCCCGGCGGGCGATGGCAAGTCCCATGGCCGTTAAAGCCGTGCCGGGCGATGTAAGGCCCTGCTCCGGTTCGTAATATTGGAGCCCCCGGCAGGTGATGGCAAGTCCCGCAGCCGTTAAAGCCACGCTGGGCAGTGTAAGGCCCCGCTCTGGGTCGTTTTCAACCCCGCAACTCGGGCGGGAGAAGTTGCCATTGCGGGAGCTCCGAAAAGCGATCTCCCACCTGGGACTGGCGAGCTCCCGGTGTCACCTTGCACTGGGCCTGCGGCTGGAGCCTCCGAGCTCTGGAGTCGAGCCACGCTCACCACAGCTCTCCATGCTCCGACGCCGGCCAGCTCCACGATGGTAAGTCCGCAGGCTCCACGACTGGAGACCCCAGGTCGTTCCGACTGGAGGCCGCTCCACGGTGCTAGGCCCCAACGACAACGGAGACCCGACAGGGAAAAGTCGGGTCCCCCCGTACAGGGAAGAGACCTCACCCCCACCCCCACATGTACACAGCTAAATAAAATATAAAGCACAATATAAACACCACAACAAACTACACATTCACGGGACAAAAATTTAAAAAGACTGACGGACTGCTGCGAGGGAGGCACCGCCAAGTGTGTGGGATTGTGCTTGGGTTAACTAGGGTTTGTCAACTAGGGTTGGCAGGTCCAAGTTCCTCTTGTAGACTTCTGAAGGCTTCGGAAAGTGGGAACAAAAAGACTCTCTGATGATTTCTCTGGAAGAAAGGGACATGCGGAAAAAGTGGGTTAGAGGTTTCAGCGGGTTAGCGGTGCTGGCTCGAAGGGCCGAATGGCCTCCTCCTGCACCTATTTTCTATATTTTCTATGTTTCTATGAGTTGAGGGAGTGGAGAACGATGATGATTTAGACCACAGATACAAGAGACAATAGTCAGAGGGTGGTGAATCTGTGGAATTCTTTGCCACAGAAAGCTGTGGAGGCCAATGGATATTTTTAAGGCGGAGATAGATTGATTTTTGATTACTACGGGTGCCAGGGGTTATGGGGAGAATGCAGAAGAATGGGGTAGAGAGAGAAAGATAGATCAGCCATGTTTGTAATGGTAGAGTAGAGTTGATGAATGAAAATTCCCACAACTGCATTTGTGTGATTCAAACTCATTTTATTGTGTGCTGTCCTGGTCACCTTTCTGTAGAGGTCGGCATGTTGGCACAGCAGTAGAATTGCTGCCTTACAGCGACAGAGACCCGTTTCTGATCCAGACGACGGGAGCTGTTTGTACAGATTTGTACGAACTCCCCGAGAGCGCGTGGGTTTTCTCCGGGTGCTGCGGTTTCCTCCCAAACTACAAAGATGGTCGAGGGGAGGGGGGAGTGTCTGTAGCCTGTCTCCTTATCATCGTTACTTTTTTGCCTATCTTTCATTCAATTATTCTGACCTCCCTATATCAATGTCTTTGTCTCTCATTCCCCTTTCCACTGAGTCTGAAGAAGGGTCACCTATACCTTTTATCAGGAGATGCTGCCTGACCCGCTGAGTTACTCCAGCTTTTTGTGTCTTACTTCTGTTTTCTACCAGTATCTGCAGTTCCTTCCTACCCAGTTCTGTATCGTTAGCTTGTCCAGCGATCACCCCATACATCTGGCACTGTCCTGCACATGAAGGACAATTTACAATTACCGAAGCCAATTAACTTACAAACTTGCATGTCTTTGGGATGCAGGAGGGAACCAGAGCACCTGGAGCAAGCCCATGCATCACAGAGAGTGAGTACAAACACTGTACACACAGCACCCGTAGTCAGGATCAAACCCAGGCCTCAGGCGCTGTAAGGCAGCAACTCTACTAAAGGATGGTAGGTGTATAGATTGAGCTGCTGGAGGAGGTCGTTGAGTTAGGTACTATCACAATGGTTCTGAAACATTTGGACAGCTACAAGGATCGGGTAGGTGTAGAGGGATATGGGCCAAATGCAGGCAGGTGGGTCCAGTTTAGATGGGGCATGTTGGTTGGTGTGGGCAAGTTGGGTCGAAGCGCCCATTTCCACGCTGGATGATAGTGACTTGAGTTGAGCTTGGTTTATAATTTACAATTATACCAAAGTAAATGAACCTACTAACCAGGAAAAACCCACGCAGCTCACGGGGAGAACATACAAACTCTGTACAGAGACCTCCTGTTGTCAGGATCGAACCCAAGTCTCTGGCGCTGTAAGGCAGCAACTCTACCGTCGTGCCACTTTGCCACCCACTTCTTGTAAATGGGTAATATGGACAGATAGCATCTTTTGCACAAGCAAGACACGAGAGACGGGTTGCAAGGAGCGGCAATTTGCGCTGAATGGGAACTGTGTCTGGTTCGTGAATGAACGCATTACTGCCCCTGTCTATCAACCGGTAGATTATAAAGGCAAGGCAGAAAGAAGCACGGAGACCGGTGTTAATGTGCTCTTGACAAATAGAACAAACGGAAGCCATTTCACTGCACTTGTTCAGGAGGGTGGGGGCAAGCAGGGAGAACTGAACTTGAACACAGTGAAGTTTCAGATTCAGAGACATAGTAACATAGAAAAATAGGTGCAGGAGTAGGCCATTCTGCTTTTCGAGCCAACACTGCCATTCAATACGATTATGGCTGACCATCTAAAATCAGTACCCCGTTCCTGCTTTTCCCCCACATCCTTTGATTCCTTGAGCCCTAAGAACTAAATCTAACTCTTTCTTGAAAACATCCAGGTAATTGGGCTCTACTGGCTTCTGTAGCAGAGGATACCACAGATTCACAACTCTCTGGGTGAAGAAGTTGTTCTTCATCTCAGTCCTAAATGGCCTCCCCCTTATTCTTACACTGTGACCCCTGGGTTTGGACTCCCCCAACATTAGGACCATTTTTCCTGCATCTAGCCTGTCCAATCTTTTAAGAAGTTTATGTTTCTCTCAGATCCCTTCTCATCCTTCTAAATTTCAGTGAATACATGCTATTTACGTTCTTCACCGCCAGCTGCACCTGCATGCTTTCTTTCAGTGACTCATGTACAAGCGCACCCAGGTCTTGTTGCACTTCCCCTTTTCCCAACTTGACACCATTCCGATAATAATCTACCATCCCGTTCTTGCCACTCACCTAACCTGGTGACTACATTAGAGCACATGGTATTGGGGGTGGGGTGTTGACATCGATAGAAAATTGGTTGGCGGACCGGATGCAAAGAGTAGGAGTGAACGGGTCCTTTTCAGAATGGCAGCCAGTGTCGAGTGGGGTGCCGCAAGTCTCGGTATTGGAGCCGCAACTGTTTACCATATATATTAATGATTTGGAAGAGGGAATTAGGAGCAACACTGGCAAGTTTGCGGATGACACAAAGCTGGGTGGCAGTGAAGAGGATGTTAGGAGGTTGCAGGGTGACCTGGACAGGTTGAGTGAGTGGGCAGATGCGGCATAATATAGATAAATGTGAGGTTATCCACTTTGGCAGCAAAAACAAGGAGGCAGGTTATTATCTCAATGGGGTTAGGTTAGGTAAGGTGGGTGTGCAGCGAGACCTGGGCATCTTTGTACACCGGTCACTGAAAGTTGGCTTACAGGTACAGCAGGCAGTGAAAAAAGCTAATGGAATGTTGGCCTTCATCACAAGAGGATTTCAGTACAGGAGTAAAGAGATCTTCTGTTGTTGTATAGGGCTCTGGTGAGATCACATCTGGAGTATTGTGTGCAGTTTTGGTCTCCTAATTTGAGGAAGGACATCCTTGTGATTGAGGCAGTTCACGAGGTAGGTTCATGAGATTGATCCCTGGGATGGCGGGACTGTCTTATGAGGAAAGATTGAAAAGACGAGGCTTGTATTCACTGGAGTTTAGAAGGTTGAGGGGGCATCTTATAGAAACATATAAAATTATAAAAGGACTGGACAAGCTAGATGCAGGAAACATTTTCCCAATGTTGGGCGAGTCCAGAACCAGGGACCACAGTCTTAGAATAGAGGAGAGATCATTTAAGACTGAGGCAAGAAAAAACTTTTTCACCCAGAGAGTTGTGAATTTATGGAATTCCCTGCCAAAGAAGGCAGTGGAGGCCAAGTCACTGGATGGATTTAAGAGAGAGTTAGATAGAGCTCTAGGGGCTAGTGTGGTTTAGGGATATGGGGAGGGCAGGCATGGGTTATTGACAGGGGACGATCAGCCTTGATCACATTGAATGGTGGTGCTGGCTCGAAGGGCTGAATGGCCTCCTCCTGCACCTATTTTCTATGTTTCTATGTAACCTATCCATGTCACCCTGCAACATCATAGCATCCTCATCGCAGCTCACACTGCCACCCAGCTTTGTGTCATCCGCAAACTTGGACATGCCACATTTTCTTTACAGCTGCTATCAACCAACAAAACCATCCTACCCCAACCAGAGATCAGTGCTGAACTGCTATCTACCTCATTGGTCCCCCTCAGACTCTACTTGTTCAGACTTTAATGGCTTAACCTTGCACTAAATGTTATTCCCTTATCTTGAATCTGTACACTGTAATGGCTTGAATGTAATCATGCATTGTCTTTATGCTGATGGGATAGCTCACAACAAAAGCTTTTCACTGTACCTCGGTACACGTGACATTAAATTAAAGTGAACTGGACTGTTTTGTTTTGCAAACTTCACCAAGGCAGTGCACCAGAGTCATAGAGTGATACAGCGTGGAAACAGGCCCTTCGACCCAACTTGCCCACATTAAGCAAGTTGACATGTCAAACGCACGCCGTCCAAGTTGGTGTCTTGGAATAGACCAATTTGCCTGCATGTGCCCCACAGCCCTCTAAACTCTTCCCATCCATTTATCTGTCGTTATTAACCTCAAAAAAATATTACGTCTATGTGAGCCTGCTTCAGTTTCCTTGGTCCAACTCAGAGAGAAGTCTCCCCCCTTTCCAAGGTTAATTGCTCCACTGTTTATAATGCTCTCTGCATTATGAAGTCCTGGACAGTGAACCCCAAAGGGAATCACTACCAAAGTGTCTGCCCAAATATATCTCCACCTTTCTTTTTCTTTTTTCTTGTTTCTGTACGCTGCTTTGGTAGTTTAGGGGTCTTTTCTTTGTTCTTTTTCGAGCTGCCTTTTCACTTTTCACTTTTTCCCTTTCTTGTTCTCTTTTTCTTCTCTTTTCATTTTCAGGTAATAGGTTAAAAGTGAAACTGTACAATAATCCTATAGCCTTAGATGCCGAATGTTTAATCTTTGTACAATTGCTTCTAATAAAAATTAAAATAAATAAAAATAAAAAAGTATAGGGGCTGAAATGTCCTTTTCCTGCTGCCCATTGGTCTCATAATGTCAGCAAACTGTTGTTGAGGCACGTCACCTTACTGTCTATACTGAAGGTCCCATTGCAGTCCTGAGGGAGTGCAGCGCTCTTGGCCATGGTGTTGGTCAGGTGTGATTTGGGGGTGGAGGTTGGGTGGTCAAAGTGTCAAACAGCACGGAAATAGGCCCTTCCGCCTCACATTTATGTCCACCAAGATGTTTAAATGAGCTGGTCCCATCAGCTCGCATTTGGCCCATATCCTTCTAAGCTTCTCCGATCCATGAACCTGTTCAAATGCCTTTTAAACACTGTAATTGTACCCACCATTGCAGTTACCTCTGGCAGCTCATTCCATACACCCATTGCAATTTGTGTGAAAACATTGTCCCTTGGGTCATAATTAAATCTCTTCCCACTTACCTTAAACCTGTGCCCTCTAGTTTTAGAGACGGGGAGTCTCCAAGAATGAAGAGGGACCATTGGTGATGACATTGAACACTTTGTAACTTTGTCAGCGCTCTACACATGGCCACTCTTTGCATTCTTTCCAAGACCACGAGACATTGCAGCAAATTGTGAATGCAGCCCCGACCATCTCACAAACCAACTTCCCTTCCGTTAACTCCATTTATACCTCACGCTGCCTTGACAAGGCGAGCAGCATAATCAAAGATGATGCTTTCGACAAGGTCCCACATAAGAGATTAGCATTCAAACTTAAAGCGCACGGTATTGGGGGTTCAGTATTGATGTGGCTATAGAACTGGCTGGCAGACAGGAAGCAAAGAGTAGGAGTAAACGGGTCATTTTCAGAATGACAGGCAGTGACTAGTGGGGTATCGCAAGGCTCAGTGCTGGGTCCCCAGCTATTTACAATATATATTAATGATCTGGATGAGGGAATTGAATGCAACATCTCCAAGTTTGCGGATGACACGAAGCTGGGGGGCAGTGTTAGCTGTGAGGAGGATGCTAGGAGGCTGCAAGGTGACTTGGATAGGTTGGGTGAGTGGGCAAATGCATGGCAGATGCAGTGTAATGTGGATAAATGTGAGGTTATCCACTTTGGCGTCAAAAACAGCGTAGACTATTATTTGAACAGTGGCCGCATAGGAAAAGGAAGGATGCAACAAGACCTACATTCATAGCAACAGGATTTAAGTACAAGAGCAGGGAGGTTCTACTGCAGTTGTACAGGGTCTTGGTGAGGCCACACCTGGAGTATTGCATACAGTTTTGGTCTCCTAATCTGAGGAAAGACATTCTTGCCATAGAAGGAGTACAGAGAAAGTTCACCAGACTGATTCCTGGGATGGCAGGACTTCCATATGAAGAAAGACTGGATAGACACGGGTTGTACTCGCTGGAATTTAGAAGATTGAGGGGGATCTTATAGAGACTTACAAAATTCTTAAGGGGTTGGACAGGCTAAATGCAGGAAGATTGTTCCCGATGTTGGGGAACTCCAGAACAAGAGGTCACAGTTTAAGGATAAGGGGGAAGTATTTTAGGACCGAGATGAGTAGGTCATTTTTCACACAGAGAGTGGTGAGTCTGTGGAATTCTCTGCCACAGAAGGAAGTTGAGGCCAGTTCATTGGCTATATTTAAGAGGGAGTTAGATGTGGCCCTTGTGGCTAAAGGGATCAGGGGGTATGGAGAGAAGGCAGGTACATGATACTGAGTTGGATGATCAGCCATGATCATATTGAATGGTGGTGCATGCTCGAAGGGCCGAATGGCCTACTCCTGCACCTATTTTCTATGATTCTATGAGTTACACTCTGGCCACTCCCGCTCCCATCGGGCAGAAGGTATATGTGTGAAAACACCAACGGAAACAGGGACTGTTTCTTCCCAACTATGATCAGGCAACTGAATTATCCTATCACAGCCACAGATCAGTCCTGAACTACTATCTATCTCATTGGTGACGCTCGGACTTTCTTTGTTCGGACTCGACAAGCTTTACCTTGCACGAAACCGTATTCCCATATCCTGTATTTATACAGTGTATATGACTGGATTGTAATCAGGTATTGTCTTTCTGGTGACTGGTGAGCATGCAACAAAAGCTTTTCGCTGTACCTCGTTACTTGTGACAGTGAACTAAACTGAGATTCTCCATGGATAGGCACAACATGCTGGAGTAAGTCAATGGGTCAGGCAGCATCTCTGGAGAAAAGGAATAGGTGACAATTTGGGTCGAGACCCTTCTTTATACTTTGTATATAGAATGCAACGCAAAGAATGTCACTGTGACATGTCACATGTGATAACATTGATTGATGGGCAGAATGGCCTATTTCTACTTCTATTACTCATGAACTCATGTCCTTCTCCAGGGATGGTGCCTGACCCGATGAGCTACTCCAGCACTTCACACTCTCTCTTCGCCTCCATTCCTTTCCTACCCACAGCTACCTACACACCACACATCTCCTTTCTCCTCTCTTCCGTCCATACTTCCCCTTTCCTCACCACTCTCCCCACCCGTTTTCTCCCTTCCACCCATTCAAATGTTGATAAATCATAGGAGCAAAAGTAGACCATTTGGCCCATCGAGTCTAATCCATCATACTATCATGGCTGATCTGACTTCCCTCTCAACCTCATTATCCTGCCTTCTCCCCATAACCTCTGACACCCTAATGCCCCTGTCCCACTTAGGAAACCTGAACGGAAACCTCTGGAGACTTTGCGCTCCGAAACCTTGGGTGGGGCGCAAAGTCTCCAGAGGTTTCCGTTCAGGTTTCCTAAGTGGGACAGGGGCATTACACATCAAGTATCTGTCAAACCCCGCCATAAAAATATCGATGGCCGGCATCCACAGCCTTCTGTGGCAATGAATTCCGCAGATTCACCATCCTCTGACGAAAGAAAGTCCTCCTTAGCTCCTTTCTAAAGGTACATCCTACTCCGAGACTCTGATGTCTGTTCAGTTTAGAGATTGAGCGGGGAAACAGGCCTTTCGTCCCAACGAGTCCGCACATGATCACTACCCCACACACACACTAGGGATGAGTTTACACATTCACCATACACCTACATATCACATCTTTGGAGTGTGGGAGGAAACCGAAAATCTCAGAGAAAACCCACTCGGTCACTGGGAGAAGTACAGACAGCACCCGCAGAGTCACCGGGGGCTGCAATGGCTGTGAGGCAGCAACTAGCGCTGGTTCTAGACTCTCCCATGTGGAAATATCCTATCCACATCCACTCTATCCAGGCTTTTCAATATCTGCTAAGTTTCAATTAGGTCTCCCCCCTCCCCCATCTGTCCAAACTAAAACATTTTGTCGCCATTCTGTCTCTCCCTCTCCTTCCCTGCCTTCCCTCCCTCGTTCTCCCCCCGAAATTCTCTCCCCTTCATCTCTCCCTCTCTTCCATTTCCCTCTCAGATGAAAGATCGTGCAAACCCCGTACAGATATCACTCGTTGTCAGGATAGAGCCTGGGTCTCTGGCGCAGCAACTGTACTTGATGGGCCGAGTGGCCTAATTCTGCTTCTATTACTTGTGCACTGTTGAACTTCTCCAGAGATGCTGCCTGGCCCGCTGAGTTACTCTCTCGGCCCCTCTATTCCCTTCCTACCCACAGCGATCCCGACACACCACACCTCCCTCCCTTCCACCACTATGTACCCCTCCCCTCCCAGTCTCTCAGTTTGTGAAGAATACTTTGGGATGCCGGTATCTCTCGCAAACACTGAGACTGGAGCCGCAAACACCCACTACTGAGCGAACCTTGCAATTTCAATCGCACACTGACCAGAACTTGACAAGTCCACCTGGAGTTTGAGCTGTCACTGGGAGACCGACAAGACCTCTAACTTCACCCAAACACTGACAACACTTCCAATGTCACGTGGAGATTGACTGGATCTTCCAATTTCAATAGGAAATTGACTGAAACTTCCAAGTTCACCCATGAAATAACGGGACCCTTGGATTTCGCCCCGAGTCTGCCCGAACTTTTCACTTTCACTTGGGACAGTCCGGTTCCCTCAATCCCATCCGTGAATCTCACCCGGAGACTGATGCGGGAAGGGGGATGGGTGTGTGAAACCGGCCTTGTGGTCGGTTGTCACGTCATTGATCGTCAGTTGAGTCGCTCCTCCTTCAGCCGTGGTTGTAATAAAAGCAGGGGAATCAAACTAAGAAACATTGTTTGATCCCAGCCTCTTGGCCAGGTCCAAGCCTCTCGGCCATGTCAAACGACGAGGGTCTCCGGGAGATTTTGAAACCATTCCAACAGCGCTTCGAGACCCAGAATCTCACCATTAAGGTTGTGTTTGCCGTGGCTTACACCATCATTACTTTCTTCGCTCTCTGGGGCAATCTCCTAGTATGTCAGACAGTCTTGAAGAACTGGAGATCCATGAGGACCCCACACCTCTTCATTCTCAACCTCTGCGTGGGGAATCTGTTGGTCACTTTCTTCGACACCCCCTTCGCTCTGGTAGGACTTTGTTCCTCTTCATGCTGGGACGTTTTATTTGCTGAATCGCGTGTTGTGTTGATATTGGAGGGAAGGTAGGAGAATGGGGTTGTGAGGGAAAGATAGATCATATTCTAAGGCAGGGAGGGGGTCTCCAAACTATGGCCTGTGGCCCACATCCGACCCGCCACCAGATTTGATCTGACCCGCAGAGAGTTGCGTGTGGCGGGCGATGTATCGGGTTGTGTGGTCGCGCAGCTTCCGAGATGCAGCGCGGAAACAGGCCCTTCGGCCCATCGAAGCGATGGCCGGAAACACCAGCACTATCTCACACACACTCGGGACAAATTCAATTAACCTACACACGTGGAGTGCGGGAGGAAACCAGAGCACCCGGAGAAAAGCCACGCAGGTACAAACACAGACACAGGCAGCGCCCGTGATCAGGATCGAACCCGGGTCTGTGGCGCTGTGAGGCAGCAACTCTGCCGCTGCTCACATGCCGCTCTTCCTACTGTCTCTCTCCCCCTGTCCCCCCCCCTCCCCTCCCCTGGATCTCTCTGCATGTCTCTCCCACTCTCTATCTACCCCCCCCCCCCCTCCGCCCACTCTCCCCCCCTCTCTCCCACCTTACCCCCTCTCCCCATCTCTCTCGCAGTCTCTCTGCATGTCTCACACTCCCCCCTCTCTCCCTACCCCCTTTCATCTCCCACCCTCTCTCTCCCCCTTTCTCCCTCTCTCTCCCCCTTTCTCCCTCTCTCCCCCCCTTTCTCCCTCTCCCCCCCCCCCTTTCTTCTCCCTCTCTCTCCCCCCCTTTCTTCTCCCTCTCTCTCCCCCCTTTCTTCTCCCTCTCGCTCCCCCCTTTCTTCTCCCTCTCTCCCCCCCTTTCTTCTCCCTCTCCCTCCCCCTTTCATCTCCCCCCCTCTCCCCCCCCCAGTAGGAAGAGCTCTTCCTACTGTCCCTCTCCCCCTGCCCCCCCCTCCCCTCCCCCCTCCCCTCCTCTGGATCTCTCCGCATGTCTCCCCCCCTCCGCCCACCCTCGACCCCTCTCTCCCCCCTCACCCCCTCTCCCTATCTGTCTCGCAGTCTCTCTGCATGTGTCACACTCCCCCCTCTCTCCCTACCCCCTTTCATCCCCCACCCCCTTTCTCCCCCCCTCTCCCTCCCTCTCTCTCCCTCTCTCTCCCCCCCCCTCCCACCCCCTCTCCCCCCCCCTCCCCCCCCTCTCCCCCCCCCTCCCCTGGATCTCTCCGCATGTCTCCCCCCCTCCGCCCACCCTCGACCCCTCTCTCCCCCCTCACTCCCTCTCCCTATCTCTCTCGCAGTCTCTCTGCATGTCTCACACTCCCCCCTCTCTCCCTACCCCCTTTCTTCTCCCTCTCCCCCCCCTTTATTCTCCCTCTCTCTCCCCCCCTCTCACCCCCCTCCCCCTCCCCCCCTCCCCCCCCTCCCCCCCTCCCCCCCTCTCCCTGCCCCCCCTCCCCTCCCCTGGATCTCTCCGCATGTCCCCCCCCCCCTCCGCCCACCCTCGACCCCTCTATCCCCCCTTACCCCCTCTCCCTATCTCTCTCGCAGTCTCTCTGTATGTCTCACACTCCCCCCTCTCTCCCTACCCCCTTTCATCTCCCACCCTCTCTTTCCCCCCCCTCCCCCCCCTTTCTTCTCACTCCCCCCCTCCCCTCCCACTTGCCCCCCCCCTCCCCTCCCCTGGATCTCTCCGCATGTCACCCCCCACTTTCCCCCCCCCCTCCGCCCACCCTCGACCCCTCTCTCCCCCCTCACCCCCTCTCCCTATCTCTCTCGCAGTCTCTCTGCATGTCTCACACTCCCCCCTCTCTCCCTACCCCCTTTCTTCTCCCCCCCTTTCTTCTCCCCCCCTCTACCCCCCCTCTCCTCCCCCCCTCTCCTCCCCCCCTCCCCTCCCCCCTGCCCCCCACTCCCCTCCCCTGGATCTCCCCGCATGTCTCCCCCCCCCTCCGCCCACCCTCGACCCCTCTCTCCCCCCTCACCCCCTCTCCCTATCTGTCTCGCAGTCTCTCTGCATGTGTCACAGTCCCCCCTCTCTCCCTACCCCTTTTGATCTCCCACCCTCTCTCTCCCTCTCTCTCCCCCCCTCCCCCCCCTCCCCCCCTCCCCCCCTCCCCCCTTTCCCCCCCCCTCCGCCCACCCTCGACCCCTCTCTCCCCCCTCACCCCCTCTCCCTATCTCTCTCGCAGTCTCTCTGCATGTGTCACACTCCCCCCTCTCTCCCTACCCCCTTTCTTCTCCCCCCCTTTCTTCTACCCCCCTCTCCCCTCCCCCCTCCCCCCCTCCCATCCCCTGGATCTCTCCGCATGCCCCCCCCCCTCTACCCCCCCCCTCCCCCCCCCTCTCCCCATCCCCATCCCCCTCCCCTCCCCCCAGCCCCCCCCTCCCCTGGATCTCTCCGCATGTCTCCCCCGCCCCTCCTTCTTCTCCCTCTCTCCCCCCCCCTCCCCCCACCCTCGCCCCTGCACCCCCCTCCCCTGGATCTCTCCGCATGTCTCCCCCCCTTCCCCCCCCCTCCGCCCACCCTCGACCCCTCTCTCCCCCCTCACCCCCTCTCCCTATCTCTTTCGCAGTCTCTCTGCATGTCTCACACTCCCCCCTCTCTCCCTACCCCCTTTCATCTCCCGCCCTCCCCCCTCCTCCCTCCTCCCCCCCCTCTCCCCCTCCCCCCTGCCCCCCTCCCCTCCCTTGGATCTCTCCGCATGTCTCCCCCCCCCCTCCGCCCACCCTCGACCCCTCTCTCCCCCCTCACTCCCTCTCCCTATCTCTCTCGCAGTCTCTCTGCATGTCTCACACTCCCCCCTCTCTCCCTACCCCCTTTCTTCTCCCTCTCTCCCCCCCTTTCTTCTCCCTCTCCCCCCCCTTTATTCTCCCTCTCTCTCCCCCCCTCTCCCCCCCCCTCCCCCCCCTCCCCCCCCCTACCCCCCCTCCCCCCCTCTCCCTGCCCCCCCTCCCCTCCCCTGGATCTCTCCGCATGTCCCCCCCCCTCCGCCCACCCTCGACCCCTCTATCCCCCCTTACCCCCTCTCCCTATCTCTCTCGCAGTCTCTCTGTATGTCTCACACTCCCCCCTCTCTCCCTACCCCCTTTCATCTCCCACCCTCTCTTTCCCCCCCCTCCCCCCCTTTCTTCTCACTCCCCCCCTCCCCTCCCACTTGCCCCCCCCCCTCCCCTCCCCTGGATCTCTCCGCATGTCACCCCCCACTTTCCCCCCCCCCTCCGCCCACCCTCGACCCCTCTCTCCCCCTCACCCCCTCTCCCTATCTCTCTCGCAGTCTCTCTGCATGTCTCACACTCCCCCCTCTCTCCCTACCCCCTTTCTTCTCCCCCCCTTTCTTCTCCCCCCCTCTCCTCCCCCCCTCTCCTCCCCCCCTCCCCTCCCCCCTGCCCCCCACTCCCCTCCCCTGGATCTCCCCGCATGTCTCCCCCCCCCTCCGCCCACCCTCGACCCCTCTCTCCCCCCTCACCCCCTCTCCCTATCTCTCTCGCAGTCTCTCTGCATGTGTCACAGTCCCCCCTCTCTCCCTACCCCTTTTGATCTCCCACCCTCTCTCTCCCTCTCTCTCCCCCCCTCCCCCCCCTCCCCCCCTCCCCCCCCTCCCCCCTTTCCCCCCCCCTCCGCCCACCCTCGACCCCTCTCTCCCCCCTCACCCCCTCTCCCTATCTCTCTCGCAGTCTCTCTGCATGTGTCACACTCCCCCCTCTCTCCCTACCCCCTTTCTTCTCCCCCCCTTTCTTCTCCCCCCCTTTCTTCTACCCCCCTCTCCCCTCCCCCCTCCCCCCCTCCCATCCCCTGGATCTCTCCGCATGCCCCCCCCCTCTACCCCCCCCCTCCCCCCCCCTCTCCCCATCCCCATCCCCCTCCCCCTCCCCTCCCCCCAGCCCCCCCCCTCCCCTGGATCTCTCCGCATGTCTCCCCCGCCCCTCCTTCTTCTCCCTCTCTCCCCCCCCCTCCCCCCACCCTCGCCCCTGCACCCCCCTCCCCTGGATCTCTCCGCATGTCTCCCCCCCTTCCCCCCCCCTCCGCCCACCCTCGACCCCTCTCTCCCCCCTCACCCCCTCTCCCTATCTCTTTCGCAGTCTCTCTGCATGTCTCACACTCCCCCCTCTCTCCCTACCCCCTTTCATCTCCCGCCCTCCCCCCTCCTCCCTCCTCCCTCCTCCCCCCCCTCTCCCCCTCCCCCCTGCCCCCCTCCCCTCCCTTGGATCTCTCCGCATGTCTCCCCCCCCCTCCGCCCACCCTCGACCCCTCTCTCCCCCCTCACACCCTCTCCCTATCTCTCTCGCAGTCTCTCTGCATGTCTCACACTCCCCCCTCTCTCCCTACCCCCTTTCATCTCCCACCCTCTCTCTCCCCCTTTCTCCCTCTCTCTCCCCCTTTCTCCCTCTCTCCCCCCTTTCTCCCTCTCTCCCCCCCTTTCTCCCTCTCCCCCCCCTTTCTTCTCCCTCTCTCTCCCCCCCTTTCTTCTCCCTCTCTCTCCCCCCTTTCTTCTCCCTCTCCCTCCCCCTTTCATCTCCCCCCCTCTCCCCCCCCAGTAGGAAGAGCTCTTCCTACTGTCCCTCTCCACCTGCCCCCCCCCTCCCCTCCCCCCTGCCCCCCCTCCCCTCCCCTGGATCTCTCCGCATGTCTCCCCCCCTCCGCCCACCCTCGACCCCTCTCTCCCCCCTCACCCCCTCTCCCTATCTCTTTCGCAGTCTCTCTGCATGTCTCACACTCCCCCCTCTCTCCCTACCCCCTTTCATCTCCCACCCCCTTTCTCCCTCTCTCTCTCCCTCCCTCCCTCTCTCTCCCTCTCTCTCCACCCTCTCCCCCCCCTCTCCCCCCTTCTCCCCCCCCCTCTCCCCCCCCTCTCCCCCACCTCCCCTGGATCTCTCCGCATGTCTCCCCCCCCTCTCCCCCCCCCTCCGCCCACCCTCGACCCCTCTCTCCCCCCTCACCCCCTCTCCCTATCTCTCTCGCAGTCTCTCTGTATGTCTCACACTCCCCCCTCTCTCCCTACCCCCTTTCATCTCCCACCCTCTCTCTCCCCCTTTCTCCATCACTCCCCCCCTTTCTCCCTCTCTCCCCCCCCTTTCTCCCTCTCTCCCCCCCCCTTTCTTCTCCCTCTCTCTCCCCCCCTTTCTTCTCCCTCTCCCTCCCCCTTTCATCTCCCCACCCCCCAGTAGGAAGAGCTCTTCCTACTGTCCCTCTCCCCCTGCCCCCCCCTCCCCTCCCCCTGCCCCCCCTCCCCTCCCCTGGATCTCTCCGCATGTCTCCCCCCCTCCGCCCACCCTCGACCCCTCTCTCCCCCCTCACCCCCTCTCCCTATCTGTCTCGCAGTCTCTCTGCATGTGTCACACTCCCCCCTCTCTCCCTACCCCCTTTCATCTCCCACCCCCTTTCTCCCCCCCTCTCTCCCTCCCTCTCTCTCCCTCTCTCTCCCCCCCCCTCCCCCCCCTCTCCCCCCCCCTCCCCCCCCCTCCCCTGGATCTCTCCGCATGTCTCCCCCCCCTCCGCCCACCCTCGACCCCTCTCTCCCTCTCCCTATCTCTCTCGCAGTCTCTCTGCATGTCTCACACTCCCCCCTCTCTCCCTACCCCCTTTCTTCTCCCTCTCTCCCCCCCTTTCTTCTCCCTCTCTCCCCCCCTTTATTCTCCCTCTCTCTCCCCCCCTCTCCCCCCCCCTCCCCTCCCCCTGCCCCCCCTCCCCTCCCCTGGATCTCTCCGCATGTCCCCCCCCCTCCGCCCACCCTCGACCCCTCTATCCCCCCTTACCCCCTCTCCCTATCTCTCTCGCAGTCTCTCTATGTCTCACACTCCCCCCTCTCTCCCTACCCCCTTTCATCTCCCACCCTCTCTTTCCCCCCCCTTTCTTCTCACTCCCCCCCTCCCCTCCCACTTGCCCTCCCCTCCCCTGGATCTCTCCGCATGTCTCCCCCCACTTCCCCCCCCCCCTCCGCCCACCCTCGACCCCTCTCTCCCCCCTCACCCCCTCTCCCTATCTCTCTCGCAGTCTCTCTGCATGTGTCACACTCCCCCCTCTCTCCCTACCCCCTTTCTTCTCCCCCCCTTTCTTCTACCCCCCTCTCCCCCCCCTCCCCTCCCCCCTCCCCCCAGCCCCCCCTCCCCTGGATCTCTCCGCATGTCTCCCCCGCCCCTCCTTCTTCTCCCTCTCTCCCCCCCCCCTCCCCCCCCTCGCCCCTGCACCCCCCTCCCCTGGATCTCTCCGCATGTCTCCCCCCCCTTCCCCCCCCCTCCGCCCACCCTCAACCCCTCTCTCCCCCCTCTCCCTATCTCTCTCGCAGTCTCTCTGCATGTCTCACACTCCCCCCTCTCTCCCTACCCCCTTTCATCTCCCCCCCTCCCCCCTCCTCCCTCCCCCCCCTCTCCCCCTCCCCCCTGCCCCCCTCCCCTCCCTTGGATCTCTCCGCATGTCTCCCCCCCCCTCCGCCCACCCCCGACCCCTCTCTCCCCCCTCACCCCCTCTCCCTATCTCTCTCGCAGTCTCTCTGTATGTCTCACACTCCCCCCTCTCTCCCTACCCCCTTTCATCTCCCACCCTCTCTCTCCCCCCCCTCTCCCCCACCCTTTCTTCTCCCTCCCCCCCTCCCCTCCCCCCTCCCCTCCCCTGGATCTCTCCGCATGTCTCCCCCCCCCTCCACCCACCCTCGACCCCTCTCCCCCCTCACACCCTCTCCCTATCTCTCTCGCAGTCTCTCTGCATGTCTCACATTCCCCCCTCTCTCCCTACCCCCTGTCTTCTCCCCCCCTCTACTCCCCCCCTCCCCTCCCCCCTGCCCCCCACTCCCCTCCCCTGGATCTCTCCGCATGTCCCCCCCCCCCTCTCCCCCTCCCCATCCCCCTCCCCTCCCCTCTGCCCCCCCCTCCCCTGGATCTCTCCGCATGTCTCCCCCGCCCCTCTTTCTTCTCCCTCTCTCCCCCCTTTCTTCTCCCTCTCTCCCCCCCTTTCTTCTCCCCCCCCCTCTCCCCCCACCCTCGCCCCTGCACCCCCCTCCCCTGGATCTCTCCGCATGCCTCCCCCCCCTCCACCCACCCTCGACCCCTCTCTCCCCCCTCACCCCCTCTCCCTATCTCTCTCGCAGTCTCTCTGCGTGTCTCACACTCCCCCCTCTCTCCCTACCCCCTTTCTTCTCCCACTCTCCCCCCTTTCTTCTCCCTCTCTCCCCCCTTTCTTCTCCCCCCCTCTCCCACCCCTCTCCTCCGCCCCTCTCGCCCCTCCCCCCCTCCTCCCCCTCTCCACCCCCCTCTCCACCCCCCTCTCTCCCCCCCCTCTCTCCCCCCCTGCCCCCCTCCCCTCCCCTGGATCTCTCCGCATGTCTCCCCCCCGCCCACCCTCGACCCCTCTCTCCCCCCTCACCCCCTCTCCCTATCTCTCTCGCAGTCTCTCTCCATGTCTCACACTCTCCCCTCTCTCCCTACCCCCTCCCCCCCCTCCCCTCCCCCCTCCCATCCCCTGGATCTCTCCGCATGTCCCCCCCCTCTCCCCACCCCTCTCCCCCCCTGGATCTCTCCGCATGTCTCCCCCCCTCTCCCCCCCGCCCACCCTCGACCCCTCTCTCCCACCTCACCCCCTCTCCCTATCTCTCTCGCAGTCTCTCTGTATCTCACACTCCCCACTCTCTCCCTACCCCCTTTCATCTCCCACCCTCTCTCTCCCCCTTTCTCCCTCTCTCCCCCCCTTTCTCCCTCTCTCCCCCTTTCTCCCTCTCTCCCCCCCTTTCTTCTCCCTCTCTCTCCCCCCCTTTCTTCTCCCTCTCCCTCCCCCTTTCATCTCCCCCCCTCCCCACCCCCCAGTAGGAAGAGCTCTTCCTCTCCCTATCTCTCTCGCAGTCTCTCTGCATGTCTCACACCCCCCCCTCTCTCCCTACCCCCTTTCTTCTCCCTCTCTCCCCCCTTTCTTCTCCCTCTCTCCCCCCCTCTCTCCCCACCCCCCCCTCTCCACCCTATCCCCCTCCCCCATGCCCCCCTCCCCACCCCTGGATCTCTCCGCATGTCTCCCCCGCCCCTCCGCCTACCCTCGACGCCTCTCTCCCCCCTCACTCCCTATCTCTCTCGCAGTCTCTCTGTATGTCTCACACTCCCCCCTCTCTCCCTACCCCCTTTCATCTCCCACCCTCTCTCTCCCCCCCCTCTCCCCCCCCTGTCTTCTCCCTCCCCCCCTCCCCTCCCCCCTGCCCCCCCCTCCCCTCCCGTGGATCTCTCCGCATGTCTCCCCCCCTCTCCTCCCCCCATCTCCCCCCCTCCCCTCCCCTGGATCTCTCCGCATGTCTCTCCCCCACCCTCGACCCCTCTCTCCCCCCTCACCCCCTCTCCCTATCTCTCTCGCAGTCTCTCTGCATGTCTCACACTCCCCCCTCTCCCCACCCCCTTTCATCTCCCCCCCCTCTCCCCCCCCGCCCCCCTCCCCTCCCCTCCCCTGGATCTTTCCGCATGTCTCCCCCCCTTTCCCCCCCCTCCGCCCACCCTCGACCCCTCTCTCCCCCCTCACTCCCTCTCCCTATCTCTCTCGCAGTCTCTCTGCATGGCTCACTCCCCCCTCTCTCCCTACCCCCTTTCATCTCCCCCCCCTCTCTCCCCCCTCACCCCCTCTCCCTATCTCTCTCGCAGTCTCTCTGCATGTCTCACACTCCCCCCTCTCTCCCTACCCCCTTTCATCTCCCACCCTCTCTCTCCCCCCCCCTCTCCCACCCGTTTCTTCTCCCTCCCCTCCCCCCTGCCCCCCCTCCCCTCCCCTGGATCTCTCTGCATGTCTCCCCCCCCCCTCCGCCCACCCTCGACCCCTCTCTCCCCCTCACCCCATCTCTCTCGCAGTCTCTCTGCATGTCTCACACTCCCCCCTCTCTCCCTACCCCCTTTCATCTCCCACCCTCTCTCTCCCCCTTTCTCCCTCTCTCCCCCCTTCTTCTCCCTCTCCCCCACCTCTCCCCCCCCCTCTCCTCCCCCTCCCCCCCTCTCTCCCCCCCTGCCCCCCCTCCCCTCCCCTGGATCTCTCCGCATGTCTCCCCCCCCCGCCCACCCTCGAACCCTCTCTCCCCCTCACCCCCTCTCCCTATCTCTCTCGCAGTCTCTCTGCATGTCTCACACTCCCCCCTCTCTCCCTACCCCCTTTCATCTCCCACCCTCTCTCTCCCCCTTTCTCCCCCCCTTTCTTCTCCCTCTCCCCCCCCTCTCCCCCCCATTCCTCCCCCCCCTCTCCCCTCCCCTGGATCTCTCCGCATGTCTCTCCCCCCACCCTCCGCCCACCCTCGACCCCTCTCTCCCCCCTCACCCCCTCTCCCTATCTCTCTCGCAGTCTCTCTGCATGTCTCAAACTCCCCCCTCTCTCCCACACCCCTTTCATCTCCCCCCCCCTTTGATTTGATCTACAAGTGGCCGCTCTTTGACTGGGTTTATGTTCCACAGGTCCGGTTTGTAAGCAGTAACTGGGTCTTTGGATCGAGCATGTGCCACATCAGCTGGTTCTCCCAGTATTGTTCTCTCTACGTCTTGACACTCACTGTGATGGCAATAACACTGGATCAGTATCAGGTATGGTCTCCCTCTTTGTGTGTGTGCGCACACACACACACACACCCACCCACACCCACCCACACACACACACACACACACACACACACACACACAACACACACACACACACACACACACACACACACACACACACACACACACACACACACACACACACACACACACACACACACACACACACACACACACACACACACACACACACACACACACACACACACACACACACACACACACATCCTCCCTTCCATTGACTCCATTTATACCTCATGCTGCTTCAGCAAGGCCAGCAGCATAATCAAGGAGCAGTCTCACCCTGGACACTGCCTCTTCTCCCCTCTCCCATCGGGGAAGAAGGTATAGAAGCCTTAAAACGCAGACCTCCAGATTCAGGGACAGTTCCTGCCCAATTATTGTCAGGTAACTGTACCATCCTATCACAACCACAGAGCAGTCCTGATCTACTATCTCTTTGGTGACCATCGGACTATCCTTGATCAGTCTTTGCTGGCTTTGCCTTGCACTAAATGTTATTTCCTCACCATGTATCTATACATTGTAAATGGCTTGTTTGTAATCATGTGTTGTCTTCCTGCTGACTGGTTAGCACGCAACAAAGGCTTTCCACTGTACCCTGGTGCACGTGACAATAAACCAAACTGAACTGAACTGCCTCAGGCAACCCAGAAGTAGTAAACAGACCCTTCGGCTCACAGAGTCCGTGCCAGCTGTCAAACACTCATAACCTGCATATTATTATAGATCATTTTCCACCTTGGAAAAAAGATTTGGAAAAAAGTCTCCCAATCTATGCCTCTCACGGTTTTATATATTTCTATCAGGCTTCCACTCGGCCTCACTTGTTCTAGAGAAAACAATCCAAGTCTGTCCAACGTCCCTTTACAGCTAATTCACTTTAATCCAGGTATCATTCTGGTAAACCTCCTCTGCATCCTGGCCAAAGCCTCCACATCCTCCCTGTAAAGGGGCGACCAGAACTGCACACAATACTCAATAAGCAGACTATCCAAAGTTTTATAAAGGTGTAACATCACGATCTGATTCTACGTAGAGTCATAGAGCACGGTGGCATAGCGGTAGAGTTGCTGCCTCACAGCGCCAGAGACCCGGGATTTGATCCTGACTACGGGTGCTGTCTGTACGGAGTTTGTACGTTCTGCCCGTGACCATGTGGGGTTTCCCACTGGTGCTCCGGTTTTCTTCCACACTGCAAAAAGTATAAGTTTGTTGATTAATTGGCTTTGGTAAAAATTGTAAATTGGCCCGAGTGCGTAGGATGTTGTTAGTGTATGGGGTTCTTATTAAATCTATCCCCCCCCCTCACCTTAAACCTATGCACATACTCAACTGCTTCTGATGAAGGGTCCTGCTCCATTTCAGCACAGTGCATCTCTCCACAGACGCTGCCTGACCTGCCGAGCGTTTTCTGTTATTATTTACCAACACTTCTGTGATAAAAGGGCGGCACGATGGCACAGCAGTAGAGTTGCTGCCTTACAGCGCATTCAGCGCCAGAGACCAGGGTTCCATCCTGACTATGGTTGCTGTCTGTACGCAGTTTGTACATTCACCCTGTGACTGCATGGTTTTTCTCCGCGATCTTCAGTTTCCTCTCACACTCCAAAGACGTACAGGCTTGTGTTAATTGGCTTTCTATGAATATAAAGTTGTCCTTAGTGCGTGTGGGATAGTGTTAATGTGCGGGGATTGCTGGTCGGTGCAGACTCAGTGGGCCAAAGGGCCTGTTTCCACACTGTATCTCTAAAACAAAGTCTGATTTCTGATTTCTGTTATTTGCATTTAATTTTATATTTTCATTTCCAATTCTTGTTGTTTACTTGCAGGTGATTCTAAATCCTTTAAAGCCTCGCATGTCCCTCTCCAAAGGTATTTTATCTATCGTTATCATCTGGACACTGGCGTCTTGTTTCTCTCTGCCTCACGCTATTTACCAGACGTTGTTTCACTACGTGTACAGGTAAATCTTACTGAAACACCTCCCTTCCCCATCCCACTGCGCCTATCACTCAACCCAGCCTTGTGGAGTAGTGGGTTGATGTCTACAGCACTCTAGCTTCTGGGCCCACAACATAGGTCACGGAGTCATATAGCGTGGATACAGGCCATTCAGCCCAACAGGTTCATGCTAACCATCCCTATCTATATTACTAAAAGTCTGATCTTGACCGGTTTAGGCTCGCTGTGCTGTGATTTCCGATAGAACGCCGCCACCTACGGCCGTCATTTTTGGCCAGCTTGCACAGAGCTCCCCTCCGACTTCCTGGACCACAGGATTTTTCCCATCGATGAAAAATCAGAGAGATATTAATGCTTTTAACAAATTCCCCAGTTTCATTACTGCCCCTGCTGGATGGAGGGAGAGGGACTATAAAACCAGGAAGTGGTGTGCCTCACTCAGTCTCTGCAAGATGGAGGAATCAGAGGGTCACGTCTCTGAGCTCTGAATAGCACTGGACACATGTCTACTCAATTGTGAGTGCCCTTAATGTGTTTTGAAGTAATGGTTGGTTTGAAGTAAAAAGGCACTGCCTGCAAATGTTTGTTTGGGTGCTTTGGCTTGAATTTAAAAGGCACTACTGTAAATGGTCGCTTGGGTGCTTTGGCTTGAAGTGCAAAGACACTACTGCAAATGGTCACTTGGGGGCTATGGCTTGAAGTGAAAAGGCACTACAGGAAATGGTGGCTTTGGCCTGACGTGAAAAGGCACTATTGCAAATGGTGGCTTGGGTGCTCTGGCTAACTTCCTGTTTGCACTGTATATTGATTTTAGATAAAACGCTGCCACTTACTCAGTCCCCCTCCGCTCAGCAGCTGCAGAGGTTTCATCCCATCAATGAAAAAATAATGAAAAATAAAAGTGTTATTAGTGTTTTAAAAATGTTGAGAATCTCTCTCCTGTCATGAAGGCCACACCTTGTCTGGTGGGACGGGGCGGGGTTATAAAACCCGGAAGTGTGGGTGTGACTCCGTTTCTGCATGATGGGGGAGGGAGAAGTCACGACTATCTGTGCCAAAGATTATAGAGGAGCAAGATGCACCACTCCGTGGAAAAGGCGTAGTATCACGTGTGTGATTGTCGATGCCATATTAGCGGACCAGAGATGGCGTCGACTATGGCGTCTACTGGGAAACTGAGCTTCTCTATGATCTTTGTCTCTCGATCTCCCACTGTGTAATCCGCTCCAAAGCTACAGAGCAGTTGCAAGCAAAGATTATAGAGGAGCAAGATGCATTAGAAAGTTATTAGATTTATTTGTAATAGATCTTTACTTACCTCTCGATCCCTCTCTTCTCTCGATCGCGCTCTCTCTCCCCTGTCGATCTCTTTCTCTCCCCTGTCGATCTCTTTCTCTCCCCTGTCGATCTCTTTCTCTCCCCTGTCGATCTCTTTCTCTCCCCTGTCGATCTCTTTCTCTCCCCTGTCGATCTCTTTCTCTCCCCTGTCGATCTCTTTCTCTCCCCTGTCGATCTCTTTCTTTCTCTCCCCTGTCGATCTCTTTCTCTCCCCTGTCGATCTCTCTCTCTCTCCCCTGTCGATCTCTCTCTCTCTCCCCTGTCGATCTCTCTCTCTTCCCGATTTCCCTCTCTCCCTCCCTTCCCTCTGTGTGAGAGTTGGCAGCCCTGCTATTCCTTCGGCCCAAAAGAGGATAGAAATAAATTACATAATGGTCTTTGTAGGAAGATTTTAATAAGCTCTTCTATCCAAAGATTCTATCTGTCCCACCATATATTTATATGAATGTGTGTTTGTGTGTGCCTGTAATTGTGTGCACAGTGTGTGTTGAAGCAATACAAGGGAAGCAATGCAAGGTAAACTACGCAAAGGAGGGGCTGGGGAGGAAAGATGCGAGGGAAATGGGGGAACAGGGGGAAAAGGGAGGGGGAGAGAGAGGGAAGGAGATCGAGAGAAGATAGGGGAGAGAGGGATCGAGGGGAGCTGGAGAAGAGAGGGAGAACGAAAGAGGGAGAGAAAGATGGATCGAGAGGGAGAGAAAGATCGAGAGGGGGAGAGAGAGGGATCGAGAGGTAAGTAAAGATCTATTACAAATAAATCTAATAACTTTCTAATGCATCTTGCTCCTCTATCATCTTTGTTTACAACTGCTCTGAAGCTTTGGAGCGGATTACACATGGGGAGGCAATCCGCCAAAATGGCGGCCGTGACTTTCCGTTACGTACTACACACCAGTCCATTGGATTTCCACTGAGTGGCGCATCTTGCTCCTCTATAATCTTTGGTCTGTGCTGTGAAAAAACTGAATACACTGAATGTCTACTGAACTGTGTGTTTGGTGCTTTGTGTGGTTTTTATGGTGGTTTCACCCTGTTTGAAATGGTACGAAACTGCATTTGAATGTGGTGGCCTTGCACCCAGCATGGAATGGTATGAAGCTGCATTTGAATTTGGTGACCTTGCACCCTGCTTGAAGTGGTATGAAACTGCACTTGAATTCTTTGGCCTTGCACCCTGTTTGAAGTGGTAGGAAACTGCACTTGAATTTGGTGGCCTTGCACCCTACTTGAAGTGGTAGGAAACTGCACTTGAATTTGGTGGGCTTGCACCCTGCTGGAAGTGATAAGAAACTGCACTTGAATTTGGTGGCCTTGCACCCTGCTTGAAGTGGTATGAAACTGCACTTGAATTTGGTGGCCTTGCACCCTGCCTGAAATGGAATTTCAAAGAATAGCCATTCTTTGAAACTGCCAGCCCACCACCATGAGTGAGCTGCCAGCACATCAGGCTTGAGGGACTGAGCTTCCCCCACAAGAACCCATACCAGCGCTCCAGAAAGCCCCCCCCACAGGCCACCAATATTGGAATTGGTTGAGAGGTGGAATATTGCGTTGGGGTAACAGCCCTCCCATGTGAACATGGGACCCAACGGGTCCTACTTAGTCTAGTTAATTCTATTTTCCAGAATAAGGCTTGGCACAGTGGCACAACGGTAGAGTTGCTTCCTTACAGCGCCAGAGACTCGGGTTTGATCCTCACTACAGGTGCTGTCTGTACAGAGTTTGTATGTTCTCCCCATGACCTGCAAGGGTTTGCTCCCGGTTAGTAGGTTACTTTGTTATGGTATAATTATGAATTGTAAACCAAGCTAAACTGAAATTACAGTCATCTAGCATGGATATAGGTCCTTTGGCCCAACTTGCCCACACCAACCAACATGCCCCATCTAAACGAGACACAGCTGCCTGCATTTGGCTCATATCACTCTACATGGGGAGATATAGAACAAATGAATGAAAGATATACAAAAAAGTAACGATGATAAAGGAGACAGGCTACAGAAACTCCCTCCTGCCCTCTACTGCCTTTGGAATGTGGGAGGAAACCGCAGCACCCGGAGAAAATCCACACGATCACGGGGCGATCGTACAAACTCTGTACAAACAGCACCCGTAGTCAGGATCAAACCCGGGTCTCTGTCGCTGTGAGGCAGCAACTCTACCGCTGCACCACCGTGCCGCCCTCTGCAAAAAGGTGACCAGAACTGCACACAATAACGTCAGTTTGAATCCCACAAATGCAGTTGCGGGAATTTAAATTAATCAAGTGTACTCTGCATTCAATCATGTCTGATCTATCTATACCTCAAATCCCCATTCTTCTGCCTTCTCCCCATAACCCCTGACACCCGTACTAATCAAGAGTATAACTACCTCTGTCTTAAAAATATCCATGCGATCTGGGGGTCTTTGTTCATCAGTCATGAAAGTAAGCATGCAGGTACAGCAAGCAGTGAAGAAAGTGAATGGCATGTTGGCCTTCATAACAAGAGGAGTTGAGTGTAGGAGCAAAGAGATCCATCTGCAGTTGTACAGGGCCCTAGTGAGATTGAGGCCCTTGAGGATTGTGTGCAGTTTTGGTCCGCAAATTTGAGGAAGAACATTTTTGCTATTGGGGGAGTGCAACGTAGGTTCACAAGGTTAATTCCCGGGATGGTGGGACCAGCATATACTGAGAGAATGGAGCGGCTGGGCTGGTACACTATGGAATTTAGAAGGATGAGAGGGGATCTTATTGAAACATATAAGATTATTAAGGGTTTGGGCACACTAGAGGCAGGAATCCAGAACCAGGGGCCTCAGTTTAAGAATAAGGGGTGGACCATTTAGAACGGAGATGAGAAAGCACTTTTTCACACAGAGAGTTGTGAGTCTGTGGAATTCTCTGCCTCTGAGGGCGGTGGAGGCCGGTTCTCTGGATACTTTCAAGAGAGAGCTAGATAGGGCTCTTAAAGATAGCGGAGTCAAGGGATATGGGAGATGTCATGAATAGGATACTGATTGTGGATGATCAGCCATAATCATATTGAATAGCGGTGCTGGATCGAAGGGCCAAATGGCGTACCCCTACACCTATTGTCTATTGTCTATAATCAAGAATATAACTATCTCTGTCTTCTTGGCTTCCACCGTCTTCTGTGGCAAAGAATTCCACAGATTCACCGCCGTCACCATTCTCCACACCGTCATGAAACAACTAACCCACTTTCTCCGCATGTCCTTTCCTTCCAGAGAGAAGATAATCAGGAGTCTTTGCGTCCCCGCTTTTCCGAAGCCTTCAGAAGTCTTCAGGAGATATTTTGACCTGTCAACCTTCACGCTGTTCTACGTCCTGCCGTTGGTGGTGATCACTGTAGCCTCCTCCGCGGTGAGCAAGAAGCTATTGATGAGGGAAACCAATGGTGCCTTCACAGAAGCCGAGGCCGCCGCTCAACGCCGCAGGAAGAAGAGGGCCATCAAGATGATCTTCATCAACATGGCCTTTACCCTCTGTTGGTTTCCCCTCAACGTCTACACCGTCCTGCTCACCGGCCAACGCGTCCAATTCAACAACACCCTCTACTTAGCCTTCCACTGTGTGGCCGTGAGCAGCACATGTTGGAACCCCTTCATCTACTGTTGGCTGGACAACAGATTCCGCTCCGACCTCATGACCCTTCTGGCCAAGTGTGGGGGGAGGAGGAGGAGGAGGAGAGGAGGCAAGATCCTGCAGCTCACCGCAGCCAGTGGAGACAGGAGGCAGTTGGGGGTGAGATGGGAGGACGAGCCTGGCCCATCCACGGATAATATGAGTTTCTTCCATGGTGGGCGTAGGGGTAACAATGGGGAGGTGAGTATACTTTAGACTTTACAGATTCCCCACTGAAACTTGGTATCATGTTCAGCCCAGGTATTATGGGCCAACACATCTGTACCTGTCTGTATTGTTCTATGTTTAGTTTCATTCAGTTCAGTTCAGTTCAGTTTAGAGATATCAATGATGACAATCGACCACCTAAAATTCTTAAAGGATTGGAAAGGAGGGCAAAGGACATTTATTATCACATACACCAATTGGTGTAATGAAATTTGACATGCCATTGCCATTTCAGCACACAAATAAATATAATGCCATATAACCATATAACAATTACAGCACGGAAACAGGCCTTCTCGGCCCTTCCAGTCCATGCCAACCATTTATTTTCCTCTAGTTCCATCTACCTGCACTCAGACCATACCCCTCCATTCCCTTCCCGTCCATATACCTGTCCACTTTACTTTTAAATGTTAAAATCGATCCTGCCTCCACCACTTCTGCAGGAAGATCATTCCACACAGCCACCACTCTCTGAGTAAAGAAGTCCCCCCTCATGTTACCCCTAAACCTCTGTCCCTTAATTCTCATGTCATGCCCTCTTGTTTGAAAATACAAAACATAAAGAATTTAACAGTAACCAAAAAAACATCCCCCCACAATGGTTCCCACTGTGGGGGAAGGCAGCAAAGTCCAGTCCCATCCCCAGTTCACCCATAGTCAGGCCTATTGAGGCCTCCGCAGTCACCGCTGCGGCAGCCCGAAGCTTCAGGCCCTCTCGCCGGATGATGAAGCTCTGGCCTCGGGTGAACACTCTCACCGGTCGGCAGTGTCTGGAGCGGGCGCTTCCTCCCCGGAGTTCACAGCTCCCGAAGTCCACGGGCCGCGACGGTCGGAGCTCCGACTCTGGCGATCTCGTTGTGAGATCCCAGGCTCCGTGGTGTTTAAAGCTCAGCGCCGCCCATGGCTGGAAGCTCCACAGACCGCATACCGCAGCTCCACGATGTTGGAATCGACGATCCCAGCCCCCCAGAGCCCACTGCACGGCGACCCGGGCAAGGCATCGCCCGCTCCATGACCGCACCCCAGCGCTGTGCCGCCACCGAAGTCCCAGCCGTTCCCGGCAGGAAACGTCGCTCCAGACTGCCGGTAGGCTGCGAGGAAGGGGCGAAAACACTGCTCGGAGGAAAGCCGCATCTCCGACCAGGTAGGTACTGAGAAAAATAGTTTCCCCCTTGTTTCCCCCCCCCCCCCCCCGAACCCCCACACTAAAAGACCTCCAAAGAAAAACTTTTAACTAACTAAAAATAAAAAAGAGTGTAAAGACTAACAGCTGCTGGCAGGGCAGCCATACTCGATGGCGCCCCCTACATTGGACAGGCTAGATGCAGGAAAAATGTTCCCCATGTTGAGGGAATCCAGAACCAGTGGTCACAGTTTAAGAATATGGGGTAGGCGATTTTGGACTGAGAATGAGGAAAAACATTATCACCCAGAGAGTTGTGAATCTGTGGAATTCTCTGCCACAGAAGGCAGTGGAGGCCAACATCAAAAATTGGATGTTTTTGAAGAGAGTTAGATTTAGCTGTTAGGCCTTAAAGAATCAAGGGATATTTGGAAAAGCAGGAACGGGGTACTGAATTTAGGTGATCAGGCATCTGTTGCCCCCCCCCCCCCCCCCCCCCCCCCCACTTGAGGTCAGGATTGAGCCGGGATATCAATGTGGCAGCATATACGTCTCGGAGTTGAGAGATGACAGCATGCAAAGAGGCCCTTTAGCCCATCTTGTCATTCTTTTAAATCTCCCCACATTCCTATCAACTCCCCACCATATTCTAAAACTCACCACACACTAAGGAACAAATTTATATTTATATTTTATTTTTACCGAAGCCAAGTAATATACAAACCTGTACATCTTTGGATTGTGGGAAGAAACTGGAGCACCCGGAGGAAACCCACACAGTCACAGAGAGAACGTGCAAGGTATGATTGAACCCGGGTCTCCGGTGTGGTGAGGCAGCAGTTCTACCCGCTGCACCACAGTGCCGCCCAGAATCTCTCCGTTCTGTTATGCCTGATATGTTTTATCACATTTATTTGTTTGCGGGGTGTGGCTGTTGGGGGAAAGACAGGCAATTACTGTTCATCCCTAGATACGCCTGCCTTAGATGTCATTTCTGGAGTCACCTTCTGGCAAAACAGGTTCAGGACAATCTCCTTCTCTGAAGGATATTAGTGAGCAGATGGATAGTTACATTCAGTAGAAACAAAGAACTGCAAGTGCTGCTTTATACCAAAGATAGACAAAGTGCTAGAGTAACTCAGCGGGTCAGGCAGCATGTCTGGTGAAAATGGATGGGTGACGTTTCGGGTCGGAACCAATCTCCAGACTAAATCAGAAAAACGTTAAATCTCATAATTACTATTAAGTCTGGCTTTTTTTTTAAAGAAACCTAATTCCTTGAATTTAAGTTTTCCATCTGCATAGGTGAAATTTGAACGCATGTCGTTGATTTTATCCTCTAGAACTCTGGCTAACAGTCCAATAACTTATCTGGAAGGAGACAGTATCTGGTGGGTGGGTGAGTGGGTGAATGAGTGTGCAGGGGCGGAAAACCCGGGGGGGGGGGGGGGGGGGGGGGGGGGGGGGGGGCAGAGGGTTCCCCACCTCTCACCATGTTTTGAGAGGTGGGGAACATTCCCCCCCCCCCCCCCCCGATTGGACGAGAGAGACGTCGGTCAGCAGCCACAAGGGCCACATATCTTGGAGGGAGCTCTTCCCAAACCAAGCGATGATGCATCTGTAGAAGTTGGTGAGAGTTGTGGTGGATATGCCAAACCTCCTAAGCTTTCTCAGGAAGGAGCAGCGTTGGTGGGCTTTCTTGGTTGTTGGACTGTTGGCAGGTTTTCAAAGTAAGGAACAGAGGCAGGTAAAAGACAAAGTGTTGGAGTAACTCAATGAGTCAGGCAACATCTCTGGAGAGCCTGGCCTGGTGATGTTGTGGTTTGCGACCCTTCTGTAAAGGTAGGTGTGGATATTCAGCCCCTTGAGTCCTGCACCATGGATTAACCTTGAGGCCATTATTTCCACTCCTCTAACTAATGCCATGGGTAGCTGAGTAGTGTTGACATCATGACCGGTAATAAGACGTGAGGACTCAAATTATTAAACATCAACAGTAGGCTTATTTCACTTGCACAGGGGGCGAAATGTCTCAGTCAAAGGCTGTGATCACAACCACAAAGTCGGGACAGCAGGACATTTATGCACCAAAAATATGCCACCTGAGGAAGTACAAAGGTCAGGTGGATTGAAGTGTTAATTACAGGATCTACACTTTACTCTTAAATTACACAAAAGTCACAACCTCTTGGTTCCGTACACAACGGAGTACTAAGGTAAGGACACTTAATGTGTTAATAACTGACACTAGACTGCGATTTCCCAGTTATGTGTCAAACATGGTACAAAGAGAATGACAGTGAATGTGTTAAGAGCCTGTCCCACCAGCATGCAACAGAATTCGTCTAGCGCGACCTAACGTGGTCGCTTGAGCCTTACGGCCTCGCGGGGCTGGTCCCACTTCGATCGCCGGAGGCGTATGGAGTTGTGCGGGGCTGGTCCCGACATGGGAACATAGAAATTAGGTACAGGAGTAGGCCATTCAGCCCTTCGAGCCTGCACCGCCATTCAATATGATCATGGCTGATCAATCGCATGACATCGCGCGGGGCCCCAAAAAACTGACACTGTCTAAAAATTCCGCGCACGAACGACCTGTCGTCCCACAGCCGCATTGAGGACGTACGCAGCGTCTTGACATCGTACGCAGCGTCTCGACGTTGTACGCAACGTCTCAGCGTCGTACACAGCATCTTGATGGCGTATGGCTGGCGCGTGGCATGCGCGATGACGTCACTGCTTGGCGTGGCGTTGCGTGATGACATTGCCGCCCGACGCCAGCCACGTCTAAATTCAGTCTGCCCGCCTCCTGCACAGTTGATTGGTGAGTATGATGTCGGGGCCAGCCCCGCGCAACTCCATACGCCTCCGCAGTTCAAATTGGGACCGGCCCCGCGAGGCTGTACACCTCAAGCGGCCACGTTTGTGTGCGCTAGACGCATGCAAACGCATGCTGGTGGGACAGGCCCTTTACTTGCAAATATCCGGCTGGGGGCTTCTGAGTACCGCATGTGAAGGACAATGAATATGTTCACAACTGAAGATGGACATTACATGCTGGAGTAACTCAGCGGGACCGGCAGCATCTCTTGAGAGAAGGAATGGATGAGACACTTCTTCAGACTGATATCAGGGATGAGGGTGATACATAGATAAGGAAGTGTAGTGTGTGAAAATAGGACAAAGTGAATGGAGATCAAGGACAGTGTAGAATAGATCATTGGTAGCTGGGAGTTAGCTGCTTCTTTAATCTCTGTTCAATGCAAGAAGTATTCGTAATAAGGTGGATGAGTTGAACGTGCAGATAGCTATTAATGATTATGATATAGTTGGGATCACGGAGACATGGCTCCAGGGTGACCAAGGCTGGGAGTTGAACATCCAGGGATATTCAATATTCAGGAGGGATAGAGAGAAAGGAAAAGGAGCTGCGGTAGCGTTGCTGGTTAGAGAGGAGATTAACGCAATGGAAAGGAAGGACAAGGACAAAGGACAAAGGACATTTATTATCACATACACCAATTGGTGCAGTGAAATTTGACTTGCCAATGCAGCACATGAATAAAGATAATACACTAGAGTATTTAACAAAACACATAAAAACATCCCCCCACAATGGTTCCCACTGTGGGGGAAGGCAGCAAAGTCCAGTCCCATCCCCAGTTCACCCATAGTCGGGCCTATTGAGGCCTCTGCAGCTGCTGCTACGGCAGCCCGATGCTTCAGGCCCACACGCCGGATGATGGAGTTCTGGCAACGGGTGAACACTCTCAGCGGCCCAGAGTGTCTGGAGCGGCCGCTTCTCCCCAGAGTTCGCAGCTCCCGTAGTCCACGGGCTGCGCCGGTTGGAGCTCCGACTCTGGTGATCTTGGCGTGTTTGGAGGATGTGGAATCGGTATGGGTAGAGCTGCAAAACACTAAGGGACAGAAAACTCTGGTGGGTGTTATGTACAGGCCACCTAACAGTAGTAGTGAAGTTGGGGATGGTATCAAACAGGAAGTTAGAAATGAGTGCGACAAAGGCAAAACAGTAATAATGGGTGACTTCAATCTACATATAGATTGGGTGAATCAAATTTGCAGGGGCGCTGAGGAAGACGATTTTTTGGAATGTATGTGGGATAGTTATCTAAATCAGCATGTAGAGGAACCAACGAGAGAGCAGGCTATTTTGGACTGGGTAATGAGGAAGGGTTAGTTAGCAGTCTTATTGTGTGTGCCCCCTTGGTCGAGTTCTTCATTAGGATGGAGAGTGACATTGTTAATTCAGAAACAATGGTTCTGAACTTAAAGAAAGGTAACTTTGAGGGTATGAGACGTGAATTGGCCAAGATTGACTGGCAATCAATTCTAAAAGGGTTGACAGTGGATACGCAATGGAAGACATTTAAAGACTGCATGGATGAACTGCAAAAATTGTTCATCCCAGTTTGGCAAAAGAATAAATCAGGGAAGGTAGTGCATCTGTGGATAACAAGGGAAATCAGGGATAGTATCAAAGCAAAAGATGATGCGTACAAAGTAGCCAGAAAAAGCAGCATACCAGAGGACTGGGAGAAATTCAGAGACCAGCAGAGGAGGACAAAGGGCTTAATTAGGAAAGGAAAAATAGATTAAGAAAGAAAACTGGCAGGGAACATAAAAACTGACTGCAAAAGTTTTTATAGATATGTGAAGAGAAAGAGATTAGTTAAAACAAATATAGGTCCCTTGCAGTCAGAAATAGGTGAGTTGATCATGGGGAACAAGGATATGATGGACCAATTGAATAACCACTTTGGTTCCGTCTTTACTAAGGAAGACATAAATAATCTGCCGGAAATAGCAGGGGACCGCAAGTCAAAGGAGGAATTGAGTGAAATCCATGTTAGTCGGAAGTGGTGTTGGGTAAATTGAATGGATTAAAGGCCGATAAATCCCCAGGGCCAGATAGGCTGCATCCCAGAGTACTTAAAGAAGTAGCTCCGGAAATAGTGGATTCATTAGTGATAATCATTCAAAACTCTTTAGATTCTGGAGTAGTTCCTGAGGATTGGAGGGTAGCAAACGTAACCCCTCTTTTTAAGAAGGGAGGGAGAGAGAAAACAGGGAATTACAGACCAGTTAGTCTAACATCGGTTGTGGGGAAACTGCTAGAGTCAGTTATTAAAGATGGGATAGCAGCACATTTGGAAAGTGGTGAAATCATTGGACAAAGTCAGCATGGATTTACGAAAGGTAAATCATGTCTGACGAATCTTGTGGAATTTTTCGAGGATGTAACTAGTAGCGTGGATAGGGGAGAACCAGTGGATGTGGTGTATCTGGACTTCCAGAAGGCTTTCGACAAGGTCCCACATAAGAGATTAGTATACAAACTTAAAGCATACGGCATTGGGGGTTCAGTATTGATGTGGATAGAGAACTGACTGGCAAACAGGAAGCAAAGAGTAGGAGTAAACGGGTCCTTTTCACAATGGCAGCCAGTGACTAGTGGGGTACTGCAAGGCTCAGTGCTGGGACCCCAGCTATTTACAATATACATTAATGATCTGGATGAGGGAATTGAAGGCAATATCTCCAAGTTTGCTGATGACACCAAGCTGGGGGGCAGTGTTAGCTGTGAGGAGGATGCTAGGAGACTGCAAGGTGACTTGGATAGGCTGGGTGAGTGGGCAAATGTTTGGCAGATGCAGTATAATGTGGATAAATGTGAGGTTATCCACTTTGGTGGCAAAAACAGGAAAGCAGACTATTATCTGAACGGTGGCCGATTAGGAAAAGGGGAGATGCAACGAGACCTGGGTGTCATGGTACACCAGTCATTGAAAGTAGGCATGCAGGTGCAGCAGGCAGTGAAGAAAGTGAATGGTATGTTAGCTTTCATAACAAAAGGATTTGAGTATAGGAGCAGGGAGGTTCTACTTCAGTTGTATAGGGTCTTGGTGAGGCCACACCTGGAGTATTGCGTACAGTTCTGGTCTTCAAATCTGAGGAAGGACATTATTGCCATAGAGGGAGTGCAGAGAAGGTTCACCAGACTGATTCCTTGGATGTTAGAACTGTCTTATGAAGAAAGACTGGATAGACTCGGTTTATAGTCTCCAGAATTTAGGAGATTGAAAGGGGATCTTATAGAAACTTACAAAATTCTTAAGGGGTTGGACAGGCTAGACGCAGGAAGATTGTTCCCGATGTTGGGGAGGTCCAGGACAAGGGGTCACAGCTTAAGGATAAGGGGGAAATCCTTTCGGACCGAGATGAGAAGGACTTTTTTCACACACAGAGTGGTGGGTCTCTGGAACTCTCTGCCACAGAGGGTAGTTGAGGCTAGTTCATTGACTATATTTAAGAGGGAGTTAGATGTGGTCATTGTGGCTAAGGGGATCAGAGGGTATGGAGAGAAGGCAGGTACGGGATACTGAGTTGGATGATCAGCCATGATCATATTGAATGGCAATGCAGGCTCGAATGGTCGAATGGCCTACTCCTGCACCTAATTTCTATGTTTCTAAATAAAATGTAGCCAGAGACAGTTAGACAGGTCGGAGAAATGGGGAGGGATGGACAGAGAAGGAAAGCAAGGGTCAATGTTCATACCATTGGGGTGTAAGCTACCCAATCGAAATATGAGATGCTGTTCCTCCAATTTGCGCAGGGCCTCACTCTGACAATGGAGAGGGCCCAGGATGGAAAGGTCAGTGTGGGAATGGGAGGGAAAGTTAACGTGTTTAGCAACCAGGAGATTAGGTAGGTTTGGGTGGACTGGGCAGAGGTGTTCAACCAAAAGATTGCAGAGCCTGCGCTTGGTCTTGGCGATATATAGGAATCCACACCTGGAACAGCAGATACTGAAGATGAGGTTGGAGGAGGTGCAAGTGAACCTTTGCCTCACCTGAAAAGACATCAGAGTTCTTGGACGGAGTCGATCGGGGGAGGTATAGGGACAGGTGTTGCATCTTCTGTGGTTGCAGGGGAAAGTACCTGGGTGGTTTGGGTGGGAAGGGATGAGTTAACCTGGGATTTGTGGAGGGAACGGTCTCCGAGGAAAGCAGAAACATGGGAAGATGTGGCCAGTAGTGGGATCCCGTTAGAGGTTGTGAAAATGTTGGAGGATTATGTGCTGTCTGCAATGGCTGCTGGGGTGGAAGGTAAGGACTAGGGGGACTCTATCCTTGTTATGACTGTTTGGAGGGGGAGCAAGATTGGAGCTGTGGGATATAGAGGAGACCCTAGTGAGGGCCTCATCTATGATGGAAGAAGGAAACCCCTGGTCCCTAAAGAATGAGGACATCTGTGATGTCCTAGTATGGAACACCTCATCTTGGCCAGAGTAGCGTCGTAGACGGAGGAATTGGGAGTAAGGGATCGAGTCTTTACAGGAAGCAGGATGGGAAGAAATGTAGAAAGCTGTGGGAATTAGAGGGTTATAATAAATGCCTGTTGATAGTCTGACTCCTGTGATGGAGATGGTGAGATCAGGAAACGGTATGGAGATGTCGGAGATGGTCCAAGTGAATTTTAGTGCAGGATGGAAATGAGCAATAAAGTTAATGAAGTCAGTGAGTTTTGCATGGGTGCAGGACGTAGCATCGATGCAGCCATCAATGCACGACAACTGTTACTTCACAAGCAGTGGAGTTCAAAGATAGTAACAATGAGTGTGTTAATAGCAAGTCTGTGTATATTGGAAGTATAATGGTAATGACAGTGGGTATGTTAAATAGCAAGCACAAGCTGGTGTCTTCTGGGCTTCACACAGAGCAGAGTACAAAGGTAGGGAAAATGAACAGTTAAATAGCAGCTCCTAACTGACGTTTGAATGTATTAATGAATTGCACACCTTCAACTGCC
Source organism: Raja brachyura (assembly GCA_963514005.1). Next base: position 2,008,737 of record OY740827.1, on the reverse strand, counting down.
TTTGGGGCTTCTACAATAGTCCTGGCCCATTGACAACATCTGGCAGTCAAGATGCTCCTGATTATTGGCTACATTCTTATGTACACCAAGTTCATAAGATTTGCAGCCGAACTAGGCAATTCGACCCGTCAAGTCTACTCTGCCATTAAATCATGGCTGATCTATCTTTCCCTCTCAACCCCATCCTTTTGACTTCTTCCCATAATCCTTGACACCCGTGCAATCAAGAATATATCTATCTCTGCCTTAAAAATATCCATTGGCCTCCACAGCCTTCTGTGGCAAAGAATTCCATGGATTCACCACCCACTGACTATTGTCTCTTGCATCTGCGGTCAAAATCCTCCCCGTTCTCCATGCCCTCAACTCATGAAACCTCTAACCGGCTTTATCCGCATGTCCCTTCATTCCAGGGAGAAGATCATCAGAAGTCTTTGTGTCCCCACTTTTCCGAATCTTTCCGAAGTCTTCAGGAGGAACTTGGACCTGTCAACCTTTGCGTTGCTCTTCCTGCTGCCGTTGGCGGTGGTCACCGTAGCCTCCGCCGCGGCGAGCAAGAGGCAACTCTGTACTCTGCCTTCCATTGGGTGGCTGTGAGCAGCACCTGTTGGAACCCCTTCATCTACTGTTGGCTGGGCAACAAGTTCCGCGACTATCTGATGACGCTTCTGGCCAAGGGCAGGAAGAAAAAGAGACGGGGCAAGATTCTGGCACTTGCCGCAGCCAGCGGAGACGGGAGACAGTCGCGGGTGAGATTGGAGGAGGAGCCTGGCCAGTCCATGGAGAATAGGAGTTCCAACCTTGGTGGGTGCAGTGGTAATGGGGAGGTGAGTACACTTTAGACTTTAGAGATATAGGGTGGAAACTTGGTATCATGTTCACACCAGGTATTACGGGCCAAGTCAACTGATATGGTGTTTTGCGGTGTGATGTGTTCTTTTGTATTCTGCGTTGTGTTATGTGTTGTGTTATGTGGTGTGTTTTGTGGTTTGTGTGTTGTGTGCTGTGTAGTGGTTGTGGCGTGTGCTGTGTTGTGGGTTGTGTTGGGTAGTGTGTTCCGTTGTGTGGTGTATTGTGTTGGGTGTTGTGGTGTGTTGTGTGTGGTGCGAGTGGTGTGTTGTGTGGCGTGGGTTGTGTCTGGTGTGTTGTGTGTTTTGTAGTGTGTTGTGCGTGTGGTGCATTGTGTGGCGTGTGATGAGTGGTGTGTTGTGTGTGTTATTTTGTGTGGTGTGTTGCATGTTGTATTGCGCGAGTGATGTGATGTGGGGTGAGGTGGTTGGTTGTATGGGCTGGTGTGGGATGGTGTATCGCGGTGTAGGTGTGGTGGTGTGTGGTGTATTGTGGTATGTTGTATGTTGGGGTGGGATGGGGTGGTGTCAGGTGGAGCGTGGTGTGGGTTTGGGTGGTGGGGTGTGTTTTGTGTTGTGGTGTGGGTTGGAGTTCGGTGGGGTGTGTTTTGTGTTGTGTTGCGGGGTGGTGTGTTGTGGGGTGGGGTTCTGTGGGGTGGGGTTGTTGTGTGGGTGGGGTGGTGTGGTGTAGGGTGAGGTGTGTGTTGTGCTGTGGTGTAGGGTGGGGTGGGGTCGGGTGGGGTCTGGTGTTGTGTTGTTCAATTCAGTTTTTAGTTTCGAGACACAGCGCTGACCAGCGATCACCCCTACAGTAAAACTATCCGAGATCCTCAGATTCACAAATTTTTTTACAGAAACCAATTAACCCACAAACCTGCACATCAATTGAATTTAATTTAGGTTAGTTTAGAGATGCAGCAAAGAAAGAGGCCCTTCAGTCCATCGTGTTCATGCCGACCACCAATCCACACACACTTACACTATGCAACCAACACAAGGAACAATTTATAATTTTACTGAACCCAATTATCCTACAAACCTGTGCGTCTTTATGTGTGGGAGGAAACTGGAGATCCCAGACAAAACCCATTTGGCCACAGGGCGAACGTGCAAACTCCGTATAGACAGCACCCGTAGTCAGGATCGAAGCTGGATCTCTGGCGCTGTGAGGCAGCAACTCTACTGCTGCACCACTGTGCTGCCACAAATTAAGTAATTACTGATTAAGAAGAATGTCATAGCTGTTGTCCAAGAAGACATTATTGATGGGTATTATAGGTTAATCGGTTTCTGTAAATTGTCCCTCAGATAGTACTAATATACGGGGTGATTGCTGTTCGGTGCGGACTTGATGGGCCGAAGGGCCTGTTCCCACATTATCTCTAACCTGAACTGAAGAAGTATACAGGATGTTTGTAGGTCGGCGCAGACCTGGAATGGTGAAAGGTCTGTTCCCACACAGTACCACTAACGAGGACTCTGTGGGCCGAAGGGCCTGTTCCTATGCTGTGTCTCTAAACAAACTAATCTGGTGGATGGTAGACAAAAATGCTGGAGAATCTCAGCGCGTGCGGCAGCATCAATGGAGCGAAGGAATAGGTGACATTTTGGGTTGAGACCCTTCTTCGGACTGATGTGGGGGGGGGGGGGGGGGAGGCAGGAAGAAGAAAGGTGTATGGGTTGGTTAGCGTGGACTTCAGACACAGTTTCTTCCCAGCTGCCATCAGGCAACTGAATCATCCTACCGCAACCACACAGCAGTGTTGAACTACTATCTACGTCATTGGTGACCCTCGGGTTATCCTTGATTGGACTTTGCTGGCTTTACCTTGCATTAAACTTTATTCCCTTATCTGTAAATGGCCCAATTATAATCATGTATTGTCTTTCTGCCAACTGGATAGCACGCAACAAAAGCTTTTCACTGTACCTCGGTACACGGGGCAATAAACTAAACTAAACTGAACTGCATTATGCAAATTGCAAGCATCCTCAATTCCGTCTTAATCCATTTAAGCCGATGATTTACAGAGCAAGACTCCACAAGAATGAAGCCTTTGTTCATTTTTCACCATTTTCTAGGAGCCTGATCCTCCCTTACCTGTCTCCTCCCCGCGTTTGATTCATTGAAGTACATTGCGTTCAGAAGTAATGGGAGATTTTGGCCATTTGGCCCATCAAATCTTTCCTTCTCAAATGCATTCTCCTCCCTGCTCCCCATAACCCCCGACACCCTTACTAATGAAGATTCTATATCAAATCAACCTTAAAGATATCTATTGGCTTGGCATCCACCGCCATCGTGGCAATGAATTGCACAGATTCACCACACTCTGACGAAAGAAATTCCTCTTCATCTCATTGTTAAAGGAACATACTTTTATTCTGAGGATGTGCCCTCTGGTCTGAGATTTTCTCACTCGTGGAAACATCCGCTCCACATCCGCTCTATCCAGGCCTATCATTATTCGGTAAGCTACAATGAGGTCCCCCCCACTGAAAGAGTTAAATGACGTTTAAATTACAAGTTGGATCCTGCTGCAGAATTCAAAGTTACTAAATGGATGCTTAACCTTTTCTCCAAACACTAGCAAGATTTCAGTACAATAACACCAGATGTCTTGTCCTATAATATAAACACTAGCGAGATATCAGCACAAGAACACTAGACGTTTTGCCTTTCTTCTATTACACTAGTACATGTGATTGAATATTACATCTTTGTGTGGAACGCGAGAAGCTTTGTATTGTTATACTTGGAACCTGTCCTCCCACATCCGCCTGGCGAAATAAAGATGTTACTGTATTACTAACTTTACTGTTGTTATCTGTTTGAAGTGAATTGGACTGTAACACACTCATCCTTCTGAACTCCAGCGACGAGAGGCCCAGTGCCATCAACATGTCTAACTCATGCCATTTAAAAAAACATTTTTTTTTTCCTTCCTTACAAAATGCTTTGATTCAGAACAAAAAATACAAAGTAGTAACACGATCAGAGAACGCCTATATTGGCATTTTACAAAGAAAGTTATCAAATTAAAATATTCACATTTTTATCAATAATACATTCGAGCTCCTGCGGTGACCAGCATTCACGGAAGGCCTCGACCGTCCCTGTGGACACCGCGTGTTCCCTCTCCAGGGACATGCGGGCACGGACGTAACCCCGGAAAAGGGGCAAGCAGCCGACCCCTTTGTGGCCATCAACTACCCGTTGCCTGGACCCGGGAATGGTCATCTTGGCCAGGCCCAGGAGCAGACTGACAGGGAGACCCACTCCTCCCTCCCGAACCACCCCCCTCTGTACCGGGTGCCCAAAAATCAATAGCGTTGGACTAAAATGGAGCCGCAACTTGAGGAGCAGCCCCTTCAGATACTCGTACAGGGGCTGCAACCTCGAACACTCCATGTAGGCGTGGAACACGGTCTCTTCCTCGCCGCAGAAGTGACAGGCTGCGGACGAGTCCGTGAACCGGCTCAAGTACCTGTTGCAGGCCACGGCTTTGTGCAACACTCTCCACCCCAGGTCCTGTCACTGCCCTTTTTTAAAAAAAAAATACAAAATGCTTTTATTCAGAACAAACAAATACAAAGTAGTAACACGATCATAGAATGCCTATATTGGCATTTTACAAAGAAAGTTATCAAATTAAAATATTAACATTTCTATCAATAATACATTCAACCTCCTGCGGTGACCAGCATTCACGGAAGGCCTCCACAGTCCCTGTGGACACCGCGTGTTCCCTCTCCAGGGACACGCGAGCACGGACATAATGACGGAAAAGGGGCAAGCAGCCGACCCCTGTGTGGCCATCAACTACCCGCTGCCTGGACCCAGGAATGGTCATCTTGGCCAGGCCCAGGAGCAGACCGACAGGGAGACCCCCTCCTCCCTCCCGAACCACCCCCCTCTATACCGGGTGCCCAAAAATCAATAGCATTGGACTAAAGTGGAGCCAAAACTTGAGGAGCAGCCCCTTCAGATGCTCGTACAGGGGCTGCAACCTCGAACACTCCATGTATGCGTGGAACACTGTCTCTTCCTCGCCGCAGAAGTGACAGGCGGCGGACGAGTCCGTGAACCGGCTCAAGTACCTGTTGCAGGCCACGGCTTTGTGCAACACTCTCCACCCCAGGTCCTGTCACTGCCCTGGGAAAGAGGGAGTTGACATCAGATTCGTCACCATTACTAAGTTTATTTATCGATCATGTCAATGAGAATTCTCCAGCTGAAGGTAACCGTTGTGAGGAAAGCTCTAAGGCGGCAGGTCCCTGAGATGTTGGACAATTCAGCCACACTCTCGTTCATCTGTCTTCTGATAATCAGCGTCAGTTTGTGTGGGGGGGTCTCAGGTCTGCCGTCTCTCTCGATAGTTTGGTCATGTTTCATCGACTGGAGATTGAGGGTTTGCCCGCCTGAGAGGTGGTGTTCTCAATCCAGTCCACGTACTTTGACAGCTGGGTGTACACGCCAGGACTCTTAGACTGGCCACAACCTGTACCCCCAGCTGACCATCCTGAGCTGGGAACACGACTCCGAGTCTGGGCCCTGGCTCATCAGGGAATCCCTGCTGTCTCTCAGCGAAATAATCAGCGGGAGTGATTATATGCGGTATACACCCCCTCGGACTGCCTCTACGTCTCGACGTGGGTATCGCTGGTTGGTGCAGACTCGGCGGGCCAAAGAGTCTTTATCTGCACTGTATCTCTAAACTTAAGTGAACTACACTGAACTAAACTAAATTAACCTGAACTACTCTAAATTAAACTGAACTCTACTGATCTGGACTAAATAGAACTAAACTAAACTGAACTGACCTAAATTCTACACAAAACTAAATTAAACTGAAGATAGACTGGAGTATGCTGGAGTAACCCAGCGGGCCAGGCAGCATCTCTGGAGAGAAAGAATGGGTGACATTTTGGGTCGAGAACTGAACTGACCTGAACAAAACTAAAATTGAACTAAACTAAACTAAACTTAATTTAACTCAATCAAACACATCGCGCACGGGTCATTTGGTGTAGGGTTGTCAAGGGGCTCTCTGCTCTCCCTTGCACCACTCCCCCACCCCGACCCCTCCGCTACCTGACAGGCATCACCCCCTCCTTTCTTGAAGAGGGCACAGCATTTACCCGGTGATTGCTGGGATCCACTTCCGGCACGTTGCCAGTCAATTAGCTTCACCTCCACTGACGGTTGTTTCTCTGCGGACACGAGACAGAGATACAGCGTGGAAACAGGTCCTTCAGCCCATCGAGACCAAGCCGACAAGCGATCTATCCTACACACACCAGGGATAATTTACAATTTTTACCAAAGCCATTTAACTGACAAAACCTACACATCTTCCGAGTGTGGGATGAAACCAGAACACCCGGCAAAATCCCCACAGCAGTAACGGAGACAGCGTGCAAACTCTGTACAAACAGCACCCCAGGTTAGGATCGAACACGGATCTCTGGCACTGTGAGGCAGCAACTCTACCCATGCACCACCGATCAGGGGGAACAAGGTTGTGAGTGTGTGTGCGAGTGCGTGTGAGTGTGTGTGTGTGTGTGTGCGAGTGTCTGATTGTGCGTGTGTGTGCGTGTGTGTGTGAGTGTGTGTGTGTGCGAGTGTCTGATTGTGCGCGCGTGTGTGTGTGTGTGTGTGTGTGTGTGTGTGTGCGAGTGTCTGATTGTGCGTGTGTGTTAGTTAATGTGTTTTCACGTCTTCTCAAAAAAACGATGCGGGAACATTTTTACATATTCTGGTAGAGATTTTACCCCCTGGAGTCCGAAATCGGTGTACACCCAGGCTTTATTTCTTGAGTTATTAATAAAAATGTTCACAAATCCGATCAAACTTTGAATTCAAAACACCTGTTTATTTTCGCCGATGACATGACAATGGATCTGTCTGCCTGCCCTCAGCCGTCCCGTCCGGCCTCTTACTCCCCCCTCTCTCTTCCACCTAACTCTCCCCCCTCCTACCTCTCCTCCACCTCTCTCTACCCGCTCACTCCCACCCCCCTCTTTCTCCCCCCTCTCCACCCCGTCTCTCTCCCCCTTCTCTCTCACCCCCCTCTCTGTCTCTGCCCCTCTCCCGTAAAAGGAGAGAATGAACGATATTAATATAATATCAAAGGGTGTGGTTAGTGTGTCTGCATTTGTGTGTGTGGGGGGGGGGTTGCTTAGTGTGTGGGGGTGTAGTTAATGGGGGTGTAGTTAGTGTGGATGTGTGTGTGGGTGGTTAGTGTGTGTGCAGGTAGTTAGTCTGTGTGTGGGGGTGGTGGTTAGTGTGTGTCCCTAGATTCGGTCTCCCTATTCGACTTAGTTCAGGTAACGGTGCACACTTTATTGGACAAATCAATAAAATAAATTGTGAACAGCTGGGGATCCAGCAGCAATTACACTGTTCCTATCAACCACAGGCTGCTGGATTTGTAGAAAGGTCAAATCAGTCCCTTAAAACTAAATTAGCCAAATTGAAGGCAGAGACTGGACTTGAATAGATTAAATTACTCCCAATTGCCCTATTTCAGATGAGAGTCACGCCTGTAGGGGAATCTAGATTAAGCCCAGCTGAAATTATTTATGGTTACACAAAAAGCTGGAGAAACTCAGCGGGTGCCGCAGCATCTGAGGAGCGAAGGAGATAGGTGACGTTTCGGGTCGAGACCCTTCTTCAGACTGCTATTTATAGTAGGCCATCGAAATCACCTTGGAACCAGAAAGCGATGAAGATAATCAATTTCCACCATATGACTGCGGTGATGACCGACTACATTTTAGCTTTGACCTGAGCCTTAAGGGATTCACATTGTAGAGTAGAGCAGCCTACAGTGAGATCCCTTCGTTAGTAACTCCCAATAAAGTGAAACCTGGAGACTGTGTCCTAATAAAGAATTGGGTGAGGAAAGGATTGGAGGTTCATTGAGAGGGACCTTCCCAGGTTAATCTAACGACTCCAACAGCAGTGAAAGTGGATGAAAGGAATGCATAGGTACATCTCCATCACTGTAAAAGTATCAGTGAAAGTATGGGTTGCTAACTTACTTCATCCCAGGTTCTCTTAGGAATTCTATACTCTATTATGGATCAAGCACAGATGAACTATCGAGATTGATGAATGGGATTCGCGCCCACGAAAACTCGGGAGGTGAAGACTCATCAGACGGGAATCATGAATCTAGGCCCTTGAAAACTCGGGAAGCTTGATGAAGTTCTGGGAAAATACTTCAACATCTTTTTGTTAGAGCATTTGTTAGAGTGAGGCAGTCATCATTGTATTTTGGGGTTATCATTAATGATTAGTGTTATCATAAACGATAAAACAGGGGAATGTTAATAAATACACAAAAATTGGAGGATCCCTGCATTTGTCAGGATTACTTAACCTTTGTCAGTGGAAATTTACAAGCTGTGGATGGCGCCGACCAGTCTGAGCATCAGATTGATATGTAGGAGTGAGAGATCCAGGTGTTCTCATTTCCCTTAATTGATAAAATGTATAAAAACTCTGCAAACAAACTTAAATGCATTTATGTGAGTGGATTACTGCAAAAGAATTGAAAATAATGTTGCAAGACAGTTACCCTGCTGTTTGGTGATTGGCCAAAGTGTTAAGCCCTGGCAGGTTTGTTTTGAGTTCCAGGGCAAATGTTGCAGTATTCAGCTCAGTTACTGCTTCTCCAAGAAACAATGAATGGGAGACTCTGTAATTGGTTTGGGGAACTGTCAATACCGTATTGATGTGATTAATATGTTTGATTGGACTGTAAAGAGACCACCCCTGTGCAGTTCGGCCCCTCAAGTTTCATGGACCTGTAAAACGTGGCTCCATCTTAGATCTTGGTTGATCTTCCGGAAGGGCACCTGGGACTGCGTGACCTTTTGTAGTGTTTCTGCTTGCACAAGGCTGCGAGGCTTGGCAAGGAAGAGACAAGGATCGAACCAGCAGTGGTTTAGGTATCGTATAGGGGAATTTGCTGTTCAATCTAAAAATAAAGTTTAGTTGTTCCAGTGCTTCATTCCATGTTTTTTAGACTGAACTAGACTGGAGGATAAGCTTTAGAAGAGCGTATTTACACACTCACACACATATGCCTGCACACACTCTCACACACACTCACGCATATGCGCATACACAGAGCCCTGGGAGGGAGGCACAGTGGTTGAGTTGCTGCCTCAATGCCAGAGACCCGGGTTTGATCCTGACTTTGGATGCTGTCTGTAATCGCTTGGGCAGCTTACAACACAGTGGTCAAATTTTCATTCCTCCAACTAAAAGTAAACCTTTCATCCCCATCTCGCTCCCACACAAGTCATACCAGTGTAATCATGAGTTGCCTGTCTGTTGACTGGTTAGCACGTAACAAATGTTTTTCACGATACCACGGTACACATGAAAAATAAACAAAATTGAAACTGAAATCGTCTTGTTGAGTCTCATTGTTGGTATCATTTTCACTTAGGGCTCAGCTGACAATGGCCTTTTGATCTGCGATTTCTGCTGTCGCAGAAGGACCTCTCCCCGTCATGGAAGCACAAACTCCATCGGTAGCTCCAGCCTACAGGCCGCTTGGCCCTCCGTCCATCTGCCAGCCCCTCCGACTCCCTCAGATTCTGAAACAAGGGAGTTGTTGGTTTGAGACTCACTCCAACCCTCTCGCTTCTGAGCTGTCACCTCTCCCCCCTCACATCTTCCTCTCTCACCTCTCCCTCTCTCACCTCTTTGTCTCTCACCTCTCCCTCTCTCACCTCTTTGTCTCTCACCTCTCCCTCTCTCACCTCTTTGTCTCTCACCTCTCCCTCTCTCACCTCTCCCTCCTCTATCTCTCTGCCCCCTGTCTCCATCTACAACCTGCCTCTGCCAATGTTGTGAGCAGAGCCTTTGCTGCCCTCCCCTGGTCTGCCGCGGTTCTGCAGCTGAGACCGGTCGCTGGTTTCTGCACACAGTTTGCTGACATTATGAGACCAATGGGCAGCAGGAAAAGGAGAAAACCCACGCGGTCTCAGGGAGAATGTGTCAACTTTGTACTGACAACACCCGTAGTCAGGATAGAACATGGGACTCTGTCGCTCAGAGGCAGCAACTCTGCCACTGCATCATCCTGCCCAACTATACTCAGACTGTATCCTCCTCTTTGCTCCATCTATTGTTTTGAGTTTGACTTGAGCAAGGCCCAATATCACAGCGAAAACAAAGTCATATTGCAGGCACATGGAACGCAACAACATGGCACGGTGGCGCAGCGGTAGAGCTACTGCCTTACTTTGTCACAGAAACGGGTTCCAAACATTCTCTAGTGTGCAGTCTACAAACGAAATAGTTATGTCTTAAAAAGGGATAACTATTACCACCAAGGCATAATTGAATCTCTTTGCATGTGTGTGTATTATGTGCAGTGTTATGGGGCTGTCCCGCTTAGGCGACTATTTAGGTGAGTGCAGGAGAATCTACGCTGCCCACATGGTCACCACATCTTCGCTGGTGGTCTCTGGTGAGTCTCCACATTCTGGGAACTAGTCCTGGCATCAGTGTAGTCGCCATAGATTTTTCGACATGTTGAACATTTGTCTGCAACCAAAAATTGGTTGCGATTGGAGATAATCGATAATCCTGTAGTCGTAGGTGCAGTTTTAGTGGGGTTGCAATGTAGTTGTAGGTAGTGATAGGTAGTTTTAGTTAATCGCCTTTGCTGACCAGTCATTTTCATTGGCTCATTGGGGAAAAAAAACGCAAGCAAGAGTTTTCAGAACCAAGGATAACCGACCAGTAATGTTAAATATCCACTGAACTTCACAGCTGCGTATCTCTGGCTTCTTAAAAGTTGTCTCGCTTCTTCAAAGTTGTCTCAACTCCTTCTCACCCCCTTCTCCTCCCCCCCTTTTTAAAGGACTTACCGTACACTGTGCTAGCCATCTTAATTACAGCGGCAACCTTCCTGTTCATCGCGGTGTGTGTATGTCTCACCTTGGCTTTGCACAGAGTGAATTTCAGACAGCGCTCCCTCTGCTTTCCTTAGCCCCCGCCTTTGCAGTGTGTGTGTGTGTGTGTGTGTGTGTGTGTGTGTGTGTGTGTGTGTGTGTGTGTTCCACTCTGACAGTCGCCATTCCAGTTCAGGCCACTGCCGGCAACTTGACTGTCGCCGGCAGTCCGCTGAATAATCGTCTAAGTGGGACAGGCCCATAACTGTGTGCTTGTGTGTATTTGTGATTGTGTGAGTGTGTGTGACTGTGTGGGTAAATGTCTGAAATATGTGATTCAGACTGAGAGTCTGGAAAAGGAAACAAGAGATATAGATGGTGATGTAGGGGGATATAAAACAAATGAAAGAGTAACGATGATAAAGGCAGCAGGCCATTGTTAGCTGTTCGCTAGGTGAGGGTGAGAACCAGAAGCTGGTGCGACTTGGGTGGGAGATGGATGGAGAGAGAGGGAATGCAGAGGTTACTTGAAGTGAGAGAAATGCATATTCATACCATTGGGTTGTAAACTGCCCAAGCGAAATATGAGAAGCTGTTCCTGCAATTTGCATTTAGCCTCACTCTGATAATGGAAGAGGTCTTGAACATCGGACTTTCGGCAGCGGCGAACAGCAGAAGGTTCAAAGACCCTGACCACCAGGGGTGAACAAATCATGGAGTCATAGAAAATAGGTGCAGGAGGAGGCCATTTGGCCCTTCGAGCCTGCGCTGCCATCCAATATGACCATGGCTGATCATCCAATTCATATCCTGTACCTGCCTTCTCTCCATACCCCCTGATCCTTTTCGCCACAAGGGCCACATCTAACTCCCTCTTAAATATAGCCAATGAACTGGCCTCAGCTACCCTCTGTGGCAGAGAATTCCACAGATTCACCACTCATTCTGTGAAAAATGATTTTCTCATCTCAGTCCTGAAAGACTTCCCCCTTATCCTTGAACTGTGACCCCTTGTTCTGGAGTTCCCCAACATCGGGAACAATCTTCCTGCAAGTAGCCTGTCTAACCCCTTAAGAATTTTGTAAGTCTCCCCTCAATCTTCTAATTTCCAGCGAGTACAAGCCGAGTCTACCAGTCTTTCTTCATATGGAAGTCCTGCCATCCCAGGAATCAGTCTGGTGAACCTTCTCTGTGCTCCCTCTATGGCAAGAATGTCTTTCCTCAGATTAGGAGACAAAAATTGTACGCAATACTCCAGGTGTAAATGCCAACGTACCATTCACTTTCTTCACTGCCTGCTGCACCTGCATGCCTACTTTCAATGACTGGTGTACCATGACACCCAGGTCTCGTTGCATCTCCCCTTTTCCTAATCGGCCACCATTCAGATAATAGTCTAGCATCCTGTTTTTGCCACCAAAGTGGATAGCCTCACATTTATCCACATTATACTGCATCTGCCATGCATTTGCCCACTCACCCAACCTATCCAAGTCACCTTGCAGCCTCCTAGCATCCTCCTCACTGCTAACACTGCCCCCCAGCTTCATGTCATCCACAAACTTGGTGATGTTGCATTGAATTCCCTTATCCAGATCATTAATATATATTGTAAATAGCTGGGGTCACAGCACTGAGCCTTGCAGTACCCACTGCCTGCCATTGTGAAAAGGACCCGTTTACTCCTACTCTTTGCTTCCTGTCTGCCAGCCAGTTCTCTATCCACATCAATACTGAACCCCCAATACCGTGTGCTTTAAGTTTGTATACTAATCTCTTATGTGGGACCTTGTCGAAAGCCTTCTGAAAGTCCAGATATAACACATCCACAGGTTCTCCCTTATACACTCTACTAGTTACATCCTTGAAAGATTCTATAAGATTCGTCAGACATGATTTACCTTCATAAATCCCTGCTGACTTTGTCCAATGATTTCACCACTTTCCAAATGTGCTGCTATCCCATCTTTAATAACTGACTCAAGCATTTTCCCCACTACCGACGTTAGACTAACTGGTCTGTAATTCCCCGTTTTCTCTCTCCCTCCCTTTTTAAAATGTGGATTTATATTAGCTACCCTCCAATCCTCAGGAACTACTCCAGAATTTAAAGAGTTTTGAAAAATTATCACTAATGCATACACTATTTCTGGGGCTATTTCCTTTAGTATTCTGGGATGCACCCTATCTGGCCCTGGGGATTTATCGGCCTTTAATCCATTCAATTTACCTAACACCACTTCCCGGCTAACCTGGATTTCACTCAGTTCCTCCATCTCATTGCTAACTACTAAACTAACCCTTCCTCATTACTCAGTACCCAGTCTAGGATAGCCTGCGGAAAGAAACCGGAGCACCCGGAGGAAACCCATGTGGTGAGAGGAAGAACGTGTAAACTCCACTTACACACGGTGTACAGTTTAGTATAATGTCACATTACCAAGGTACAGTGGAAAGTTGTGTTGCGTGCTATCCATTCAGAGGAAAGACAATATATGATTGGACAATTTAAAAAAATATATATATATATTTGTTTGTGGGCTGTCGAAGTTGGGGGGAAAGACAGGCAATTACTTTTCATCCCTAAAAAGCCTACATTAAATGTCATTTCTGGAGTCATTTATCGGCAAAACAGGTTCCGGACAATATCCTTCCCTCAACGATATTAGTGAGCAGATGGCTAGTTACGTTAAGTAGAAACGAAGAACCACCAAATGCCACCACATAATGTGGCAGCATATACTTCTCGGACTAGAGAGATACAGCATGCAAACAGGTCCTTCAGCCCATCTTGTCATTCTTTTTAATCTCCCCACATTCCTATCAACTCCCCGTTGAATTCTAAAACACACCACCCACTAGGGGGCAATTTAAAGAGGTCTAATTAACACAAACCCGCACATCTTTGGGATATTAGTTTAGTTTAGCCGCACAAATGGATTTTAGCTGCACCGATCAGCGACCCCTGCACATTAACACTACCCTACACACACACAAGGTCCAATTTTAGATTTATATTTTATTTTTATGGAAGCCAATTAATCTACAAACCTGTACGTTTTTGCAGTTGAAGAAACTGGAGCACCCGGAGTTCTAGGAGAAGAATTAGGCCATTTGACTGGTCAAGTCTAATCTGCCATTCAATCATGGCTGATCTATCCTTCCCTCTCAACCCCATACTCCTACCTTCTCCCCATAACCCTTAAACTGGTATTAATGAAGAATCGATCTATCACTGCCGTAAAACTATCCATTGATATAAACTCTGTAGCCTTCACTCTCTGTTTATCTGAAGCCTTCCAACGTCTTCTGGAGGAACATGGGACTGTCAACCCATGTGCTACTCTACCTTTGGTGGTGATCACCGTAGCCACCGCCGCGGTGAGCAAGCAGCTATGGCTGAGGTAAACCATTGGTGTCGTCACAGTGACCCAGGCCGCCACTCAACGCCGCAGGAAGAAGAAGACCATCAAAATGATCATGCTGCTGGTGGTGGCCTTTGCCCTCTGTTGGTTCCCCCTCAACGTCTACACCGTCCTGCTCTCCGGCCAACGCATCAAATTCAACAACACCATCTACTTAGCCTTCCACTGGGTGGCCGTGAGCAGCACCTGTTGGAACCCCTTCATCTACTGTTGGCTGGACAACAGGTTCCGCTCCGACCTCATGACCCTTCTGGCCAAGTGTGGGGGGAGAAGGTAGAGAGGAGGCAAAATCCTGACGCTCACTGTGGCCAGCGGAGATGAGGCAGTCGGGGTGAGCTTGGAGGTAGACAAAAATGCCTTGGAGGTAGAGAAACTCAGCGGGTGCGGTAGCAACTATGGAGCGAAGGAAATAGGCAACGTTTCAGGCCAAAGCCCTTCTTCAGACCCTTCTTGAGGTAGGAGGACAAAGCTGGCCCATCTACGGCGAATAGGGGGATGAAAGTCCCCCTTAGACTTTAGAGATACAGCGTGGAAACTTGGTATCATATTCTGCCCAGGTATTATTGGCCAAGGCATCTGGTGTAACTGCTGGAGTAACTCAGCAAACTTCCTGAACTCCCGGTTCCTCAGCACTTTAACTGCCCCTCCCATTCCCAATCTGACCTTTCTGCCCTGGGCCTCCTCCATTTTCAGAGTGAGGCCCAGCGCAAATTGGAGGAAGAGCACCTCATAATTCGCTTGGGTAGCTTACACCCCCAGTAGTATGAATAATGACTTCTCTAACTTCAAATAGCCCTTGTTTTCCATCTCTCTCTGTCCCCTTCCCAGTTCTCCCACCATTCTTATTGTCTTTGATTACATTCCCTCTTTCCCGCCCACTCCCCTGACACCCAGGCACGGAACTCGCTATCAAAATATGGAGGGGACAGGGCGCACACTCACACACACACGCGAGGCTTTGGAGGCTCAATCCAGCGCTAAATGCAGCTCAACTCCGCCTGTTTTGCCGGGTTAACCTACAGCCATGACTGGACTGACGTGACACCAGCACTGCTTCTCCGCACTGGCCATATTTCCCGCAAGCCCAGGCAGGTTAAGCTGAGGGACAGGCAAAGAGAGCTGGGATTAGCGCTGTTTCTCTGCGTTGGCTGTGGGCCTGGGGGCACCGCGCCCGTCTGACTGCCGACCTCTCTGGCTACCCGTGGGGGGGGTGGGGGGGCACTCGGGTGGGGACGGGACAGTGCCAGAGACCAGGCCGGGATCGATCCTGGCTGTGGATGAGGTCTATGCCACGTCTCCCTCCGCCAATCACAACAATCTATCCTCAGTCCCACACCCCCACTCCTCCCTCTTCCAATTATCATGTCCCGCGCCCATTGCTTGCTGACCGACATCTCCCTCGTCCGATCGGCGCCCTCGATCAGCAGTCCCACTTCCACTCTCTCGCGGAAAGCGGAAAATTTTAAATCCAGATTACAAAAACTTGGGGGGGACGTCCCCCACCTCTAAAAACATGGGGGGGGGGGGGATGTGTCCCCTTAATCCCGAAACGTCACCCATTCCTTCTCTTCGTAACGTCACCCATTCCAGATGCCGTCTGTCCCACTGAGTTACTTCAGCGTTTCCTACGCGTCTGGTGTGCTGGTGTGTGTGTGTTGTGTTGTGCGTTGTGCTATGTTGTGGTGTGTTATGTTATTTGTTGTGTTGCGTTGCGTGTCGTCTTGCGTTGTGATCAGCTCAGTTCAGTTCAGTTTTTAGTTTAGAGGCACAGCGCCGACCAGCGATCACCCCATACACTACCACAATCCTACACACTGGGTACAATTTTACAACTTTTACAGAAACCAATGAACCCTCAAACGTGCACTTCTTTTGAATTTAATTTAGTTTAGTTTGGAGATACAGTGCAGAAAGAGGCCCTGTTGTCCACCGTGTTCATGCTGTCCAGCGATCCCCACACACTTACACTATCCACCAACACGAGGAACAATTTATAATTTTACCCAAACCTACAAACCTGTATGTCTTTGGAGTGTGTGAGGAAACCGGAGAGCCAGAGAAAACACACGGCCACAGGGAAATGTACAAACGCCGTACAGATAGCACCCGTGGTCAGGATCAAATCAGGATTTCTGGCACTGCAATGCAGCAACTCTACTGCTGCACCACTCTGCTGCATAAAATTTAAGTAATTACTGATTAAGGAGAATTACACTAAATGGGACCCGTTGGGACCCATGTTCACATGGGAGGGCAGGTCCCCCAACGCAATATTCCACCTCTCCACCAATTCTAATATTGGTGACAAGTGGGGGGGCTTTCTGGAGTGCCAGTATGGGGGTTGTGCGCCAAATGGACTGGTTTCCAGAGGGCTATTATGGACAGTGTGGGCCGAATGGATTCCTGGGCTGGCAGCTCATTCACTCAGACCTGGTAGCTCCCTCACTCAGACCTGGTGGGCTGGCAGCTCAGTCACTCAGGCATGGTAGGCTGGCAGTTCAGTCACTCAGGCCTAGTGGGCTGGCAGCTCAGTCACTCAGGCCTGGTGGGCTGGCAGCTCAGAAACTGCCAGAAATTCTGCCCAAAACAGGTGAGAGACTCTGTGAGAGAGAAGGGGGACATTTTTCATCTTTTTCTGCAGATCACAGCAATGACGGAGGAAAGTCTATCATGGCCTGGATCTCACAGGGAGCCAATGAAGGGAGGGAGAAAAATATTGGGATGAGGTGTAATACTTGCAGGGGAAATACTTATTGATGGGCCGAAGGGACTCCTGGGCCAGTACAGGCCTGATGGGCTGAAGAGGCTCTTAAAAAGAAATCTGATTAAATCTCAGTGAAAGGCACTTTTTCTGGATTTTTCCTGGCCGGGCACGGGCCTCTTGGGCCAATATTTCTCACCGCCAGGCCCCAGGTGGTCAACATGTGGAGACATATCTCCAACCCCCTTACCCTGAACACAGGATCCCCCCAGGGTTGTGTCCTTAGCCCCCTACTGTACTCCCTGTACATACATGACTGTGTGGGCAGGTTCAGCTCCAGCTCCATCATCAAGTTTGCTGATGACACTGTGGTGGTGGGCCTGATGACCAATAATGATGCAAAGGCCCACCTAGAGTGGCTGATCTGGCACTCTGGTGTCAGAACAACAGCCTCCTCTTCAATGTCACAAAAACTAAGGTGCTGCTCGTGGACTTTAGAAAGGCTCAACAACCGAGGATGTGTACGCCACTGGAGATAAATGGGACGACTGTGGATAGGGTGAGCAGCTTTAAATACCTGGGAGTCCACATCACAGAGGATCTGACATGGACAACACACACTGCCGCAATGGTGAGTAAGGCAAGGCACCTTTACCACCTCAGGTAGCTGAGGAAATTCAGAGTCTCTCTGAGAATTCTTCAGTGCTTCTACTCTGGGGCTGAAGAAAGAATCTTGTCCGGCAACATTTCAACCTGGTTTGGGATCAACACCAGGCCCTATACACCAGGCCCTATACACCAGGACCAGGTGCAGATCCAGAGCCAGCAACATAATGAGGGGCCCCTACCACCCCAGCAATGGACTGTTCCAGCTGTTACGGTCAGGCAAGCGCCTCCGCTGTCACGCTGTGAAAACAGAGAGGATGAAACGGAGTTTCTTCCCACAGGCCATCAGGACTGTAAACTTATCTCACCAGAGACTAATTTACTGTTGTGTTGCGTCTTAAAACATTTTTTTTTCTAAAATGTAAATACTGGTTCTGTTCTGTAATTTAATTTCGGAGTCACGTGAGTGACTTCGTGAAGAGCCCGCCGGCACGCATGCGCGACATATCGTCACAACGCATTGCTGCCGACGGCTGGCGGTGGGGTGCGCTCCCCGCCAGCCCTTCATAAGGAACCACCTGGGTGAGTGATACTAACCTTCAGTTGGTTCGTCCTTGTTGTCTGTTTTCTTTCAGCAAGGGCGTGGATTGGGAGTACGGAGGAAATGTCTGGTCGAAGTCGTCGGCCATCTGTCCCGGCGCCCTCATTATCGACTACACCTGGGGCCGGGAGGAAGGTGGGGAAACCGGAGAATCCTGTTCCTGCAGGTCGGGACCCTCTCACTCACTACAGCTCCGGGGAGGAGTTCGTGGAGGAGGACAGCGGGGTGCCACCAGAGGAGGTGGACCCTGCTGCAGCATTCAGGTCGCCAGCGGGCCCGTTGGCGACCTCGGGCAAGGGGTCGCGTGCAGCCGCACGGCCCCCCTCCTCTAGCCCTCCAAGGAAAGGCAGGGGAGGAGCCCGTAAGCCTAACCCTTCACGGGCTAAGGCATCACCTGCCGCCGAGGTGCAACAGCGGGACCCAGGTCTATGGTGAGGTCTAGCATCCAACCCCCAAAACCCGACGCCGGGACGGGGGGCTTGGGTAGGGTCCCGCCTCGGTCGCCGAGTCCCCCATGGATGGGAGGACGAGACCATGCGTCGGCAAGGTCCACGATGTGGGCAGCCGGCAAGCCCGCGTGGGCGTCGGATCTCCATGCTTCTGCTGGTGCCGACTCCCAGCTGCTTTTGCCCTTCGTGGCAGCGGCTTCCGCTCCCGCTAAACGGAGGCGGTTGAACACATCTCCCGCACGGGAATCGCGCGGTTTAGCTTCGGCGGCCGGCAGCGACATCTACCGGCACCGAGATCGCCTCGACGAGGTGCGGGCCGATGACAGGAGCCCCGGCAATTTTTCTGAGCCGGAGGACTCCGACCACCCGAGTGTTCAGGGTGGCGGGCATATTGACCGTATGGAGCGGCTACTGGAGCTTCTGCTTCACAATCAACAGCAGCAAGCGTCCAGCATCGACAGGCACAGGGCAGTCTCACCAGCCTCCATCACCAGTTTCGAACAGCCAGAAGAGGAAGGGTTTGTTGACCCTGCACCACTTCCGTCGGAGCCACCGCCGGAAGATCTTCTCGATGTGGCGGCGAAGTTCGCTGCCCCACTCACCACTGGGCTTCCTCTCAACCCCAAGCTGGCTGCCACGGTGGATTTCCTCACAAACCATCAGCTCCAGGAGGAAGTCCTTTCTCAGGCTATCCATCGCCACAAACCTCCGTCTAACTGCAATGCCCTTAATGTGCCTGTGGTCAATACGCCCATATGGGGCAACATCGGCGTGGCTATCCGACATCAGGAGCTGAAGCTCCAGCGGATCCTGAAACTTCTCACGGCTGGTATTACCGCCTTTGCGCGGTCGGTCGATGGGGAAGATCTTAATCTAGACCAGGAGGATGCATTGGCGCTGTTATGTGCCACCCAACATGAGATCAATGCCTTCCGCAAACACAGCATCCGCCCGTCACTCAACCCAAAGTTTGCTGGGTTGTGCAAACCCCCACCGCCACCGCCGCCCCGACAGCTCTTCGGAGAAGACCTCCCGAAGAGGGTCAAAGAGCTTGATGAGGTAGCCAAGACAGTGGGACTCATGCGATCACAGATCGCCCCCAGGCCGTCGGCCCCGAAAGCTCCGCTTGCCCGACCACGAGGCTCAGTTGCTCCAGCAACCAGAACATATACTTCAGTGCCACATCGTTATCAACAGGCCCAGCAACAGCCGTATTTTTTGGGGCCAGGACCGCAGCGGCCCCAGTGGAAAATGAAGACACCCCAATATCAGCCCAACCCAGCACCTCCGCGACCAACCAAACATGTCAAGGACCGCCGATAACCATGGAGGTGAGGCGGTCTGGTTTTCCTTTCTCTGTTCCTTTAACGTCACATGTTGGTGGGCGACTTCGTTTCTTTTCTGAGGCATGGGGGACTGTTACTTCAGATGAGTTTATTTTACAGAATATTCGGGGTCATACTATTGAGTTTATTAACGGGGACATTCCTCCATCCCAGCATATGCCTAATCGGAAGTTTACGCTGTCTGCCGTTGAACAGGCAGCAGGCTCAGCTGAAATTTTGCGATTATAACAAAAAGGCGTGATAGAAAAAACTATGCACGAGCATATTGAATTTGTCTCCAATATCTTCACTAGACCAAAAAAGGATGGAGGTTGCCGAGTGCTTATTGATCTGACCCAGCTGAATACTTTTGTAACATACACCCATTTTAAAATGGACACTTTTGAGACAGCCAAATCATTGCTTTCGCATGGCTGCTTTATGGCATGCATTGATTTAAAAGATGCGTACTATTCTGTATCCATTCGGAAACATCACCGGAAGTTCTTAAAGTTTGTTTGGATGGGTCAGCTCTGGCAATACAGGGCTTTGCCGAATGGGCTTACTACAGCCCCTAGACCATTTACTAAATTACTAAAACCTATCATGGCCCAATTAAGAAAGCAGCAGCATATCGTAATGGCCTATTTGGATGATATTCTGATTGTTGGCAAAACCCTGGAGGCAGCTGAGCGAGCAGTTTCGGCCACTGTCGCGATTTTTCAGCGGCTGGGGTTTATTGTCCATCCAGACAAGTCACAGTTCTACCCTTCCCAGGTTATGGATTATCTGGGGTTCACGGTGGATTCCAATCGTATGAGGGCCACCATACCAACTAACAAGGTTGGGGATGTCACCCAAGCATGTCAGGATCTAGCCTGCGCCAGTATACCATCAATTAGGCAAACAGCTAAGGTGATTGGCAAAATCGTAGCATTGTTTCCAGCAGCCCAGTACGGGCCTTTGCATTATCAAAATTTGCAAAGAGCCAAGATTGCTGCGTTAAAACAGAACGCCGGTCATTTTGACAGACCAATGCGGCTACCTCCTAAAGCTAAGATTGAGCTACAATGGTGGGTGTGCAATATTGGTAGCTCATTCAAACCCATTATTGTGCCCAATCCGATGGTATACTTGCAAACCGACGCGAGCTCCCAGGGCTGGGGAGCTACGGATAACTGTTCTAGTTGTGGGGGCAGGTGGGACACCCTTGAATCTAGCATGTTGCTATCACAAGGGATAAACAATTTGGAGCTGCTTGCAGCATTTCACGGACTTCGGGCTTATTGTTCCAATCTCATTGGGGCTCATGTCCGTATCCAAATAGATAATACCACGGCGGTGGCATATTTAAACCATATGGGCGGTACCAGGTCAATTTCATGCGATGAATTGGCTAATACAATTTGGCTCTGGTGTATTGACAGGGATATTTGGATTTCAGCTACCCATTTGCCAGGTACGCTTAATACTGTGGCGGACACCAGGTCACGCAAGTTTAATGACAATATCGAATGGATGTTGCATCCTCAAATTTTTGCCAAAATTGCAGCCAAATTTGGTCAACCGGATATCGATCTCTTTGCGTCCCGGTTGAACCATCAGGTACCAACATGCGTTTCATGGGAACCAGATCCTGGGGCATTGGCGATAGATGCATTCTCGCTAGACTGGGGGAAGTGGTTTTTCTACGCATTCCCCCCGTTTTGCCTCATCAGTCGGGTATTGCGAAAAATCAAGATGGATGCAGCTCGGGGCATTCTTATTATACCCGACTGGCCCACGCAGCCTTGGTATCCGGTGGTCTTTGACATGATCAGTCAACCCTGGGTCCGTTTAGAGGGTTGCCCGCAATTGGTTACTCACCCTGTGTCAGGGGAGCCGCATCCCTGCCATCGCTATTTAAATTTACTGGCTTGCATGTGCTGACCAGGCCATTGCTGCAGTATGGCCTCTCCACCCGAACTATGGCCACCATTGGGGCATCGTGCCGAGAGTCGACCAGGCGAAGATACCTCTCCCACATCGCAAAATGGGAAGCCTTCTGCAGCCGCTCTCGCATCACATATGACGATGTCTCCATAGCCGACGTCCTGGAATTCCTCGCAGGGTTGCACCACGATGAACACTTAAGTTACAGTGCCATCAACAGCGCCAGGAGTGCGCTGTCATTCTACCTCAAGATTGAGGTAGGATCCAACAGGCTAGTGTCCAGACTCATGCGGGGTATATTCAACATGAATCCGCCTACACCACGCTATAACATCACCTGGGATGTCAGGGATGTACTAACCCTGCTCAGGACGTGGTCACCCATGCAAGGGTTACAGCTGGACAAACTCACCATGAAACTGGTGATGTTACTAGCGCTGACTTCAGCACAGAGGGTACAGACGCTCCATAAACTCCGTATTGACAGGATGACCTCTACCCCTGGAGAAGTAGTATTCTTTATTGATGAGCTACTAAAGCAGCATAGACCTGGGTGCACAGGGCTGCAGCTGAAGTTCCCGGCATACCCCGCAGATGCTAGGCTATGTTTAGCCACTCATATCCGTCACTATGTCAAGGTGACGAGACGCATCAGAGGAATGGAGAAATACCTGCTTGTCACTCACAAAACACCTCACCATTGAGTGACAGTCCAGACGATATCCAGGTGGCTCCGGATCGTCTTGGGTAAGTCAGGTATTGACACTAATGTGTTCAAGTCTCACTCCACCAGGGCTGCATCAACGTCGGCGGCGAGGGTCATGGAGGTGCCCATGGACCATATTCTCGCCACAGCAGGATGGGCAAATGAAGCTGTGTTCCAGCGGTTCTACAATAAGCCTGTTGCTGCTCCCCTACAGTTCGCGGAGGCCGTGCTGAACACAGGGCAAGAACGTGGGGATGTCCCCGAATAAGGGGTTTTGCTTTGTTGTTAATAAATATTCTTTTGTTTTTCAGTATAACCTGGTTTCAGCAACTTGTTTACTCCTATCCATCCTTGCTAGTGGTGTGTCAGCATGGACGTGGTCCAGGGCGTGTAATCACAGAAGCTTGGAAGTCTTCATGAAGTCACTCACGTGACTCCGAAATGAAGTAGTAAGATTGAACGAGAACTTACCAGTTTGAAGGTTGATCTTTATTTCATGAGGAGTTGCGGTGAGGGATTTCGTGCCCTCCGCTCCCAACCCTCGATCATACTCAACTGGTAATTAGAGTCTCTTCAATCTTACTATGCCAAGTCATTTCTGTTGTTGTTTCTGTGATTCCACACCGCTACTTTGAAGAATGTCGCGCATGCGTGCCGGCGGGCTCTTCACGAAATCCCTCACCGCAACTCCTCATGAAATAAAGATCAACCTTCGAACTGGTAAGTTCTCGTTCAATCTTACTATTCTTGCACAGTCCGCAGGCATTGCCACTTTCATTTCACTGCACATCTTGTTATATGTAGCAATGTTACAAAATTTTGAGATTTTAAAAATCAAGTCTGCAATTTATCCCATCAGATAAAGCATGAAAAGAAGTTTAATTTGACACCTAATTCACTTTCATATCTCCAGTATTAAGAAAGTTATGACCATTTTCATTCTTGGAAATTAGCATCTTGTTCCCCATTGCCTTTCAATTGACTTAACTCAAAAGCTGTGATCTAGAATAGTCAAAAGCCCATAACTTTGTTAAAAATTAAGAGAACTCAATGAAATTTTCAGTTATTATAGATTGAAGCATTCTGAAACAAATACGAAACAATCTTACTTGGATGACCTGAAATTAAAGCATATAATTAGCTAGTTATCTAATTGTAGCTAATTACAAAATTCAATGAGTAGATCTAAACATCTATCCATTTCTTAAGAAAAGATAAACTTTTTTTTAATTGCCTAAGTGTCCAAATAACATTCACACCATAATCCACAATATAACATAATTTTTCAATCTAATTTTCATGAATTTATAGGCCAAATTTAGGAATTTAGTGTTTAATGCCTGTAAATTAATGGCCATTTAAATCAACTAGCGAGTGGGTTTTAGTGCAATGCGGTGGATTAGAACGTTGCGGTTTGCAGTGAAGTCAGTATTAAAAATACAGCCGGTTCATACATTTTTTTCTGTCCCTTTTTCGCAACATGAAAATTTGATTAAAGCCTCCCTAAAAACCAAGTTTTTATGTAAAAATAAACTGTGTAGCTTCTTTTATCGCCTACCTTAGGTCCGTTCCGCTGTCACCGTTCAGAGCTTTAGAAGATTATTTTTAAACTAGTTAATAAATAATCTAGCATAGTTTAAAAATACCTTTATCAATGAAATGTCGGAACGATTTCTCTTTACTGACGAAATCGCCCGACATTGATCGATTTGGACTGCCTAGAAAAAATCGGCATTTTAAACCCGCCCCCCTCTGAAAGGCGCCAAAGTCACGCACACGGGGAGCGGCAGAACTGCAGCGCTGCTAAAGGTAGGTATTGTAACATACCTATTATATGTATGTGACAAATAAAGTTGACTTGACTTGACTTGACGGGTGGCGATTCTGTGGAATTATTTGCCAATGGAGGCCAAGTTAATGGACATTTTGAAAGCAGAAATAGATTCTTGATTAGTACCGGTGTCAGGGGTTATGGGCAGACGGCAGGAGTATGGGGTTGGGAGGGAGCAATCAGCCATGATTGAATGGCAGTGTAGAGTTGATGGGCAGTATGGCCTAATTCTGCTCCAAACACTTATTACCTGCATGGGTTTTCACTAAGATCTTCAGTTTCCTCCCACAGTCCAAAGTCGTACATATTTGAAGGATAATTGGCTTGGTAGAAGTGTAAATTGTCCCTAGTGTGTGTAGGATAGTATTCCCGTGCGGGGATCGCTGATCGGTGTGGACTCAGTGGGATGAAGGGCCTGTTCCCGCGCTGTATCTCTAATCTCTAAACTAAACAAAAATGGAGTCCCATCCCAAGTAGGTAGAACCTTCCCATTGAAACACTTACTAATTATTTGAATCCCAGTAGATTACGACACGACGTATCTGATTTCCTTTGATTCATTGTTGGTAAGTCACAGCATCAAAATGAACGTGCAAAGCAAAGAATCGCTTCTGCTGAAAATCTGAAATAAAAGTAGAAGAAATAAAAATAACTTTTAGCAGGTTAGGCAGCAGTTATGGAGAAAGAAACAGTTCAGTTCGGATCTGAGACCGTTCAGAGTAGAAAAGAGCAAATACAAGTTATTTTTCACTTGTAGAGAGGGGTGTGGTGGATTGGTGGAACAAAGGGGATATATTTAATGGGGCAAGAACAGAAAAGGAAACATGGCATTTGGAGCAGGTATGTTACAAAACTTACCTTCAGCAGTGCTGCAGTTGTGTCACAGGCTGTGTGCGCGACTTTGGCGCCTTTGAGAGGGGGGGGGCGGGCTTAAAATGCGATTTTTCTCCAGCCTATTCAAATCGAAATTTGAAGAGACTGTTTAGTTGTTGAAGAAAAATCGCTTTGACTGCCGTTTTATTAAGTTTATTAAAATGAGCGCTGGATAAGTTAATAGCAGAAATTAAAAATCATCTTCTAATGCCGTCAACGCGGACAACGGGACGGATCTCACGTAGGAGACAAGGTACACCGTTTATTTTTTCATATAAACTTGCTTCTTAGGATGCCTTTAATGAAAATTTCACGTTGCAGAAAGGTGACTTAGGACCCATACGAACCAGCAGTGTTTTTCCTGCCGATATGGGGTTTAAATTCACCGCAATCCGCAACGTTCCAATCGATTGCGTTCCACAAAATCCCACTCGCAAGATGATTAAAATGGCCATTAATTTACGGGCATTAAACACTAAATTCCTTCCATTTGGCCATTAAATTCATGACAATGAGATTTAAAAATCATATTATATTGTGAATGTTATTGGGACCATAGGCATGATAAAAATGTTAACATTTTCTTAAGAAATGGATAGATGTTTAGATCTAGTAATTTAATTTTGTAATTAGCTACAATTAGGTAACTAACTAATGATATGCTTTAATTTCAGGTCATCCAAGTAAGATTGTTTCATATTTGTTTCAGAATGCTTCAATCTATTAATAGTTCTCTTAATTTTTAAGAAAGTTATGGGCTTTTGACTGTCCTTGATCACAGCTTTTGTGTTGTCAATGGAAAAGCAATAGGGAACAAGATGCTAATTTCTGAGTATGTAAATGGCCATAACTTTATTAATACTTAAGATATGAAAGTGAATTAGGTGTCAAATTAAACTTCTTGTAAAGCTTTATCTGATGGGATCAATTGCAGACTTGACTTTTTAAATGTCAAAATGTTGTAACATTGCTATTTGGAGTCAATAAGATAATGGTACAAGGAACTGCAGACCAGACTATAATATACTAACAGAACAATAAAAACGGACGTGTATGAGATTGGACTCACCCAGAAGGTGGTTGCAATCTGGGACACGCTGCCTGAGATGGTGGAGGCTTGAACTTTCCTTGCTGCTGCAGGAGATGCTTCACTGCAGGAAGTGCTCAACTGGAGAAGCTTCAGCACTGCAACACCAGCAGCTTCACCACTGCAACAGCAACTCCATTGCAGGGAGCCACAACACTGCAGGGCGGCTGCATTACTGCAGCAGTTGCTCCACTGCAACACCTGTCCAAAAGATCCTAGGATCTTTGATCTGTCCCACTGCAACAGCTGCTGTTCGAGTCCCTGACGTCGTGACGTGGACAACTCGAGCCCTCGGCCGGAAAAGGCGCCAAAAGTCGTCGCGAGTCTCCCGCCATCCTGGCTTTCCCGCCGGTGCGCACGCGCCCGGGGGGAGGGCTGAGTCGGCCGCAGCTGGGGGGCGGGGCGGGGCGGGGCGGGTCTGGGCGCGGAGAGCGGCGCAGGCGCACAGTCCGAGCCAACGAGGGGAGGGGAGGCGGGAAACTCGCGACGGCTTTTGGCGCCTTTTCCCGCCGAGGGCTGGAGTTGTCCACGTGACCCGCGCTCTGGGTGCAGCCGCTCCGCTCACGTGAGGCGCCGCCAACGGCCGGGGGGAGGGGCTATAAATGGCGGGAGCGAGGCGGCGATTAGTTGGGAGGTTGAGTCGTGACATTTAGCTGATGCGAAGTTTACCTTTAGTTCAGGTGACTTTAGCTGAGGTGATGTTTAGTTGTGAGGTGGGAGGTTTAGTGAAGTAAAGTTTGGTCGAGGCAAGCATTTACTCGTGGTGTGAGGTTTAGTTGGGATGAGGTTTAGCTTGCTCTTGTGTTTGAGGCAGCAGAGGTGATGGAACGCGCTCCAGGCGCTGCAGCCACTTCAATGCGCTGTTGTCCAGGGCCGTGACGTCACCCCTCCACCAGGGGGCGGAGGACAGTGCAGTCAAAAACAAAGATGCTCTTTGGTCAAAAATGAGGCGCTGCTGCTGCGCTGTTTGCTGGTCTGCTCCACACATGCAGGCTGCAGGTGGATGCAGCGCCCGGCGATGCATGTTGGTGTTAAACCAGTTCAACATGTTGAGAGAGGTTTTGCTGAGGTGAGGTTTAGTTGAGGTGAGGGTTTGAGGCGAGGGGTTTAGTCCAAGTGAGGTTTAGGTGTGAGGAGTAGTTTATCAGTGAGGAGTGAGGTTTAGTCGAGGTGAAGTTTAGTTGATGTGAGGTTTAGTTGAAGTGAGGGGTTTAATTGAAGCAAGGTTTAATGAGATGTGAAATGTAGTTGATGTGAGGTTTAGCTGAGGTGATGTTTGGTCGAGGTGGTTGAGGGGTTTAGTTCTTCTTAAGCCCTTTGCTCATCTAGGGAGCATAGGCCATTGACAAATGTCCTCCACCTCACTCGGTTGTTGGCAGTTATTTGGAGAGCTCCCCAGTTGAGCCCACTCTCAGCCATTTCCGTCTTGACACCTCTTCTCCAGCTGTATCTGTCTGGACACCTCTTTTCCTATTTCCTTGGGGGTTCCATTTCAGGTGATGTTTGTGACAGGTTTCAGCACCAGCGGCTCTGAGTCGCCCGTCTTTGTGAAGGTCTGCCGGCTGCCCATCTTCAGTGGGATTTCAGTGTTGGACTGAGGGGGTGGAGGGCTGCCGGCCATCCCGGTGGCTGCAGTGCCAGCTGCAACTCCGGGGCCTCCCCACCAGCCCAGGGACACCTCTGGACAGGGACAGGACACCGGGGATGGGGATGGCCCAACAGCACCCGCAGCGATGGAGAGCCGACCCTGACTATGGACGAAAAGCAAGCCTGCACACAATGCAGCACAACCGTTGCCAAGACTGTTTTATAGCTCGTGACCTATGACCTGGGCATGTGCAGTTGGAATAGTGAACTCACTTATTCGGCTGTGGGGACGCAACGTCTTTCAACAACATCCTGCGCACACTGTTCTGATCACTGCAGTTGCTGTTCGCTCGGTGCAATGTTTCTTCTGCAGATTCTGACAACAGATCGTAATGTAACGAACAAAAGTGAAAGCAACCGTCAGCCAAACGGAACAGTCCGTGATTGTGACACGCAGGACAAGTATCACAGCACGCAACGGAGTTGTGAGCAAGAAATTAGCAAACAGATATAATTAACCTGTTCTAGTAAAACAGTGAAGACAGCCACCATCACATCCAGTCCAGTCATGGCCACCAGATAGTGAGTGATGCATTTAAAGAGATCACATTTGCCCCGAGAAAAGATCACAATTGCTGTTATATTAAATTAAAAGAAATGTGAAAAGAAATAATTAAATTCAAACAGTCGTGTATTGCTCAGTGTACCTTGACTTGCGTGGGATGAATGATGGCCCAAATTGGGCGGTGTATATTTCCATTTTTATCTTATCCATCATAACGCATGAGGTTTTGCATGTGACCCCCAAGCATAATAATTATTGTAATGTGATTGGCAAATTGCTGGAGATGGACTTCTTTCCGTCATATGGGATAGTCCCAGCCTCAACTACCTCACCTGGCAGCTTGTTTCTAAAACCCATCACCCTTTGTGTGAAAAAGTTCCCCTCAGATTCCTATTAAATCTTTCCCCCTTCATCTAGAACCTATGTCCTCTGCTTCTCGATTCTCCCACTCTGGGCAAGAGACTGCATCTATCCATCACATGATTTTGTACACCTCTATAAGATCACCCCTCATCCTCCTGCGCTCCAGGGAATAGAGACCCAGCCTACTCAACCTCTCCCTATAGCTCACACCCTCTAACCCTGACAACATCCTCATAGATCGTCTCTGAACCCTTTCAAGCTTGAAAATATCTTTCCCATAACATGGTGCCCAGAACGGAACACAATATTACAAATTCAGTCTCACCAAAGTCTTATAAAACTACAACGTGACCTCCCAACTTCTATACTCAATACTCTGGCTGATGAAGGTCAATGTGCCAAAAAGTATTTTTGACCAACTTATCCACCTGTGACTCAACCTTCAAGGATCCATGCACCTGCATTCCTTGATCCCTCTGCTCTTCAACTCCCCAGATGCCTACCATTCACTGTGAAGTTCCTGCCCTTGTTGGACGTCCCAAAATGCAACAGGAATCACTTCTCTGTATTCAATTATATTTTAATATAATTCAGAAATTAGATACTGTAGAAGGCCTTTTGATGTAACGGAATGCTACAAGGTTCCCAAATTATTGGACGAATGGAAGAAAATGACTCCATCTACATTTCACGCTGCCTCGTCAAAGACATAAGCATAATCAAGGACAAGTCGCATCTTGCTCACTTGCACTTCCACTCCAACGGACAAGAAGTGCAGAAGTGAAATAAACGCATGTCCAGATTCTGGGATAGTTTCTTACTAGTTGTTATCAGCAACTGAACCATCCCCTCTGCAAGTAGAGCGTGGTCCTGGCTTGCTATCTATCTCATTGGAGACCATCGGTCTATCTTTATTTGGACATTACTGGATTTGTAATTGGAATAAACGTTATTCCCTTCATTCAAATGTCTCTGCAGAGTGGACGGCTTGATTGTAATTACAATATATTTTTGATGACTGCATATCACGTATCAAAGAAAAGCTTTTTACTGTACCTTAGTACACGTGACAACACACTAAACTGGCAAACTAGACTATTAAGTCATATGATCCAGAATAAGTTGAGTCGTCAAGCTATGGAGGAGCATCTTGCCTTCGAGATGCCACTGGATTCGTGGCCACAGATCGGAAGAGCTGAAACGTGGGCGGCACGCGAGTGGTGAACGGTGGCTATTGTCCAATCAGACATGATCACTAAAATAATGATCGGACTAAAATCACAGAAAATTGAAAATAATGAATGGTAACAAAGTCATGGAGATAGATAGTAAACCGATAAAAACATTGCATTGAAAATAATGAATGTTAACAAAATCATAGAAATAGATGGCAAACGGTTAAAAACGTGCAAAAAAATGTACCGAACGGTAACAAATCTGTGACACCATACATCCTATCCCTTTTGGGGGATGTTCCTGTGAAAAGTGCAAGGGATCAGCGGTGGGGGAAAGGCTGCAGACACTGAAGACAAGACAAACGATTGTTGATAGGAGATAAAAATAAGAGACCGATACAACTATTTTTTGAAAGTAGATAATTATTGATTATCCCTATTATGTTTATCGATTTTAAGAGAGGATCGAAGAAAATTGGTCACCTATGTCAATGGAACATGGAATTACGCTGACAAAGACAACACATGGGCAACATTCCAGACATAGGTCCTTTAGAATGACGATGACATTTGGTAAGTGATTGTACCAATTTATTAAACCTTAAAATGTGAATAACTTAAAATATAATAACAATTTAAACACTGAAGATGCGATTTATTCAGTCCATTCTTTCTTGTTGACTTGTTGTGTTCTGCAGCCAGGGGAGGGGACGGCTTCAGGTGGGAGCTGTCGGGGGCTGTTGGGGGGCGCACCTGCAGCTAGGGGAGGGACACAACCTCAGGCGGGGGGCTGTCGGGGGCCAGTTGGGGTGGGGGGAGAGCTTCCTGCAGCTGGGGGAAGGGTGTGATTTCAGGCCGGGGCTATCGGGGGCCTGTGGGGATGGGGGGTAGAATCCTGCACTACATCCCCCCCCCCCCCAACCCCCCACCCCCCACCACCCATCCACTCTTTGCGGCTCTCTGGCAACACACCAGGCTGTGCACGCCACATGAAAGAAGAAGATTAAAGATGAGATTGATTCTGTCCATTCTTTCTTAATGCGTCTCTTGTTGCGTTCTGCAGCCGGGGAAGGGGACGGCTTCAGGCAGGGCCTGTCGGGGGCCATTGGGGAAAGGCGAGGACTGCTGCTGTGGCCTACCGCCACCGTGGCCTTCTGCTGCTGTGGTCTACCACTGACATGTGGGTGGTGGGGGGGGGGGGGAAGTGGGTGGTGTGGGGGGGGGGAAGTGGGTGGTGTGGGGGGGGGAAGTGGGTGGCTGGGGGGGGGGGAAGTGGGTGGCTGGGGGGGGGAAGTGGGTGGCTGAGGGGGGGAAGTGGGTGGCTGAGGGGGGGGAAGTGGGTGGCTGAGGGGGGGGAAGTTGGTGGCTGAGGGGGGGGAAGTGGGTGGCGGCGGGGGGGGGGGGGAGTGGGTGGGGGGGGAGTGGGTGGTTTGGGGGTGTGGGGGAAGTGGGAAGCGGGGGATTGGATTGGTATGGGGGAGAGGCGGTGGTATGGGTCATGTGGTCTGGGGGGGTAAGGTGGTGTGTGGGGCGGTGTGTCGTGGGGCATGGAATGGGGTGGGGTGGTGTGGGGGGCAGGTGTTTGGGAGAGTGTGGGGGGGAGGGGTTGTGTGGGGTAGAGGGGTTGGTTTCGGGGGGGGTGGTGAGTGGGGTGGTGCGGGCGGGCAGTGGTGTGAGGGGGGGTTGGGGTGGTGTGGGGTTCGGGTTGTGTGGTGGATGGTGTTGTGAGGGCAGTGTAGGGATGTGGTGGGTTGGGGGGTGACGTGTGGGTGGGGTTGGGGTTGGGATTGTGGGGGGGGTTGGTGTGGGGGGGGATGGTGTGGGGGGGGAGTGGGGGGAGGTGGTGGTCTGGTGCAGGAGGCGGATGTTTTGGGTGGTGTGTTGTCGGGGGTGGGGTGGTGTGGTGTGGGTTGGGGGGATGGGGTGGTTTCGATGTGTAGGGTGGTGAAGGGGTGGTTTTGGGGACTGGGGGGTGGGTTGTGATGGGATGGGGATTGTGTGATGGTGTGGGGTAGGTGGGGGGGAAGGCAGTGGTCTGGTGGGGAGGTGGTGTGTGTGGGGGGGATGGGGGCCATGTAGTGGTGTGGTTGGGGGGGAGGGGTTGTGTGGGGTGGAAAGGGTGGTTTTGGGGGAGGATGTGGGTGAGTGGGGTGGTGTGTGGGGATAAGGGTGGTGTGTGGGGGGTTGGGGTTGTGGTGGTGGGGGAGCTGGTGGTGTGGGGTTTGGGTCGTGTGGTGGATGGTGTTGTGGGGGCATTGGAGCGATGTGTTTTGGGTTGGGGTGGTGTTGGGGTTGGTGCGGGTGGGTTAGGGTTGGGGGGGGATGTAGTGTGGGGGGGGTGATGTGGTGTGGGGGGTGTGGTGTGGGGGGGGGGGGGTGTGGTGTGGGGGGGGGTGTGGTGTGGGGGGGGGGTGTGGTGTGGGGGGGGTGTGGTGTGGGGGGGGGGATGTGGTGGGGGGGGATGTGGGTGGGGGGGATGTGGGTGGGGGGGAATGTGGTGTGTGGGGGGGGGTGGGGGTGTGGGGGGGGGTGTGGGGGGGGGATGTGGTGTGTGGGGGGGGATATGTGGTGTGGGGGGGGGATGTGGTGTGGGGGGGGGATGTGGTGTGGGTGGGGGATGTGGTGTGGGTGGGGGGGGATGTGGTGTGGGTGGGGGGGATGTGGTGTGGGTGGGGGGGATGTGGTGTGGGTGGGGATGTGGTGTGGGTGGGGGGGGGATGTGGTGTGGGGGGAGGGTAATGTGGTGTGGGTGGGGGGGGTGGTGTGGGTGGGGGGGGTGGTGTGGGTGGGGGGGGTGGTGTGGGTGGGGGGGGGATGTGGTGTGGGTGGGGGGGGATGTGGTGTGGGTGGGGGGGGGATGTGGTGTGGGTGGGGGGGGGATGTGGTGTGGGTGGGGGGGGGATGTGGTGTGGGTGGGGGGGGGATGTGGTGTGGGTGGGGGGGGGATGTGGTGTGGGTGGGGGGGGATGTGGTGTGGGTGGGGGGGGGATGTGGTGTGGGTGGGGGGGGGATGTGGTGTGGGGGGGGGATGTGGTGTGGGTGGGGGGGGGATGTGGTGTGGGTGGGGGGGGGATGTGGTGTGGGTGGGGGGGGGGATGTGGTGTGGGTGGGGGGGGATGTGGTGTGGGTGGGGGGGGGATGTGGTGTGGGTGGGGGGGGGATGTGGTGTGGGTGGGGGGGGGATGTGGTGTGGGTGGGGGGGGGATGTGGTGTGGGTGGGGGGGGGATGTGGTGTGGGTGGGGGGGGGATGTGGTGTGGGTGGGGGGGGGATGTGGTGTGGGTGGGGGGGGGATGTGGTGTGGGTGGGGGGGGGATGTGGTGTGGGTGGGGGGGGGATGTGGTGTGGGTGGGGGGGGATGTGGTGTGGGTGGGGGGGGGATGTGGTGTGGGTGGGGGGGGATGTGGTGTGGGTGGGGGGGGGGATGTGGTGTGGGTGGGGGGGGGATGTGGTGTGGGTGGGGGGGGGATGTGGTGTGGGTGGGGGGGGGATGTGGTGTGGGTGGGGGGGGGATGTGGTGTGGGTGGGGGGGGGATGTGGTGTGGGTGGGGGGGGGGATGTGGTGTGGGTGGGGGGGGGGGATGTGGTGTGGGTGGGGGGGGATGTGGTGTGGGTGGGGGGGGGATGTGGTGTGGGTGGGGGGGGGATGTGGTGTGGGTGGGGGGGGGGGATGTGGTGTGGGTGGGGGGGGGATGTGGTGTGGGTGGGGGGGGATGTGGTGTGGGTGGGGGGGGGATGTGGTGTGGGGGGGGGGATGTGGTGTGGGTGGGGGGGGATGTGGTGTGGGGGTGGATGTGGTGTGGGGGGGATGTGGTGTGGGTGGGGGGGATGTGGTGTGGGTGGGGGGGATGTGGTGTGGGTGTGGGTGTGGGTGCGGGGGGGGAGAAGTGTGGGGGGGGATGTGGTGTGGGTGGGGGGGGGTAAGTGGTGTGGGTGGGGGGGGATGTGGTGTGGGTGGGGGGGGATGTGGTGCGGGGGGGGATGTGGTGCGGGGGGGGATGTGGTACGGGGGGGGGGATGTGGTGCGGGGGGGGGGATGTGGTGCGGGGGGGGGGATGTGGTGCGGGGGGGGGGATGTGGTGCGGGGGGGGGGATGTGGTGCGGGGGGGGGGGATGTGGTGCGGGGGGGGGATGTGGTGCGGGGGGGGGGGATGTGGTGCGGGGGGGGGATGTGGTGGGGGGGGGGGATGTGGTGGGGGGGGGAGCAGCATGGGAGGAGGAAGGGGACGGATTCGGGCTACCCTGGCCTGTCGCTGATGTGGCCCGCTGCTGCCATGGTTGGGGGGGAGGGGGTATGTGGCGTGGGGGTGTTTGAGAGCAGAGGGTGTGGCTGTTTGGGGGAGTGGGCGGTGGTGTGTGGGGGAACGGGGTGGTGTGTGGCGGCGTGGCGTGGTGTGGGGGGGGGGGGGTGGCGGCGGCGTGCGGGGGGGGATGGTGGGGGGGTTGGTGTGGGGTTCGGGACGTGTGGTGGATGGTGTTGTGGGGGCAGTGTAGGGATGAAGTGTGGGGGGGTTGGGGTGGTGTGGTGGGTGGAGTGATGTGGGGGCGATGGGGTGGGGTGATGTGACGTGTGGGTGGGGTTGGGATTGTGTGGGGATGTGTTGGGGGGGGGGTTTGGGGTGGTGTGGGGGTGGTTGGGGTGGTGTGGGGGCGATGGGGTGGGGTGATGTGACGTGTGGGTGGGGTTGGGATTGTGTGGGGATGTGTTGGGGGGGTTTGGGGTGGTGTGGGGGTGGTTGGGGTGGTGTGGGGGCGATGGGGTGGGGTGATGTGACGTGTGGGTGGGGTTGGGATTGTGTGGGGATGTGTTGGGGGGGTTTGGGGTGGTGTGGGGGTGGTTGGGGTGGTGTGGGTGGAGTGATGTGGGGGCGATGGGGTGGGGTGATGTGATGTGGGGGTGGTGTGATGTGGGGGTGGTGTGATGTGGGGGTGGTGTGATGTGGGGGTTGGGGTGATGTGGGGGTGGGGGGGTGGGGGGGATGGGGTTGGGTTGGGGGTGGTGTGATGTGGGGGTTGGGGTGATGTGGGGGGGATGGGGTTGGGTTGGGGTGGGGGGTGACGTGTAACGTGTAGGTAGAGTTGGGATTGTGTGGGGATGTTGTGTGGGGGGGGTTTGGGGTGGGGTGGGTGGAGTGATGTGGGGGCGATGGGGTGGGTGATGTGAGATGGGGTCATGTGATGTGGGGGGAGGGGTTGGCGTGGGGGTAGAGGGAATGTCGTGGTGTGAGGCGGAGAAGTGGGTGGTGTCGGGGGATGAATGGTGTGGGAGGGAGGGGGTGGTTTGGGGGGGTGGGGAAGTGTGGTGTGATGGAGCAGAGAAGGTGGTGGGGGGGCTGTGGTGTGGGAGAGGTGGGGGTTGAGGTGCGGTGGGGGTGGGAGGGTATGTCGTGGGACGAGGAAGGGGGTGGCGTGGGGGGAAGGAGTGGTGTGAGGGGGGTGTGGTGTGGGAAGCGGGGGATTGGATTTGTATGGGGGGAGGCGGTGGTGTGGGTCATGTGGTCGGGGGGTAAGGTGGTGTGTGGGTCATGTGGTCTGGGGGGTAAGGTGGTGTGTGGGGCGGTGTGTCGTGGGGCGTGGAATGGGGTGGCGTGGGGGGCAGGGGTTTGGGAGAGTGTGGGGGGGAGTGGTTGTGTGGGGTGGAAGGGGTGGTTTCGGGGGGGGTGAGTGGGGTGGTGCGGGGTTCGGGTTCTGTGGTGGATGGGGATGTGGGGGCAGTGTAGGGATGTGGGGGCAGTGTAGGGATGTGGTGGGTTGGTATGGGGGGTTTGGGTTAGGGGGTGACGTGTAGGTGGGGTGGGGATGTGGTGTGGGGGGGCTTGGGTTGGGGTGGTGTGGGGGGAGTGGGGGTTGGTGTGGGGGGAGGTGGTGGTCTATTGCGGGAGGCGGATGTTTTGGGTGGTGTGTTGTCGAGGGTAGGGTGGTGTGGTGTGGGTTGGGGGAGGGGTGGTTTTGGTGCGTGGGCTGGTTTTGGGGAGTGGGGGGGGTGGGTTGTTGTGATGGGATGGGGATGGTGTGGGGTAGGTGGGGGGGTGGTGTGTGTGGGGGGGATGGGGGTCATGTAGTGTGGTATGGGTGGGGTGGTGTGGGTGGGTTCAGGTGTGGGAAGGGGTGGTTTGTGGGGTCTAGTGGGGTGGAGGTAGGGGGTGTTGTGGAGGTGTGGGGCAGGGGGGGTTGGATTGGTGTGGGGGAGGGGTTGTGTGGGGTGGGGTGGGGGGGTGGAGTGATTGTGTGGGGGTGATGGGGTGATGTGAGGTGGGGTCATGTGATGTGGGTGGGTGGGTAGGTAGGTGGGGTGGGGTTGGCGTGGGGGATAGGGAATGTCGTGCTGTCAGGCGTGGAAGTGGGTGGTGTAGGGGGGGATGGGTGCTGTGGGAGAGGTGGGGGTTGACATGCGGTGGGGGGAAGGTAATGTCGTGGAGCGGGGGGGAAGGGGTGGTGTGAGGGGGGTGTGGTGTGGGGGAAATGGGAGGCAGGGGATTGGTTTGGTAGAGGGGAGAGGCGGTGGTGTGGGTCATGTGGTCTGGGGGGGTAAAGGTGGTGTGTGGGGCGGTGTGTGTTGTGGGGCATGGAATGGGGTGGTGTGGGGGGGCAGGGGTTGTGTGGGGTGGAGGGGGGAATGTGGGTGAGTGGGCTGGTGTGGGGGCTAGGGATGGTGTGAGGGGGGCTGGGGTGGTGAGGGAGCTGGTGGATAGTGTTGTGGGGGCAGTGTAGAGATGTGGGTTGGTATAGGGGGGGTTGGGTTGGATTGCGGTGGTAGGTGGTGTGGGTAGGAGGTGACGTATGGGTGGGGTTGGGATTGTGTGGGGATGTGGTGTGGGGGGGGTTGTGGGGGTGGGGGGGTTGGGGTGGTGTGGGAGTGGGGTTGGGGTGGCATGGGGGATGGATTGGAGTGGGGGGATGGGTTGGGGTGTGGGGGGGTTGGGGTGTGGGGGGGTTGGGGTGTGGGGGGGTTGGGGTGGCATGGGGGATGGGTTGGAGTGGGGGGATGGGTTGGGGTGTGGGGGGAGTGTGGGAAGGGGTGGTTTGGGGGGGGTGTGGTGTGTGGGAAGCGGGGAATTCGATTGGTATGGGGAGAGGCGGTGGTGTGGGTCATGTGGTCGGGAGGGTAAGGTGGTGTGTGGGGCGGTGTGTCGTGGGGTATGGAATGGGGTGGCGTGGGGGCAGGGGTTTGGGAGAGTGTGGGGGGGAGGGGTTGTGTGGGGTGGAATGGTGTTGTGGGGGCAGTGTAGGGATGTGGTGGGTTGGTATAGGGGGGGGTTGGGGATGCGGTGTGGGTGGGGTGGGGTGGGGTGGGGATGTGGTGTGGGGGGGGTTGGGTTGGGGTGGTATGGGGGGGTTTGGGGTGGTATGGGGGGGGTTTGGGGTGGTGTGGGGGGGGAGTAGGGGGTTGGTGGGGGAGGTGGTGGTCTGTTGCGGGAGGCGGATGTTTTGGGTGGTGTGTGATCGTGGGTAGGGTGGTGTGGTGTGGGTTGGGGGGAGGTGGTGGTTTTGGTGCGTGGGGTGGTGACGGGGTGGTTTTGGGGAGTGGGGGGGTGAGTTGTGATGGGATGGGGATGGTGTGGGGGAAGGCAGTGGTCTGGTGGGGAGGTGGTGTGTGTGGGGGGGATGGGTGTCATGTAGTGTGGTGTGGGTTGGGTGGTGTAGGTTGAGGTGTGGGAAGGGGTGGTTTGTGGGGTCTAGTGGGGGGGGGGAGGTAGGGGGTGTTGGTCAAAGTCAAACAAACTTTATTGTCATTTAGAAATACATTGATATATGCAGTTCCAAACGAAATTACGTTGCATTTGGCTCCCTGTGCAACACAATAAATTAACCGAAGAATAGGCATGGATGAAAAGGATAAATAGACAATGGTGGCAGCCCATTACATGGCATTCAGGAGTCTGATGGCTCGTGGGAAGAAGCTGTTGCAGAACCTTGATATTCTGCTCCTTATGCTGCGATATCTTTTTCCCGAGGGCAGCAGAGTGAACAGTGCGTGATGGAGATGTGTGGGGTCTTTTATAATACTGCTGGCCTTAGACATGCAACGTTTGGTCGCAATATCCCCGATTGAGGGGAGAGAGGTCCCGATGATTTTTTCCGCTGTCCTCACTACTCTCTGCACGGACTTCCAGTCAGAGGCTTTACAGTCCCCAAACCAGACAGAGATACAGCTGGTCAAAATACTCTCTATGGTGCCCCTGTAGAAAGTAGTGAGGATGGGATGGAGGAGGTGAGCTCTTCTCATCCGGCGCAGAAAGTGCAACCGCTGCTGCACTCTCTTAACTGTTGATGAGATGTTATTCGACCAGGTCAGACTGTTGGTGATCTGCACCCCCAGGAACTTTGTGCTACTGACCACCTCCACATCGCTGTCATTGATGTGAAGTGGTATGGGACTGTACCGGTTTTTCCTGAAGTCGACGATGACCTCCTTT
This sequence comes from Raja brachyura, assembly GCA_963514005.1. The sequence goes on along the minus strand of OY740827.1, from coordinate 1,970,326 downwards.
GTTTTTTCGACATTCAGGATCAGGTTGTTCGTATTGCAGGTGTGTTATTTAATGCCTCGAACCGACCAAAATAGTTGTTGAGTTCATTGAGGAACTCAATGTTGTCATCACAGGGTGGTGGAGCAGTCTTATAGTCTGTGATTGATTTGATTCCCTGCCACATGCGCCTGGTGTTCTTGGGGTCATGGAAGGCGCTCTGGATTTTCTGACCATGGGCACGCTTGGCCAGCCTGATGACTCGGTTCAGGTTGGCTCTTGCGGATCTGAGTGCCACCACGTCGCCGGATTTAAACGCGGCATTATGTGCTCTCAGCATTCCACGTACCTCTGTGTTCATCCAGCGTTTCTGGTTGACCACAGAAACCACATTATCGCACGGGCCATGCAAGCCGTCTTAAATGGCCACCTAAACTGTCATTTGGCAACCTAAAAAGCTGCCGATGTTGCCCGGCTGGCAACAGGGAAAAAAGGTTAAGCGAGAGCCCTGGTAAGTTACTTCAGATTCTTAGGGTTAAGAAAATACTTGCATTCGAAAAGACAGGCCTTGAATACTGACAGCAAGCATAGCTTTAATGTGCGGGTGATCATGTTCCACAAACTTGAATTATTTTCTGAAGCTGTAAGAAAGGACAATAATGGTTGGGTAGTGTACCTATTCTATATGGGCTTCAGCAAGGCATTTAATAAGATGCTGCATGGAAGATTATTCTGCAAGGTTTGATGGCATGGGTTCTAGGTAGTGGATACTAATGAGATATTTAACGGACAATATAAGTTAGCAGAGAGTGATGGTGGAAAAATGGTTTTCAGACTGGTGGCCCATGACCAGAGTATTTCAAAAATCTGTATTGGGTCCATGTTAACTGGCAATGTATTAGATATGGTCAGTAAGTTATTCCATGCCCTTCCATATGCCGATCTAAAAGCTTCTTGAAATCCACTATCGTAACTGCTTCCACCATCACCCCTGGCAATACAGGCAGCATTATAGTAAACCTCATATGCACCCTCTTCAAAGCCCCACATCCTTCCTGTAATGGGGAGATCTCTGCTACATGCAATACTTCAAATGAGGCTTAACCAAAGTCCTATAGAAAAACCTTTTCCCCCAGAGAGTTGTGAATCTGTAGAATTCTCTGCCTCAGAAGGCAGTGGAGGCCAATTCTCTGGATGCTTTCAAGAGAGAGTTAGAGCTCTGAAATATTGCGGAGTCAGGGGATATGGTGAGAAGGCAGGAACGGGTTACTGAATGTGGATGATCAGCCATGGTCACAGTGAAGGGCAGTGCTGACTCGAAGGGCCGAATGGCCTACTCCTGCACCTATTGTTTATATTCATTATAACTTTCTGACTTTTCTACTCAATGCCGCTAGCAATAAAGGCAAGCATATCATATGCAATCTTTACCACCCTATCTACTTGTTCTGTCACATTCAGCGAGCTATGAACTTGAACGCCAAGATCCCTCTGCACATCAATGTTGTTAAGGGATCTATCATGACTGCATACTCCCTTACATTCAACCTCCAAAAGGTTGGTGGTGGGTGTGTGGGTGATTCCCATGTATCTCAGGCCCAAAGGTATGTTCCTATGTTATTGATCCTCCCTCAGTGAATCAGCTCAGTCAGGAAGAACCAAAAGGCAGGGCACACACAGGATTTATCAGGATTGCGTTCCATCGCCATTGCTCTGACAATTTTACCAACTAATCACCATCATCCTGTAAAACAAGCCATTCCTCCTCACTGTCAGCAGCACCAGAAGGTTCTGTGTCATCTGCAGTCTATTTCCAGTGGTCTCCTTGATCAGCAAGGATTTACACAGCATTTACTTTGTGTTTTTATTGTATTACTTTCAATAACATCATGTAGCGGCACCTAGTGGCTAAACTGTGTATTACAGAACCCTCGTCAGAGGCCGGAACCCTGTCACGTGACAGGGTTCGTGAGCGGGTAGTTGACAGCAGAGATCATAGAGCGGAGCAAGATACTCGACTCCTGCTTAATCCAATGCACTGAGGTGTAGTATGTAATGGAGCGTAACGACTTCCTGTTTCATTAACATACCACTCGCCAACGGAAAAGTAATAACCCGGTGAAATTGACATCTTGCTGCTTAAAAAATGCATGGATATAAAAAGTCATGCTGTACCTCTAATAATTATAGTAAAATTAAAAATTAAATCTATTAGTATTTTAAATTTCAAGATCTGGATGATTATTTTTGGAAGCGTTGATCTACCATGGTGCTTAGGGTTTAGAGCCCTCTCCCCCTCTCCCCCCACTCTCTCTGTCCCCTCCACTCACTCTCTCTCCCCCTCCCCCCACTCTCTCTCCCCCTCTCTCACTGTATATCTCTGACTAGATTTGCTGTTGCTGGAGTAACTCAACAGGACAGGCAGCATCTGGAGAGAAGGAATGGGTGACGTTTCGGGTCGAGACCCTTCTTCAGACAATCACAAGTACTCTCACCAACGAGAGTTCAGTTCAGTCTGAAGAAGGGTCTTGACGCGAAACGTCACGCTTCTCTCCAGAGTCGCTGCCTGTGCCGCTGAGTTACTCCAGCAACTACAAACCTAGTCAGGATCGAACCCAGGTCTCTGGTGCTGCAAGACAGCAACTCTACCGTAGCACCACTGTGCCGCCCAAACTAAATGCCAAACTTTAAAGTGCTGAAAAAGTTGCTACAACAAGTTGCTATGAATCTGTGTGTAGGAAGGGAATGCAGATGCTGGTTATAGACTGAAAATAGACAGACAAAATCTGGAGTAACTCAGCGGGACAGATTGCATCTCTGGAGAGAAGATTGCGACCTGAAAGGTCACCACATCCTTTTCTCCAGAGACGCTGTTTGATCTGAGTTACTCCTGCTTTTTGTGTTAATTTTCCTATGAATCTATTCAGTTTCATTCAGTTTTAGCAAGGTATTTGAGAACACTTTTATTTATATGTAAATCTGAACCAATTTTTTCAAAGGGATATAAATGCTCCATAATCATTTATGTTCTATTAAAGCTTGTAATTTTCTGATTCAATTTTCTGATCCAAACTCAGCTGGTCAGGCTGGATCTATGGAGGGTACGACCCAAAACGTCACTTATTCCTTCTCTCCAGTGATGCTGCCTGACCCGCTGAGTTACTCCAACATTTTGTGTCTACCTAGGGAGGCAATGGCTGGGCGACATTTAGGGTCTAGTCCCTTCTTCAGCTATTTTTTAAGGGTTTTGGAAAGATCGAAAATTTCACGCATTTAAATATGTTGTTATGCATATAACTCGTAGTGTGGGAGAAAATTCAATGAGCCATAATTGCCACATACATTCCCAAAAGTAGAAATGTAGAAAGTTACGGTGGGTAAAACTATTGATAGTACGAGCTTTGTAGTCTCCTTGTACCAATCAAATACCAAATTCAAAATTCTATATATTGAAAATGGGCGAAGCAAAAAGTAGCACTCTCTAGAAAGGCTTATCCTAAAATAATTGATCCGATGGGTGTGGCGGAGGGGGTGTGTGTAGAGGCGGGGGTGTGGGAAGGGTGTGTCTGTGAGGGTCTGGGGAGGGGGATGTGGGCTTGCGGGCAGGCAGGCTTGTGAGCGGGGGTAGGCTTATTTGGGCAGGGATGTGTGGTCAGGGTGGGGGTTGTGGGGGTGACGGGGGAAAGAGCTCGGAAAAAATACGGGGGTTGTGGGGGATATCATGGGGGAAGGGGACAGGAGCCAGCAAGGGGGAGCAGAGCGGACTCACAGCGTCGCTGGTCGTTCTCCGCCGAGATCAGATTCTCCGCTTCCCGTTTGGTGATATTTTCCGTGCCGGGTACGTTTCCATTCCCTCCGAAAATTGTTTCCGGTTGGAAACCTCCGCCCGCCATCCACCGCTCCAGTAAAGACGCGATGGTGCAGGAAGGGACAGACCTTCCCGCGGAGTGACAGGAGGAAAGGCCAATCCACGCAACGCTGAACAGCAGGAGAGGGGATCGATCTAAGCATGCGCAGTTGTTAAGATTTTTAAACCTTGCTAAAGTGGTATTTAAACCCACCCTTGCTCCATCCTGGAGAATCCCCTCACACTTCTTTATCGTGTGGATACTCCTCCCCTATCCCTTCACTCCTCTCCTCCGTCATGTGGATACACCTCCACCATCTCCTCACTCCTATCCTCCATCATGTGGATATATCTACCCCATAACCTCAAACCAAACAATTCTCCCTCATTCCCTCACACCAGGGCAACCCCCCCCCCCCCCCCCACAAACCCTTGTTGTCTGGGTCGGGGGTGGGGGGGGTGGGGGGTGAAGCATGTGACTGTGGACGGGGGAGAGTTACTAGGGAGGGGGAGAGAGACTGCCTGGGGACGGGGACGGGACTGTCTGCGGACGAGGGGTAACTGTCTGGGGACGGGGCAGAGACTGTGGACGGGGACGGGGTGGTGCAGCAAGGGAGCTGGAAGTGGCAGAGCATCCATCACTCAGCTATGTGAGCAGACAAGCCCCGCCAGTGCCCAGTGTCACCCCATGTGGTCGCCATTCAGAGTCAGTGTCACCCCGTGTGGTCATCTGTCAGAGTCAGTGCCCAGTGAGTACCGTGGGCCGTGTCTGTTGAGACTGGATACCGCTGTCCAGGGTTGTCTGGGTTCCTGCCCTTGTCTCCACCACCATCGCTCTGTCATGACCAGAAACATCATCAGCGTCTAAAGGAGGAACGTACAACCCCAAACACACAATTAAAAGACTAAGACATAGGAGCAGAATTCGGCCATTTAGTCCAACGGCCTTGCTCCACCATCATGGCATTTTCCCCTCTCATCGCCATTCCCCTGTAACATTACTAATCAAGAAGCTATCAAACTGTTTTAAAAATACCCAATTGCCTCCACCATCCTCTAGCGAAATAAATTCTTCCTCAATTCCATGCTAGAGATACATCCTTTTATTCTCAGGATGTGCCCTCTGTTCCTAGACTCCCCTCTACTGGACACATCTTCCCACTTGTACCTTGTCTGGGCCTTTGGTTGGATTCAATGAGATCCCCTCCTAATAGTTTTAATCTCCAGTGACTACAGGCCCAGTGCCGTCACACACTCCTCATCCCTAATCATCCACGGGATCATTGATATAAACACATGGACCGTCTCCAATGCCAGCACATCCTTCCTCAGATATGGGGCCAAAAGATGCTCGTAATATTCCGCTGGTCTAACCAGCTCCTTACAAAGCTTATATAATTTGTTTTATATACTGGCTGCCTCCGCCCAGGGTCTGGTTGTCTTTTTTTTGTTGTTGTTATGTTTAGAGTGTTTTTTTTGTTTTTTACAGTATATTATGTGGGGGGAAGCAGGTAGGGTAATGGGAAACTGTTCTTCAGTCGCTTCCTGGCGAGGAAGTGGCTATTATCCGAGTCGAATCCTTGTTTCCCCCCCCCAGCTGTGGGTGCAGAGCTCCCAACGCGGGCAGCGCTGACTTTAACATCGCGGAATCCTGGGACCCTTTGCCGGGGGTCGCCAGCGCGAATCTCCACCCAGTGTGGCCTGTGGACATCGGGAGCCGCGGACTCCGGTGCAAGGTGGCCGATTCAGTGGTCCAGACCGCTGAGGATGTTCTCCCGTTCGACGTCAGGGTTCCATCGTTCCCGGCGAGAGGGCCTGAACATCGGGCCGCCCATTGCGGCGACTATGGGGTCCTCGGGAGGTCCGGACCACTGATGAACATTGGGAAACATCAGTGAGGAGGTTGACTGGACTTTGGTTCCTTCCCTCACAGTGGGGAACTTTGGTGCCGCTGTTGGGATGTTTGTTTTGTGGACTTCTGTGTTTTTGTGTTTTTTTATTTTTATTTTTTTTATTTTATTTTTTTGTATGACTAAGGGAAATAGAATGTTGTTGTCTCTTAATTGAAGACAATGACAATAAATTAAATCAAATCAAACCAAATACTAGTCCTCTCAAAAAGAATGCTAACATCGCATTTACCTTCCCTTCTAGCGATTTAACCTGCAAGTTAATCTGTTGGGAATCCAGCACCAGCATTCCCAACACCCAATTTAGATTTATTAATCCTCTATTTAGAAAATAGTCTAAATGTTTATTCCTTCTACCAAAGTGCATGACCGTAGACTTTGCTGCGCTGTATTCCATCTGCCAAATTATTTCCCCAATATGCCAACTTCTCTAAGTCCTTCTGCAGAGTCTCTGCTTCCTTAATATTACCAATCCCTCGGCCTATCTTAATATTATCCGCAAAGTTGTCCACAATGCCATCAATTCTATCAGATCGATCTTTAACATACAACATAGAAAGTAGTGGACTCAACACTGGCCCCTGTGGAACACCACTCATCACAGGCAGCCAACCAGAAAATACATCCTTTAATTACACTCTTTGCCTTCTGTCAGTCAACCAAACTGTGACAATAAAGTTCACAAGATAGAGGAGTAGAATTAGGCCAATCAAGTCTATTCTGCCATTTTAATAATGGCTGATATCTGCCATCTTATCTAATTGTCCCCGGAACACTTGACACCCATTCTAAACAAGAACATGTCTATCTCTGCCTTAAAAATATCCACTAACGGCTTCCTCAGCCCTCTGTGGCAATGAGTTTTACAAAGTACTAATGAACATTCCACTGATCACTCTTTCACTCTTTTTCACTCTTTGCACCGTTTCACCACGTTGATGCCTTTAATACCTCAACTGCTGCTCTGGCCAGGTCTGACTCTCGTTGATCCTCAGCGAGAACCCACCCCACTCCCAAACTCAAGTTATAACCCTTTGCTGAAACTTTCAATCCAACCCACTCACCAATTAAACCCTCTCATTCTTTCAGGGGGCAGCACGTTGGCGCTGCGGTAGAGTTGCTGCCTTACAGCGTCAGAGACCTGGCTTCGATCCTGAATGTGGATGCTGTCTGCGTGCAGTTGGCCGTTATTATGGGGAGAAGGCAGGCACGGGTTATTGATTGGGGACGATCAGCCATGATCACAATGGATGGCACTGCTGGCTCGATGGGCCGAATGGCCACCTCCTGCACCTATTTTCTATGTTTCCATGTTATCCCAGTGACCCCAGTGGGCTTCAGTAAAAATTGTAAATTGTCCCTAGTGTGTTGGATGATGCTTGTGTATGGGGTGATCGCTGGACTGCGCAGAATCGTCGAGCCAAAGGGCCTGTTTCTGTGCTGCATCACTAAACTGAATCCCATGTGGACACACAATGAACTGCAGATGCTAGTTTACAAGAAAAGACAAAGTGCTGGAGTAACTCAGCGGGTCAGGCAGCATTTCCAGAGTGGTTCCCTCAACCATCCCCAATTCAAGGAGGATTGTTGTCCATTGCAGAACTACCGTCCTCTCGAAACGTTGGCTGCAGCAACAGGCGATAACGTGTGAGGGGGCTTGGGTACCTGAGGATGTGTCTCCCACTGGGACCGAAGATGATTCATCCCTCCAAGATGGCGGCGGCGTGGGCACATCGCGACGCCCTGTGTCTCATGAGAATCAGCGAACTAGGAATTATTTACTTGTTTCAAGTCTGTTCACACGGAGCAGTCTTGCGTTCCTATCGTACAGCCAAAGAGAACTTCTGAACATCGGTTCCTGCAGCTGCAACAACGTTTTGGGTGAATTCCGTCTCGCTCCTGAACTAGCCAGAACAGTGGAGCAGCGGAACAGCAGAGCGTACCAAGCCAGCTCGACCAACCGGACCATAGACGGCGGCGTGAACGCAAATACCGCCTCGGATGCCGAGGTGGTTTAAAGGCTAGGTTAGGGTTAACCCCACAAAGGCTATCGATTCCTAGCCTTTTCCTCACCAACGTACGCTCACTGGCGAACAAAATGGACGAACTCCGGCTACGGATTACCTCCCACAACTGGATTAAAGACTGCAGCATCATGATCTTCACAGAAACATGGCTTAACATCGACGTTCCTGGTAGCGCCATCAAGCTAACGTGTTAAACCCACAGTCTGATCTCCTCTCATTGTTCCTGCTCCCGAAGTACTCTCCACTCATCAGACGTGTTAAACCCACAGTGAGGACAGTTAGGGGTTTGTCCCACTTACGTGTCCTTGGCACGCAAATTACACGACCTCGTGGTCGCGTTGAGCCATGACGGTCCTGCGAAGGTCGCGCGTGATTTCATGCGTACAGACAGCCTGGAGCGCGTAATATACTCTGGGCGGACAGAACACCAGACTCCGGTAAGACCAGCGGTGGGGGTCTGTGCATTTATGTAAATAAAGCTTGGTACACGGACACTACCATCATCGAGAGACACTGCTCAGCTAACCTAGAGTTTCTCATGGTTAAATGCAGACCATTCTATCTGCCCAGAGAGTTTACTTCCACTGTTGTGACTGCAGCCTATATTCCTCTGGATGCTAATGCTAATGCTAAGCTTGCAATGAAAGAACTGCATACTGCCATTAGCTAACAACAGACTCACAACCCCGAGGCAGCTTTCATTGTTGCGGGTGACTTAAATTACTCCAACTTGAAAACTGTACTCCCCAAATTCCACCAACATGTCTCCTTCGCCACAAGAGAAGACAAGATACTGGACAAAGTTTACACAAACATGGCTGAAGCTTACAAAGTCGTCCCCCTCCCCCACCTTGAACAGGCTCCTCTCATTGTTCCTGCTCCCGAAGTACTCTCCACTCATCAGACGTGTTAAACCCACAGTGAGGACAGTTAAGGGTTTGTCCCACTTGCGTGTCCTTGGCACGCAAATTATGCGACCTCGTGGTCGCGTTGAGCCACGACGGTCCTGCGAAGGTTGCGTGCGATTTCATGCGTACGGACAGCCGTCTGGAGCGCGTGACGTCATTTGAGGATGGACACAAAATGCCGGAGAAACTCAGCGGGACCGGCAGCCTCTCTGGAGAGAAGCAATGAATGATGTTTCGGATCAGGATCCTACTTTAGTCTGAAAGAAGAGTCTTGACCCAAAACATCATCCATTCCTTCACTCCAGAGATGCTGCCGGTACCGCTGAGTTACTCCAGCATTTTGTGTCTATCTTCAATTTTCTTGGCCCCGCTCTGGGAGTAGAAGTGGGGGAGAATCTGGACCGCAACGGCCGTGTGCCCCAGGCTGTGTGCCCCAAGACCCTGACGCGATACAACCTCTCACCTCTAAGAGCAGAAGCAGGTAAACGATCGTCGAACTCGATCACTAGCCCTCACACTCACGCCCATCGACGTGTATGCGGCACTGAGCAGGATTAATGCAAAAAAGGCTGCTGGCCCTGACGGCATCCCCGGGCGCGTCCTCAGATCCTGAGCTGCGCAGCTGACAGACATCTGGACTGACATCTTCAACCTGTCACTTGCCCAAGCAGCTCGACCACGTGCCTTAAAACCACTTCCATAGTGCCGGTGCCAAAACACTCCACTACGGCGAGCCTCTACTACTTCCACCCAGTTGCACTTCCTCCCATCATCACTAAGTGCTTCGAGAGGCTGGTCCTGACACACCTCAAAGGCTGTCTACCTCCCACACTGGACCTGGACCCTTATCAGTTTGCCTACCGCAAGAACAGTAGTACGGATGATACCATCTCCACGGACCTTCACTCCGCCCTGTCCCACCTCGACAACAGAGACACCTACGTGAGAATGCTGTTCATCGACTTTAGCTCAGCATTTAGCACCATTATCCCCTCCAAACTGATCACAAAACTCATCGACCTGGGCATTGACCCATCCCTCTGCAACTGTATACTGGACTTTCTAACCAAGAGACCCCAGTCTGTTAGGTTAGACAACCACACCTCTTCAACCCTCAACCTGAACAACGGCGTTCCACAGGGCTGTGTGCTGAGCGCTCTGCTCTACTCCCTCTTCACCTACGACTGCACACCTCTACATGGTACTAACACCATCATCAAGTTTGCAGATGAAACAACGGTGATTAGCCTCATCAGCGACAACGTTGAGTCGGCCTATAGGGAGGAGATCCAGCTCCTAGCAGCAGGGTGCGCTGACAACAACTTGGCCCTTAACACCAAGAAGACCAAGGAGCTCATTGTGGACTACAGAAGGTCTAGGGGTGGCACGCACACCCCCATCCATATTAATGGGACAGAGGTGGAGCGTATTTCCAGCTTCCGGTTTCTGGGGGTCAACATCGTTGATGAGCTCTCTTGGACCCACAATACCTCTACACTGGTGAAGAAGGCTCACCAGCGTCTCTTCTTCCTGAGGAGACTAAAGAAGGTCCATCTGTCTCCTCAGATTCTGGTGAACTTCTACCACTGCACCATCGAGAGCATCCTTACTAACTGTATCACAGTATGGTATGGGATCTGCTCTGTCTCTGACCGGAAAGCACTGCAGAGGGTGGTGTAAACTGCCCAACGCATCACCAGTTCCTCAATCCCCTCCATTGAGTCTGTCCTGAGCAATCGATGTCTGCGAAGGGCGTGCAGCATCATCAAGGACTGCTCTCACCCCAACCACAGACTATTTACCCTCCTCCCATCTGGGAGGCGCCACAGGTTCAGGAACAGCTTCTTCCCTGCGGCCGTTATTCTACTTAACTCTGCACCATGGTGATTGCCAACTGCATTTCGTTGTCTCTGTACTTGTACAGTGCAAAATGACAGTAAAGTTTGAATCTGAATCGGAATCGGATTCCTGGATGGATTCTCCAGTCGATGATCCCTGGGTCTGTTCACCTGTGGACGTCTGGGGATCTGGAATTACGGAACAGAAAGACGACAGTGCGACAACACCACAACAGGTCATCAGATTCTGTGATGTGTACGGCAAATTGGGGACTGGCTCTGTGGAGATATCAGCATCATCTGGTTTCCCATCACCCACACTCCTTCTGAAACGTCTGTCACTCCACTTCCCCAACCAGGGAACACTGACTGTGGACAGTGAGCAGGCCTGGCTCACCCACTGTGAATCCATGAGAGGGGTCCCTGCTCCCCCCCCAGAAGACTGGGAACTGGAGAGGAGGGTACAGGGAGTCCACAGCAGACACTGCACAAAAGGATTGAACATAACCAAGCTGGTTGGTTGCGGCAGCAAGAAACAGATTGCCGATAAGCAGACCGGCTGTGTGAGGCAGTGCAGTGAACCTTGATAGTCTAATGAGCTGCTGGAGGCCCTGTAGCTGTCTTGGGCTCGGCTGGGCCTTGTGCCGCTCACAGAGACTGAGCGAGAGGACCGAACGTGACCTGCAGCTGCACGGAGCGGTGGAGCGGCCGTAGAGGACATCAAGTCCTCATCAAGACATCAAGAGGACCAAGAATACACTTGGCCACACCATCCCTGCAATGTTGCCAGGAAAATGGGACTTCATTGTTAGGCTAAGAAACTCTGCGCTTACAAAACTAGTTCCTGAAAATAGTGCCAAACCCGGTTACTCTTATGACTGTTTTAGTGTACTATTTCTATACACTTACACTGTATCTAAAGTGTGCTGATGTGCAGTAATACGTGTACTGAACTGATGGGAAACATGAATTTCACTGTTCCTCGGTCCATGTGACAATAGTTCACAAGTTGCAGATAGTAGAATTAGGCCAATCCAGTCTACTCCGCCATTTAATCATGGCTGATCTCTACCACGTTATCCCATTTTCCTGCCTTCTCCCTAGAACCCGATCTAATCAAGAACATGTCTATCTCTACCTTACAAATATCCACTGACTTGGCCTTCACAGCCCTCTATAGCAACGAGTTTTTCAAAGTACCAATGAACATTCCACTGGTCTGACCGTTTTCACTCTGTACACCGTTTTACCATGTTGTGTCTTTAACACCTCAACTGCTGCTCTGCCCTGGTCTGACCCTCACTGATTCCCAGTGAAAACCCACCCCCACACCCAAACTCAAGTTATAACCCTTACCTGAAGCTTTCAATCCACCCCACTCACCACTTAAACCCCCTCACTCTTTCAGGGGGCAGCACCGTGGCGCTGCATTAGAGTTGCTGCCTTACAGTGTCAGAGACCTGGCTTCGGTCCTGGGTACCTGAGGATGTGTCTCTCACTGGGACCAAAGATGATTCCTGGGTAGATTCACCAGTCGATGATCCCCGGTTCTGTTCACCTGTGGGCACCTGGGGATCTGGAATAATGGAATAGAGAGACAACAATAGACAATAGATAATAGCTGCAGGGGTAGGCCATTCGGCCCTTCGAGCCAACACCACCATTCAATGTGATCATCCAAAATCAGTACGCTGTTCTTGCCTTCTCCCTGTATCCCTTGACTCCACTATCTTTAAGTGCTCCATCTAACTCCCTCTTGAAAGCATCCATAGAACCGGCCTCCACTGCTCTCTGAGGCAGAGAATTCCACAGACTCCTAAGTCTGTGTGAAAAATATTTCCTCGTGTTCGTTCTAAATGGATTACCCCTTTTTCTTAAACTGTGGCTCCTGGTTCTGGACTCCCCTAACATCGGGAACATGTTTGCTGCCTCTAGCGTGTCCAAATCCTTAATAATCTTATATGTTCTTACATTCGTCTTGATACTACAAATCTATGGTATACAATGCACTATTTCAGATGCACTTCAGCCACTGCATTTCAAACAAAACTACATTCCTTTCTAATGTTATAAAGAAGCAATGTTAATAGAAATAAGCACACACACACACACCACTAGAGGCCGCTCTCCCTTATAAGGACAAATAGCATTTAAGGCAAAAGGGCACAAAATGCTGAAGTAACACAGCTGATCAGGCAGCATCTCTTGAGAACGTGGATAGGTGACTTTTGGGTCAGAACGCCGCTTCAAACAGGTTTGAAGAGGCGTTCTGTGGCTGTGTGGAATGATCTTCCTGCAGAAGTGGTGGAGGCAGAATCGATTTTAACATTTAAAAGTAAAGTGGATAGGTATATGGACGGGAAGGGAATGGAGGGGTATGGTCTGAGTGCAGGTAGATGGGACTAGGGGAAAATAAATGGTCGGCACGGACTGGAAGGGCCGAGATGGGCTGTTTCCGTGCTGTAATTGTTATATGGTTATATAGGTGGAGTTAAGAAGAAAGCTGGGAGAGATGAGAGGCAAGAGGAAGCCTGGCAGGTAAGTGGACACAAGCAAATGAGATTTTTGATTGGCAAATGTTTATAATAAGCAACATTCTATGTTTTACCAGAATTTGATTTCTTAATTTTTGACTATTTTATTTTCAGCTCAAGCGAGGGAACTTTTGCATTACCTCTGGTCCATGCAGAAGCATTCTGCTAATAGGGCACAGTCTGCATAATTCAGTCCTAAGTTTCCTGGATTTGGTCCAAACTGATTTTAAAAAAACATAATGAAGATGAAGATGCTCAGACTGGGCACAGTAGTTATATCCTGACTCTCATCAGCAGCTTCCTTGTCACCAAGTTCAAGCAACATCAAGAGTCAATTTAAGGACATCTAACATCTACACATAAGCAACCTCCCAACCAGAAATCAATGAAATCCGGGTACCAAACATCTGTTGCTACACAATCTTTAAAAAAATATAAAATGGTTCATTGTAATGTATAGATTAAATCTAAAGACGAGAGTGTGGCAACACCACAACAGGCCATCAGTCTGCAGGATGTGTACGGCAAATTGGGGACTGGCTCTGTGGAGATATCAGCATCATCTGGTTCCCCATCACCCACTCTCCATTGGAAACGTCCGTCACTTCACGTGGTTTCCCCCCCACCCGCCCTTTGACTCGGGGTGAATTCAGGGACTGACCATAAATCACGGAAACATGTCCATCGACCCACCTCGTTCATGCCGAACTATCTGTTGGTCACATTAGTCCGCATGTTGCCCATATTCCGCTGAGACTTTTTTTATCCATGTACCTATCCAAGTGTCTTTTAAATTTTGTTATTATATCTCCCTCAATTATGTTTTCTGGCAACTGGTTCCATAAATCCACCACACTCAATGAAATGGTTACCCATAATGTTGCTATTAAATCTTTCATCTCAAGTTTATGTCCTCTGGTTCATGCTTCCCCAGCTCTGAACAAAAGATGCAGTGCATTCACTCCATCAATTCCCATCACAACTTAAAGCCTTTTTATCACCCTATCTCCCCGTGACTCCACTTTCAGGGAACTCTATATCATTCACTGTGTAGATCCGGTCCAGTTTGACTTACCAAAATGCAACCATGTAACGACCATGGGAAAGAACCTTCCCTTTTATGAGCCATGAAATGAGCCTCGCCTAGTGTTTCAGTAGGAGGGCATTTTGGGAACAATGATCACAGCATAGTTTTAAGGGAGTTATGAATAGGTCTGTCTGGACCTTGGTGAAAGTATTAAATTGGGTTAAGGTACATTACAGTATTATTAGGCAGGAACTAGTATAGTGGCAGATTATTATATCGTTCAAGGAATTGCTCCCTCTAGGCACTAGGAGAAGACACGGGGTGAGGAGGTAGCGTCTTTTTATGCAAGGGAGCTCTCCACGAGACATTCAAAGCCGTAGAAAGATAAATCTTCAACACACAGTCTCTTGATTAATAGTTTCTTTATTGTCGAAATAAAACGAAGATATCCACCCAGACTTCTTGACAAGTACATTTTAATCTTACGCGCAATCAAACTTCAGCATGTAGCTCTGACCAATGTTAGATAGCTCCGGATGTTGGAAAGCTCTGACCCATGGGCGAAAGCTATGCCATCCCACCATGCTTCCTCCAAACTAACTAAAAAACTACAAACTTCTGCGCAAGAATCCCAGCAGCAAACATGCCTCCGACTACATAATAAATCCCACCCACATAATCACAGGCAGACAAAATTTAAAGCAAATGCCATCATTTATAACATACCAAATTAAGCCAAATGGCCACTACATACCGGCCCCTAATTATTCTGAGTATATAACGAGACAATTATTAAATAGACATCAAAAAGGTAGCTATGAAGGCTTAACATATATGAGAAACAAAAAATAGCAAGCATTATGTATCCGCATTCAGACTTCTTCAGTGATTCTTCCATCTTCTGCTTCACCTTCTAGAAGCAAGCATAACTTGGTTATTCGTCTTATTAAAACATTGTTTTGAGTTTGAAGTCGTACCGTGTGCTGCAAACCCTTAACATCAGTCATGATACCCAGTATAGTCCAAAACACAAAAGGCCAAAGTTTTGACAGTATCAAACTTCTTCCTCCATGTCTGATCAACTCATGGATGTGTTGTAACAATAATGTTGAAGTGTCAAAAATCCTTCGAGAGAATCATAGGATTCTTAGCAATAATGTTCATTGATAGGTTTTGTTTAATTTCCGGATCATTAGCAGAGATTTCAAATCTCAGCTCCAGTTTTGGCCATTCTCTGTCTGGCTAACAGAGAAACTCTGGTCCATTGATCCATCGCTTATTGCTTAAGAAGCGGTCTGCTGTCAGTCCTCTAGAAGCTTCATCCCCAGGATTTTCTTTTGTGTTAACATATTTCCCTTGTGAAACATTAGTAGCTCCCAATGCTCTTTCCATTGGCACGTTGTCTTTGTTCAAATCCAACTCTCTGGTCTCTTTTGCTCTATAATCTGGTAGAATGCTTTTAATTACAACACGATTGTTGCTGAACCACTTGGAAAGTGTGAATCCTCCCTTACTGCAGAGGGAAGTCAGATGTTTTACCATTTGAATTGCTTCGTGCTCAGAAGACAAGGATTTTAAGCAATCATCCACATAGAAATTATTCTTCAAAGTGGATATCACTTTTTCTGGAAAGTGAACTTTATTGTCCTCTGCGTTCTTCTTTAATGCAAAGTTTGCACAACTTGATGATGACACTGCTCCAAAGAGATGTACCTTCATCTGGTATTCAACAAGATCTAGTTGTACATCCCTTTCCGGCCAACATAAAAATCGCAGGTTGTCAATGTGTTTTTCTGATACTATGACTTGATGAAACATCGCTCTGATATCAGCCATCAAAGCAATTGGTTCTTGTCTGAATTTAATGAGAACACTGATGAGTGAGTTGGTAAGGTCTGGACCTTGCAGTAGTTGACAGTTAAGTGATGTTCCTTTGAAAACTGCAGCACAATCAAAGACCTCAAGATCCCTTTCTTCGAGTGATACATCCCATGGTGCGGAATGTACCATAGCTCTCCATCACTTTGATTCAGTTGGTTTGTTGGTACCATTTTGGTATAATCATTGTCAATCATATCCTTTAGGAGGGACGTATATTCTTCATGCAATTTCATATTCTTGCCATACTTGCATTTCAAATTCTGGATGCATTGCTCTGCCATGCAACGATGATGCCATACGACGATGATGCAGACTAACACTTTCTTGTTTGAAAGGTAAGTCCAGACAATAGTGTCCATCTATCATCTTTACCGAGTAGTTCGTAAAATCCAAGAACATTTTCCTGGACATTTCTTCAGATGATCAATAGCTTTTCTAATTTACCAGTAGCTATTTGATTAACAGCAGCGGCAGGGTAGTTCTTCTGGTTCCCGCTTTTCACAGCAAACGGTCTATCACCTTGGCTCCTCACAATCTGTATAGGTTCCAATGCCTTCAAAGTATTCGTTCCAATAAGTAGGTCAAAATCAGAATTATTTTAGATATTTTGTCATCGTTCATGTAAGGGCATTGTCTCAAGTCCGCATGTCTGGGTATATTTTGATGACCAACAGGCATGGTCTCGTGTGTAAACACTTCAGATATTGGTATGAAATGAACTTCATCCAGACTAGTTATTTCCATACTTGTAATGACTAACCCACTCTTCTTCATTCATGGTACCTAATCAAATCTTAATCTCTTCTCCTGTGATGTCCAGCCTTCTCATCAAGTCTTCTGTGCAAAAGGTAGGCGAACTTCCGTGATCTAGAAATGCATATGTTTGCAACACTGTATTTGTCTTGCTAATCCTTGCCTGTACTGGTGAGATAGATAAGATACAAGCTTCTACCCAGGCCCCAATATGAGCAGTTATCTGAGGTAAGGTGACAGCACCACGAGTAGCTGGCTTCTTCTTCTGTTCTATTTGCTCTGGTTCCTTCTCTTCTGTTTCCTCCGGTGCTTTCTCTTCTGTTTGCTCCGGTGGCTCCTTTCCAGTGTGAAGTGCTTCAGGATGATTTTGCTTGCACTTATCACAGGTTATAGGACTCTCACAGTCTTTAACCATGTGTCCTTTTTTCAAGCATCCAATTACAGATTCCCTTCTCTTTTAAGAAATCCACCTTTTCTTCTTGAATCTTCGGCACCACCTTATAGTGTCACTGTTGTGTCTAGTCTGTGTTGTGAGGCATCACAAGTCAGTGTAACCGGATGTTTAGGATCAAAGTAAGCAAGAGTAGGAGCACTGGACACCTGCTGCTTCAGAGTGTCGAACGCTTTCTGTTGTTGCTCGTGTCAAGTCCAAGCAGTGTCTTTGTGTGTAAGTTGGCGCAATGGGGCTGATATTTCGCTGAAACCTGGAATGAATTTGCTCAAATAGTTAACCATGCCAAGGAATCTCTGCAAACTCAGCACGTCAGTGGGTGCTGAGAGCTCGCTGATAGCACTGGTTTTAGTGTAATTTCCACTTGCCGTCACACAGCCCCTGTTACACCCAGCTGCACTTCCACCATTCTTGGAGCAGAAAATCATCAGTTTTATTCTCCAAACGCAGATAGGTCACCCTAAATAAAAGCTTCACGCATGCTTCATTTCAAAACGTTGCTCCATTACCGTCCATCATCAGCTAATTTGATGTGGCAGATATGTTGGTCTGATACAGTAAATCTTGCATTTATATTCAGGGGGCGCCGTCCAGTTGGTATGGCTGCCCAGCCTGCAGCTGTCTGTTTTTTAACTATTTTCTTTTATTTTTAGTGAGTTTTAGTGTTTGTTTTTGGAGCCCTAGCCTTTTTTATGTGGGGGGGGGGGGGGGGGGAAGGGGGAAACTACTTTTCCTAGTCCCTACCTGGTCGGAGAGGCAGCTTTTCTCCGGGCTGCACCGTCGACCCGTCCTCGCGGCCTACCAGCGGGCCTGGAGCGGCGTTTCCTGAGGGGGCCGCCCAGAACCTTGGCTTCGGCAGCGGCTCAGCGAAGGAGCACCATCGGGGAGCGGAGCGGGCGATACCTTGCCTGGGTTGCCGCGCTGGAGCTGCAGAATGCTGAGACCGCAGGTGAACATCGTGGAGCTGCGGGACTGTGGGGCGGCCGGCTGCGGGCGGCAGCGCTGAACTTTTACATCGGGAGCCTGGGATCTCTCGGCGAGATCGCCAGTTGTGGAGCTCCATCCAGCGCGGCCTTGTCAGCTTCGGAAGTCACGGACTCCGGTAGGGAAGCGGCCGTTCCAGGTGACCCACGCTGCTGTGAGGACTCTCCCGACGCCGGAACACCAACACCCGGCGAGAAGGCCTAAAACATCGGGCTGCCGTAGCGCCGACTGCGGAGGTCTCAATAGGCCTGACTATGGGTGGACTTGGGGAATGGACTGGACTTTGTGCCTTCCCCCACAGTGGGAACCATTGTGGGGGGATGTTTTTATGTTCATTGTTAATTCTTTAGTGTTGTGTCTTATCTTTATTTGTGTGCTGCATGGCAAGTCAAATTTCACTACACCAATTGGTGTATGTGACAATAAATGTCCTTTGTCCTTTGTCCTTTGTTTGTCCTATATAGCACCAGTGAAACTCTCTGGCTGCACTGGAGCTTGTTAGTGAACTGCATGAGAAGTTTGGCTACTTTTGTAATGTGGGATGTCCAGCAACCAATTACTGAAGAACTATGTTTCCACAAACAGTTGATCAATAATGTGTTGTCCGAGATACAAGGAACTGCAGATGTTGGTTCACAAAACAAACACAAAGTGCCGGAGTAACTGAGCGGGTCAGGTAGCATCTCTGGTGAACATGGATGAACTTTGGGCTGGGGTGGCAGGAGTGGCAAGAAATGGCCAGGTGGGGGAGGAAGGTGCTGGTTGGGGTGTCCAACGCAGGAGGGGATATGGGGGAAGGGGTACAGGATGCAGGAGTGGGAAGGACAGGGAGATGGGGGGTGTGGGGCCGCACTGGCCTGGGGGAATTTTTACTCACAATGCAACATGAAAGGAGCCATCAGCCCAATGGGCTGTGACAAATCAGGGCGCAGGGGTAGGGGGATCAGATTGGTGTTCTGTGGTCAGGCAGTGGGGGCACGTTGTCACGAGCCAGGTTCTGCCCAGCTTCACTGGTCGCCCTCAGCCAGTCTTCAACTTTCACACATATTTAGAGACACAAACATTGAAAATATACATTGAAAATTAAAAGAACAGTTTCTTCCAAGCAACTATCAGGCTCTTGAACACTTCTCAACGCCAACCTCAGCAACCATGATCTTCCATCGACTGTCTCTTTAGTTGCACTGTTATAGTTATCTAGTGCTATGGTTATTAATTCATCTTATTTTTTCTTTTCTATTTTATCTGTAGTGGTGTAGAGATCTGGATCATCACTCTGACCTTTGCTAAAGTAACAGAGTGCATCAGTTGTACATTCTTATACATCTACCATTTAACCAGCCTGGACTCTACCCAGAGCAGCGATGGAATGGAACTGCACTCTCGGGAATCTTCATTGTCGTAACTGAAACAACAAGCAGAGAGTCAGCCCCCGACTGAGGGAAAGCTTAGCGACTGGGGTCTAGACCATCGCACCGTCCAATACAGGTCCAATTACAGGACACTCTTTTTTGCCCTTTCCAAAATCTCTCTTTCCTTCCTGCAGAATGTGGGAGTTTCCTTTCCTTCTATTCCATTCCCTATCCTATAGTGAGGGCTGATACTGTCAATCTAACACACCTCATTCTCTTTCAGTTACTTGATACAGAACAGTAGGTTGCTATTCAGCCCATCATGATCATCATGGCCCTCAGGAAAGTGACTCCTCGGCCATCTGCCTCTTCTCCTAATTTCCCTGTAGCACAACAACCTATTCCCTCTCACATTCCCATGAACCCCGCATTGATTATTTTGCCACTTGCCTCCACGAGTGGGTGTTCTCAGGACCAGTTCATCGACCAGCACATATTTGGGATGCAGAAGCACCAGGGGGAAACCCGCCCAGGAAAGACCATGCAAATTCCACACAGACAGCGCCCGAGGACAGGATCGAACTGGGAACCTCGGCGTTGCAAACATCAGCACTAACTGCATCACATTCTCCCTCACTGAGAGTAGTTATGACCTCAGTTTACCTGCTAAATCTGTACCACCATTCTTCCAGATTTCCATCATCCATTCATCGGCCACTGCATAGTTCCATGACAACCCGAGCTCCTCCAAGGCTGATTCAGGACGGTGTGGGTTACACACGGATCACCGGCTGTGGAGTCTGCGGATGAGGCACAGAATGATGATCAGTGTTAAAGTAAGGCTAAGTTCACTCAAACTGGATCCCCCAGCCTCATCCAACAACCCAGGGCGTCTGAAGAAGTGTCTCGACCGGAAACGTCACCTGGTCCGAAGTAGGGTCTTGACCCAAAACTTCACCCATACCGTCTGAAAAAGGGTCTCGACGCAAAACGTCACCCATTCCTTTTCTCCAGAGATGGTCCCTGTCCTGCTGAGTTACTCCAGCTTTTTGTGTATGTCCTCAGTACCAGCAGCCCCGATATAGAGTCATAGAGCAAAGAGTCACAAAGCAAAGAGACAGGCCCTTGAGCCACAACATCAATGTTTTAGTTTATGTTCAGTATAATCATGTAATATTTCATTCCAGTCTTTTGCCCATCTGCATTAATCACAAATGCCTATCCTTCTGTGCCTTGCCTCTTCACATACCTGTCTCAATGACGTGATTGGTTCTGATTCTACCAACCTCTCTGGCTGCACATTCACTACTCCCTCTGTGGAAGAACTTTATCCTTGGATCACCAAGCATTAAAAATTATACCCTCTAACCAGTAGAAAGGTTACCCGAATGAACACACGAATGATTCATCCACCTCGCATTCACTGCTCTTCCACATATCTCTCTCTCGTTTGTTTTTTGTTTATGTATATGTGTGGGTGTGTCCTCTGGGCACAATCTGCTTGATTCTCATTTCCTTGCAAACACTAGGCCACAGCCTTCCCAATTTCATACATTCTACTCACATTTTTCCCCTTGAGGCAATAAACATCTTCCCATCGTATTTCCACCTATATTTCCGAACTTTTTAATCCTTTAAAGTTTTAAAAACAGCCCGAAAACTCAGCCGTTTCGGAAAAAAAAGCCTGAGTGACGTCACAAAGGACTTGCAAGGCAGAACGGGACACTCCGGGAGGGAGGGCCACTCCAGCGCTCGTGCGGCAGCTGCTGGCGCACGACATCTGGTGATGAGGGTGGAGCCGCGGGCCATGGCTGGAGCCGAGCCTGGTGCTCGAGCTGGAGTGAGAGCCGAGCTCGGGGCTTGGGATAGGGCCATGACTGGGGCCAATAAGAAGACACCGCTGGAACCATGGACGAGTCTGTGTCCAGGGTCAGGGACGGTGAAGTCGGAACCTGCACTGGAGCCCAGGCGGTGGCTGAGCTGACGGCTGGAGGCTGCCGCTGGAACCAAGGATGGGCCTGGGCCTAGACTGGAGGCCAGGCAGCGGCCGAGCTGGGGGGCTGCCGCTGGATCCAAGGACGAACCTGGGTCTACAACCAGGGCCGGGCCGAGTACGAGAATCAGGCCGAGTTCCAGGCCCTCGCGCTGCTCTACGACCTGGATAGGTCCTGGGGCAGGGAATGGGAGTGAGGAGGAGGGAGATGGGGTAGGGTTTTTACCCCCCTCCCTACTGCCCCTCTCCCTCTCCACCACTCTCCCGCTCCCTGTACCCTCCCTCTTACTCAGAGTTCCCCTCCGCTGTGCAGGACAAGAGGATTTTTCCCATTGATTATAAATGAAAGTTATTTGTGTTTAAAAAATGTTAAGATTCTCCTGAAGGTCTTCCGGAGGGACAATAAGACCCGGAAGTGTGGAGGTGCCTCAGTTCTCTGCAAGATGGGGGAGCGAGAGGTTGCAATTCTCAGTCTGAGCTGTGAATAACACTGAACACATGTCTATTAACTGTGAGTGGTTTTACTGACCTGTCAGTGCCTTTAACGTAGTTTGAAAGTGCTAAAGCTGTGTAGCCTTTGGTTTGAAAGTGCTGAAGCTGCGTAGCCTTTGGTTTGAAAGTGCTGATGCAGCATAGCCTTTGGTTTGAAAGTGCTGATGCGGCGTAGCCTTTGGTTTGAAAGTGCTAAAGCTGCGTTACCTTTGGTTTGAAAGTGCTAAAGCTGTGTCGCCTTTGGTTTGAAAGTGCTAAAGCTGTCTGGCCTTTGGTTTGAAAGTGCTACAGCTGCCTCGAGTAATTAAAGCTGCCTTCCCTAATTAAATCTGCCTTGCCGCTCATCAGGTGTCGAGGATTTTTCCCATTGATGAAAAATAAAATAGTTATTAGTGTTTAAAAAATGTTTCAATTCTCTCTGCTGTCAATTATGCCATGAAGGCCACGCCCCTTCTGGTAGGAGGGGGGATGGGCTATAAAACCCAGCCATGTGGGCATGGCTCAGTCTCTGCAAGATGGGAGAGGTCACGACTCTGTCTTTAGTGGCCTTGCACCCTGCTTGAAATGGTATGAAACTGCACTTGAATTTGGTGGCCTTGCACCCTGCTTGAAGTGGCATGAAACTGCACTTGAATTTGGTGGCCTTGCACCCGGCTTGAAATGGAATTTCAAGGAATAGCCGTGAGGCAACTGCCAGCCCGCCAGCCGTGAGTGAGTGAGCTGCCCAGCACAACAGGCTTGAGTGACTGAGCTGCCAGCCCAAGAAACCATTCGGTCCACAATGTCCATAACTGGCCCTCTGGAAACCAGTCCCTTCAGCGCACAACACCCATACTAGCGCTCCAATAAGCCCCCCCCGCCCGCCGGCTACCAATATTGGAATTGATGGAGAGGTGGAACATTGTGTTGGGGGACCAGCCCTCCCGTGTGATGCTGGGACCCAATGGTTCCCACTTAGTCTAGTATAGTTGTACACGTAGGCACAAACGACATTGGGAAGAAGAGGAAGGAGTTTCTCCAACATGACTTCAGAGAGTTGGGAAGAAGACTGAAATGCCGGACTTCTAGGGTGGTTATCTCTGGATTGCTTCCAGTACCTCATGCTAGTGATGACAGGAACAGGGAGATAGGGGATCTGAATGTGTGGCTGAGGGGCTGGAGCAGGGAGCAAGGATTTAGATTTATAGACCACTGGGATCTCTTCTGGGGTAGGGGTGACCTGTACAAAAGGGACGGGTTACACCTTAACTGGAGGGGGACCGACATTCTGGCAGGCAGGTTTGCTAGGGCTACACGTGTGGGTTTAAACTGAATAGCGGGGGGGAAGGATTGACACATTGGGAGTTGACACATTGACACATAAAGATGGAGTTGAAGGGTAAGTGATGACGAAAAATTACAAAAGATTCTCAAATTAATCGGAAGGAAAGCTCGTGAATGGACAACAGAGTAAGGTCAGGGCAAATTGCGAGTGGTGCGAGGGGGGGAGTGAATACGGAGGTCAAAGTGCTGTATATGAATGTATGAAGTATCAGGAATAAAGTGGATGAGCTTAAGGCTCAGTTAGAAACTGGCATGTGTGATGTGGAAATTACTGAGACATGGCTGCACGAGAGCCAGGGCTAGGAACTGAATATTCAAGGGTATACCTCCTATCGAAAAGACAGACAGGTGGGCAGAAGGGGTGGGGTTGCCCTGCTGGTAAGGAATGAAATTCAGTCCCTTGCAAGGGGTGACATTGAAACAGGAGATGTGGAGTCAGTATGGATGAAACTAGGGAATTGTAAGGGTAAAAAGACCCTAATGGGACTAATCTACAGGCCACCAAATAGTAGCCTGGCCATAGGGCGCAAGTTGAATCAGGAGTTAAACTTGGCATGTAGCAAAAGATTCAGATTCAATTTTAATTGTCATTGTCAGTGTACAGTACAGAGACAACGAAATGCATTTAGCATCTCCCTGGAAGAGCGACACAGCAAATGATTTGAATAAATAATAATAAGTTTCCGGGGGGGGGTGATTGGCAGTCACCGAGGTACGTTGTTGAGTAGCGTGACAGCTGCCGGAAAGAAGCTGTTCCTGGACCTGCTGGTTCGGCAACGGAGAGACCTGTAGCGCCTCCTGGATGGTAGGAGGGTAAACAGTCCATGGTTGGGGTGAGAGAGGTCCTTGGCGATGCTGAGCGCCCTCCGCAGACAACGCTTGCTTTGGACAGACTCAATGGAGGGGAGCGAGGAGCCGGTGATGCGTTGGGCAATTTTCACCACCCTCTGCAATGCCTTCCGGTCGGAGACAGAGCAGTTGCCATACCAAACTGTGATGCAGTTGGTAAGGATGCTCTCGATGGTGCAGCGGTAGAAGTTCACCAGGATCTGAGGAGACAGATGGACCTTCTTCAGTCTCCTCAGGAAGAAGAGACGCTGGTGAGCCTTCTTGATCAGAGTTGAGGTATTGTGGGTCCAAGAGAGGTCGTCGGAGAGGTTGACTCCCAGGAACCTGAAGCCAGAAACACGTTCCACCTCCGTACCGTTAATGTGGATGGGGGTGTGCGTGCCGCCCCTGGACTTCCTGAAGTCTACAATGAGCTCCTTGGTCTTCTTGGAGTTAAGGGCCAGGTTGTTGTCAGCGCACCATGCTGCTAAGTGCTGGACCTCCTCCCTGTAGGCCGACTCATCGTTGTTGCTGATGAGGCCAATCACCGTTGTATCATCTGCATACTTGATGATGGTGTTAGTACCATGTACAGGTGTGCAGTCATAGGTGAAGAGGGAGTAGAGGAGGGGGCTCAGCACACAGCCCTGTGGAACGCCGGTGTTCAGGGTGAGGGTTGAAGAGGTGTGCTTGTCTAACCTAACAGACTGGGGTCTGTTGGTTAGAAAGTCCAGTATCCAGTTGCAGAGGGAAGGAGCGATGCACAGGTTACCGAGTTTGGTGATCAATTTTGATGGTATAATGGTGTTGAATGCTGAGCTGTAATCGATGAACAGCATTCTTACGTAAGTGTCTCTGTTGTCGAGGTGGGAGAGGACGGAGTGAAGTGCCGTTGAGATGGCATCCTCCGTACTCCTGTTCTTGCGGTAGGCAAACTGATAAGGATCCAGTGTGGGGGGTAGGCAGCTTTTGAGGTGTGCCAGGACCAGCCTGTCAAAGCACTTGGTGATGATGGGGGTAAGTGCAACTGGGCAGAAGTCGTTGAGGCTTGCCGCAGTGGAGTGTTTTGGCACTGGCACGATGGAGGTGGTTTTAAGGCACGTGGGGACAACTGCCTGGGCAAGTGACAGGTTGAAGATATCAGTCCAGACGTCTGCCAGCTGCGCCGCACAGACCCTGAGCACGCGCCCGGGGATGCCGTCAGGGCCAGCAGCTTTACGTGCATTAGTCCTACTCAGTGCCACGTTTACGTCGTAGGGGGTGAGTGTGAGGGGTTGGTGATCGGCAGGTAGCACAGCCTTGATGGCTGTCTCTAAAAGTAATGCTCTGGTTGTTATGGGAGATTTTAACATGCAGGTAGACTGGGAAAATCAGGTTGGTACTGGACC
This sequence comes from Raja brachyura, assembly GCA_963514005.1. The sequence goes on along the minus strand of OY740827.1, from coordinate 1,944,814 downwards.
CCAAGAAAGAGACTTTGTAGAGTGCATTTGTGATGGATTCTTAGAACAGCTTGTATTGGAGCTTACCAGGGAGAAGGCAATTCTGGATTTAGTGTTATGTAATGAACCGGATTTGATAAAGGACCTCGAGGTTAATGAGCCAGTAGGAGGCAGTGACCATAACATGGTCAGGTTTAATTTACAATTGGAGAGGGAGAAGGGTAGATCAGAGGTGTCAGTGTTGCAGTTGAATAAAGGCGGCTATGGGGCCATGAGGGGGGAGCTGGCCAAAGTTGACTGGAAAGATACACTATCAGGGATGACAGTGGAACAAAAATAGCAGGTATTTCTCGGAATAATACAGAAGGTGCAGGATCAGTTCATTCCTAAGAGGAAGAAAGATTCCAAGGGGAGAAAGGGATGACCATGGCTGACAAGGGACGTCAGGGACAGTATAAAAATTAAAGCGAAGAAGTACAACGTAGCAAAGATGAGCGGGAAGCAAGAGGATTGGGTAATGTTTAAAGAACAACAGAAGATAACCAAAAAAAGACAATACAGGGAGAAAAGATGAGGTAAGAAGGTAAGCTAGCCAAGAATATAAAGCAGCATAGTAAAAGCTTCTTTAGCAATGTGAAGAGGAAAAAATTAGTTAAGACCAAAGTTGGACCCTTGAAGACTGAAAGAGGTGAGTTTATTATGGGGAACAAGGAAATGACAGATGAGTTGAACAGGTACTTTGGATCTGTCTTCACTAAGGAGGGCACAAACAATCTTCCTGATATGGTAGTGGCCAGAGGATCTGGGGTGCCAGAGGACCTGAAGGAAATCCACATTAGGCAGGAAATGGTGTTGAATAGACTGACGGGACTGAAGGCTGATAAATCCCCAATGTCTTGATGGTCTGCATCCCAGGGTACTTAATGAAGTGGCTCTAGAAATCGTGGATGCATCGGTGATAATTTTCCAATGTTCTATATACTCAGGATCAGTTCCTTTGGATTGGAGGGTAGCTAATGCTATCCCACTTTTTAAGAAAGGCGGGAGAGAGAAAACGGAATTATAGAACAGTTATCCTGACATTGGTGGTGAGGAAAATGCTGGAGTCAATTATAAAAGATGAGATAGCCAAACATGTGAATAGCAGTAACAGGATTGGTCCGAGTCGGCACGGATTTACGAAGGGGAAATCATCCTGGACTAATATTCTACAATTTTTTGAAGATATAACTGGGAAAATTGACAAGGGAGAGCCAGTGGATGTAGTGGACCTGGACTTTCTGAAAGCATTTGATACGGTCCCACATAGGAGATTAGTGGGCAAAATTAGGGCACATTGTATTGGGGGTAGAGTGCTGACATGGATAGAGAAGTGGTTGGCAGACAGGAAACAAAGAGTAGGGATTAACAGGTTCCTTTCAGAATGTCAGGCAGTGACTAGTGGGGTACCGCAAGGCTCGGTGCTGGGACCGCAGCTATTTACAATATACATCAATGATTTGGATGAAGGGATTCAAAGTAACATTAGCAAATTTGCAGATACCACAATGCTGGGTGGCAGTGTGAACAGTGAGGAGGATGCTATGAGAATGCAGGGAGACTTGGACAGGTTGGGGGAGTGGGCAGATGCATGGAAGATGAAGTTTAATGCGGATAAATGAGAGGTTATCCACTTTGGTAGCAAAAACAGGAAGGCAGATTACTATCTAAGTGGCGTCAAGTTGGGAAAAGGGGAAGTACAGCAGGCAGTGAAGAAAGTCAATGGTATGTTGGCCTTTATAACAAGAGGACTTGGATATAGGAGCAAAGAGGTCCTTCTGCAATTGTACAGAGCCCCAGTGAGACCACACATGGAGTATTGTGTGTAGTTTTGGTCCCCTAATTTGAGGAAGCACATTGTTGCTATTGAGGGAGTGCAGCGTAGGTTCACAAGGTTAATTCTCAGGACTGTCGTATGCTGAGAGAATGGAGCAGCTGGACTTGTACACTCTGGAGTTTAGAAGGACGAGAGGGGAGTGAAGTGAAACATATAAGATAGTTAAGGGTTTGGACCCGCTAGAGGCAGGAAACATGTTCCTGATGTTGGGGGAGCCCAGAGCCAGGATCCACAGTTTAAGAATAAGGAGTAAGACATTTAGAACAGAGACAAGGAAACACTTTTTCTCACAGAGAGTGGTGAGTCTGTTGAATTCTCTGCCTCAGAGGGCGGTGGAGGCAAGTTTTCTGGATGCCTTCAAGAGGGAGCTAGATAGGGCTCTTAAAAATAGCAGAGTCAGGGGATATGGGGAGAAGGCAGGAACGGGGTACTGTTTGGGGATAATCACATTGAATGGCGGTGGTGGCTCGAAGGGCCGAATGGCCTACTCCTGCACCCATTGTCTATAATACTAAAACTCTTCCCTTTGTTTTTGTGTCTGTGTGGGCCAGGGTTGTGTCAGCTTTCTGTGAATCTCCTTAATTCCTATCTGCTTCCAAACGCTAGGCCACAGCCTTCCCATTTTCACACATGCTACTGACATTTTCCCCGTGGACACGATACATATCGTCCCATCACATTTCAACCTCTTTTTCCCAAGTTACTAATGTTTAAAAATAGTTTAAAAAAATTAAAATTCTTCAAGCTCACCCATTTTGAAGAAAAAAACATGACCTCACAATCCACACTCATGCTCCATGCGCGAGGCGCACTCCAAACCACTCGGCCCCGCTGGGATCCCTCGCCCTCTCCATCTCTACCCTGCCTCCCCCGACACTCTGTGCCTCTCTCTAACCCCCTCCATCTCTACCCCCTCCCTCTCTCTCTCTCTCTCTACCCCCTCCCTCTCTACCACCCTACGAGGGGAACTCCAGCACGCAAACCCGCTCGGCCCCGCTGGGAACCGTTCAACCCCGCATGCTCTGCTCCGCTTGACCCCGCTCGGCTCGGACCCGTTAAGTCCAGTTCCATCGGCTCCCCTCGAAGAGGTGAGGGAGGGATTGGGGGAGTGGAGGAGGAAAAAAATCCTGGGCAGTTGAGGAGAGAGTGTGTGGGGAGCGATTGACAGAGAAGAGGGGCTAAGGAAAGTTGTTCAAACGTCTACACTCCCTCTCACGCCCCCTTCTTCTATACCCTCCATAGCCCCTCTATACCCTCCCTCCCTCTCTACCCTCCCCCGACTCTACTCCCCACTTTCTAACCCCCCTTCCTCTCTACCACCCTCCCCTATCTCTACCCTCCCTCTCTAACCCTCCTCACCCTCTCAACACACTCCCTTTCAACCCCACTCACCTCCCACTCTACCCCATCACCCTCTCTACCCCCTCCCCCTCTGCCCCTCTCTACCCCCCTCCCTCTACCATCTCTCTCTACCCCCTCACCTTCTCCCTTTCAACCCCCTCCCCATCGTTCTGTATGCACGCCTGCGCAGTTGGGGGCTATGCGTGAGTGGATAGGGCGGGGGAGGGGGGAAAAGGAGTGAATTAAAGTGTTAATTGAAAATAAAGAAATCAACATTCAAATCCTGGGTTGTAAGCTGCCCAAGAAAAATAAAAGGTGCTGTTCCTCCAATTTGCGTTTGCCCTCACACTGACAGTGGAGCAGGCCCGGGACAAAAAGGTCAGTTTTGGGATGGGAAAGGGAGTTGACCTGCTCCATTATAATACATTTGACATCAACACCACATTTGTAAAGGTCTCAGAACCTGACTGCTGTTATACAAAACTCCCAGGTTTAATATATTTAGATGAACAGTCTGCAGACTTCAATTTGGATTTGTGACATGATTATAAAACAAACAATGGAAAATCAGTTTGAAGAGAACCATAGTCCAGTTTCCAGAATGTATATGGAAGCAAGCAGATGGGGAACTGATCTCTTATACTACAAACCTTGCAGCACCATCCACCTTTAACACTGATGATTCCAAGTGTCCAATGATCACTTTGTGCCAAAGTCACTAATTTGCTACAACATTTCAACATTGTCCAATTTCCAAATTGGAATTGTCAGATTTACTCCACAGGTCAATTTTCCTGATCAGTAAACTATGTGCTTGATAGTGCAGGGACCCAGAGAGAGGTGTTCAAATCCCTCAAAGGCATCTGTGGAATTTAAATCTAACTAACTAAATAAATCTGAAGGCTCTTGATCAAAAATGTCACTTATCCATGTCTTCCAGAGACGCTGTCTGACCCACTGAGTTGCAACACCTTGTGTCTTTTTTTGTAAACCAGCATCTGCAGTTCCTTCTGTCTCTATTAATATAATATAAAGGGAGCGGATAGTATGTGTGTGGGGGGTAGTTAGTGTGTGTGTGTGACGCAACTGGCCACCTGCCCCCACCCACAACTGCGCGTTGAGGGGACGGGACCCAACGGGTCCCACTTGGTCTAGTTATATTTATAAAGAGACCGGAGGAGACCAATGGGCCCATCTGGATCATGCCAGCTGCTAGTGCCAGAACCCCATCAGTCCCAATCCTCCCTCATTATTTCCCTTCAGCCGACAACTTTCTCTCTTTCACACATGATATCGCAAAACATGTTATAAGAAAGATGTTGTCAAGCTGGAAAGAGTGCAGAGATTGATGAGGATATTGCCAGGACTAGAGGGTCTGCACTATAGGGAGAGGTTGAGTAGGCTGGGACTTTCTCAACTGCTGCAATGAGCTAAGGAAAGGTTGGTAGAGTTTAATGCAGATAAATGTGAGATGTATTTTGTTAAGACAAACCAGTGCAGGACTTACACAGAGAGACTGAGGTATACAGGTACATGGTTCCAATAAAGTGGGGATACAGGTAGACAGGGTGATAAAGAAGGTGGAGACACAAAAAACTGAAGATGCTGGAATTTTGAACAAAAAAAGCAACGTACTTGAAAAACTCAGTGTGTCACGCAGCATCTGTGGAGCGAATGAACAGACGATGTTTTGGATGAGGACCTACAGACTGATTGGAAAGCTGGAAAATATGTCTGGCAACTGGAAGATGAAAGTTGGTAACAGGGGTGGAAGGGGGGTGGCGGAACAGCTCAACACCAAGACTAAGGAGTTTGTGGTGGACTTTAGGAGGAGAGGAACCCCTGTGCCCTGTCCCCTGGATGTGCAGTTTACCAAGGAGTACAAGTATATTGGAGTTTACCTGGACAGAATTAACAAGCTCATCAGGAAGTCTTCATTGGAGGTGGTCTTGGAGGAGAAGATGCTCGTCAACCTGTGGAGCATCTTGGACAATACAGCTCATCCCCTCCATGACACATTGGTCACCTGAGAAGCATCTTCAGCAATAGATTGGTTCAACCAAGTTGCAGCACAGAAAGGCACAGGAGATCCTTTTCCCCTGTGGCTATCAAACTGTACAACTCCACCTCCTGTCGAGGGTAGACTGGCTCCACTTCCCCCACCACCTCCCCAAACTTTGCACATGCTCAATCCTGGACTTTGCACTTGTCACTTTAATTTCATGTATCTTGTTGTGTTTTAAGAGTGTTGGCAGACCAATTTCCCTCCTGGGATTGATAAACTTCCACCGTATCGTATCGCATGCTTCAGGGTTGAAAGGGCAAGGCACTGAGCATTGCCAGATACAGGTTTCACAGGACATGGAAGTATAATTGGAGGAGCTAAAGCCAAATTTACTAAAGGTATAATGTGAGGAGGGCTAATGTACCATAAAATTGACAAGTGAGGCTATAGTAGTTGAATTGAGAAACACAAAATGGCCAATCGCATGTCATGTATGTACTGCAGGCTGCACAACATCAGTGGAAGAATGAAGAACAAATGTGCTGGCAAATTTATGAACTGTGTAAAAATGTCCAGGTGCTAATGATTGGGAATTCCAATGGCCCTGCCACCAACTGGGATGAAACCAGAGTGAAGGGGAGAGTTTCTGCAATATTCTTGAAATACACTCATGAAAAAGCATAAACAGAGCAGTACAGCACAGGAACACGCTCTTTCCTCACAATATCCCTGATTAACATGCCACGCTAGACTAATCTCCTCTGATCCATATCCCTCCATTCCCTGCATATCCACATCGCTGTCTGAAAGCCTCTTAAATGCCACCATCGTATCTGTCTCAGCCACTACTCCTGCCAGCGCATACCAGGCATCCACCCGGACATAAAACAAATGCTCGCCATCCAAGTAAGATTGTTTCATATTTGTTTCAGAATGCTTAAATCTATAATAACTGACAATTTCATTAATTTCTCTTAATTTTTAAGAAAGTTATGGGCTTTTGACTGTCCTTGATCACAGCTTTTGTGCTAAGTCAATGGAAAAGCAATAGGGAACAAGATGCTAATTTCCGAGTATGAAAATGGCCATAACATTTTTAATACTGAAGATATGAAAGTGAATTAGGTGTCAAATTTTACTTCGGAGTCACGTGAGTGACTTCGTGAAGACCCCGCCAACACGCATGCGCGGCATATCGTCGCGCGCATTTGCTCACGGCAGCTGGGGGGGGGAGTGTGCTCCCTCAACCGGCTCCTTCAAAAAGGTAAGCAGCTGCAGGTAAGTTAACCTTAAGCTGGTTTGTCGTTTTTGTGTGGTCTGTGTTGTGTTTACAGAGCCATGGAAGGAGGAAGGAGTGGGAGTCGCGTTCAGCGAGTAAAGTCCTCGGAGCTGCCCGCTACATCGGGAGCAGCTGAGACACCACCGAGGAAGAAGTCGCGGCAGTCGGGGAGCTCTGAGCAGCTGACCAGACCCGGCACAACCCCTCTGGCAAAGAAGAGGGTGTCCGCGCAGGAGCAGGGGCTGGGAGACCCTGACTCCAGAACTCCAGTGCCCAAGACCAGGGCTGGAGGTAAGGCACGTGGGGCTCTTGAAGCAAGCGTGTCCGCGAGTGCATCCCCCGCCTTTAAAGGTCCCTCGCGGGCAGAACAGGGGGGAAGCCTCGCTAAAGTCCAGCCTTGTCGGTACGGCAGGCAGGGACAAGCCACTGGGGAAACCTGCAAGGAAGCAGACCAGTGGCAATGCTGGCGTGCCGATGATCCCTGTGGGGGCAGGATGTACCGGCACACCACCGGAACAGGCTGCCGTAGTGCGGGCCGGTGGCAGCAAAGTACGGTCCGGCGCCCCTGCTGAGGCGGGTAGAGCAGACCATGCGCCGCCACAGTCCCGTTTATATGTGGAACGCTGTGGTGGTAAGCCCGCACGGACATCAGAGACTCCAGTTTCTGGTGCAAGTACTGACTCTAGCCCTCTTCCCTCCCATCAGACAGAGGGGCCGCTGCTGTCCAAACGACAGCGGACCAGCGGTGTGTCCGTGTGGGAGTCGCACAGCCCCGCTGGAGTGGGAGCTGGCGACTTCCCGGCAGTACATTCCGTGGGGGTGTTGACAACTGCTGGAAGCCCCGGTTCCTCTGGAGAGGCTGGGGAAGACGACCAGTGGCCCGCGTACAGCGGTGACGGTCGTATCGGCCGGTTGGAGCATATGGTGGAGGTGCTCTATCAACGGGACCTGGAGCGTCAGGAACGGGAATCCCAGAGGTCTGGGAGCTACATGCAGCCGCCACCTTCCATCTCCCCGTCGCTCGAGAGCCAGCAAGGAAGTATGGGTGAGCCTGAGGAGGGAGAAGAGGTCCAGAACCCACAGGAAATGTTGGAGGCGGTGTCGAAATTTGGGTCACCTGCGGCGGCAGGAGGACCACTACATCCCAAAATAGCGGCATCAATCGATTTCCTGACTACGCACCAGCTCCAGGATACCGTGCTCTCGGAAACAGTGGGGAAGTATAAGGCACCAGCAAACTGCAACTCCCTCAACGTACCGAAAGTGAATGCAGCAATATGGGGGAACATGTCGGCCAACACAAGGGTCAAGGAGGACAAGCTCCAGAAAATCTTAAAGCTGCTGACAGCAGGTATCACGGCTTTTGCTCGGTCGCTGGATGCCACGAATGTGTCCGAGGAGCAGCAGGATGCGCTAGCGCTTCTGTGCACCACACAGTTTGAGATAAACTGTTTTAGGAAGAGCTCCATCCGGCCAAATTTGAATCCCAAATTTGCGGGATTATGCAGCACCTCCACCGCACCACCACCACCAAGGCAGCTGTTTGGGGAAGACCTGCCTAAACGCGTGAAGGAACTGGACGAGGAAGCCAAGACTGTGGGGATGATGAGACAGTCTTATTCATCCAAAACTCCCGTTTACACTAGGCAGCAGCCACGGTCCTCGTTCAGGCCCCACACATCGGTGGACCAAGGCCCCAGAACATATTCACAAACATATTCCTCGGCGGGGGCCCAACAGCAGAGGCCTTTTTTATTCCAAGGCCAGCCCAAGCCAGCTTGGAAGATGCGGCAACAGGGCCGCGCCACACGGGGAGCAAAGACACCACAGTCCAGACCCCGGCGCTAACCTTGGAGGTAAGGGGGCTTGGTTCCGTCCACAACGTAGCATTAGTAACCTCACCGGTGGGGGGACGGCTTCGGGGTTTCCGGTCTGCTTGGGATACCCTAACTACGGATCCTTTTATTTTACAAAGCATTCAGGGTTATGAGATAGAGTTTATTAATGGCAGAGATCCCCCTTCGCAACATGAGCCTAGTCGCAGATTTGCACTCTCTCAGTCAGAGAAGGAGCGGGCTCATGTTGAAATACTACGATTAGAAAAGAAAGGGGTGATACAAAAAACGACGCACGAGCCATTGGAGTTTGTTTCCAACATCTTTACTAGGGTCAAGAAGGATGGAGGCTGTCGGATTATCATCGACTTAACCCAGTTGAATGCTTTCGTACAATATACCCATTTTAAGATGGAGACGTTTGAGACGGCCAAACAGTTGGTTAGTCATGGGTACTTTATGGCTTGCATTGACCTGAAGGATGCGTACTATACAGTCCCTATTGCTAAACAACATCGAAGGTTCTTGAAATTTGTCTGGGAAGGTCAATTATGGCAATATATGGCTTTGCCTAATGGGATTACAACAGCGCCGAGACTATTTACTAAAATTGTCAAACCTTTATTGGCACATCTCAGGAAACAAAACCATATTATAATGGCATATTTAGATGACATTTTCATAGCAGGGAAAACCCTAGAGCACGCCCAGTTGGCAGTCTCGGCCGCTATATCTTTGTTTCAAAGAATGGGGTTTGTAATCCATCCAGACAAATCCAAGTTCAACCCTTCGCAGGTCATGGACTATTTGGGGTTCACTATAGACACTAACCAGATGAAAATCACCGTCCCAGTTGACAAAGTGGTGGACGTTCAACATGCATGCATCAGTTTACTTGACAACAACAGGCCAACCATTCGGCAGGTTGCTAAGGTAATTGGCAAGCTGGTTGCCACGTTCCCGGCCGTAAATTATGGTCCGTTGCATTACCAAAACTTACAAAAAAGTAAAATTCTGGCGTTAAAATTGAATACCGGACATTTTGACAGACCTATGCGCTTAGGCATAGGGGAGCAAACTGAGCTGGAATGGTGGGTTCATAATATTGGAGTAAGTTCCAAACCCATCATTCTCCCGAATCCCACGGTTCTGTTGCAAACTGATGCGAGTGCACAAGGCTGGGGGGCAACTGACACTGTAACCAGCTGTGGTGGCAGATGGGACGCTCATGAGTTCACGCTTCTCCAAGTGCAAGGCATTAATTATTTGGAAATGCTGGGGGTCTTTCATGGACTGCGGGCATATTGCAGTAATTTGCGTCATGCACATGTCCGCCTTCAAATCGATAACACCACGGTGGTAGCCTATATAAATCATATGGGTGGTATCAGGTCAGTATCTTGTAATGATTTGGCAAATACAATTTGGCTCTGGTGCATCAAAAGGGGTATTTGGATATCAGCAACGTACCTTCCGGGGATACTCAATACGGTGGCGGACACCAGGTCACGAGTTTTTAATGATAACATTGAGTGGATGCTGAATCCCCTTGTGTTTGCTGAAATTGTGACAAAATTCAGTATGCCAGATATTGACCTATTTGCGTCTAGACTGAACCATCAGATACCAACATATGTATCGTGGGAACCAGATCCTGGGGCAGTGGCTTTGGATGCTTTTTCGCTCCACTGGGGGAAATGGTATTGCTACGCATTTCCCCCATTCTGCCTCATCAGCCGGGTATTACAGAAGATTAAATTAGACTCTGCATCAGGCATTCTGGTAATACCCGACTGGCCGACACAACCATGGTACCCGGTGGTCTCCCAGATGCTGAAGCACCCGTGGGTGCGAATTGGGAACAACCCACAATTGGTTACTAATCCCGTCACTGGCGAGCTGCATCCGTGCCACGCCTATTTAAACCTGTTGGTCTGCAGGTTCTGAAAAGGTCTTTGCTGAACACGGGGATCTCACCGAGGGCCATGGATTTAATCGCTGCATCGTGCAGAGCATCTACAAGGCGGCAGTACCTGACCCAGATCAGGAAATGGGAACTGTTCTGTTTAAGGAAGAGTGTTGCCTATGATTCTGCCACAATACCTGACGTCCTGGAATTCCTGGCGGGCCTCCACTATGATGAAGGGCTCAGCTATAGTACCATCAATAGCGCCAGGAGTGCGCTGTCCTCGGTCCCCACTCCTACCGGAAGGTACAACAATCTGGTGTCGAAGTTTATGAGGGGTGTATTTAACACAAACCCTCCACGGCCCAGATATAACGTTGTCTGGGATGCAGGAGTGGTCCTGTCCCTGTTAAGATCATGGTCCCCCATGGCGGGGTTACCTCTTCACCGGCTCACCCTGAAGGTGGTCATGTTGATGGCGCTCACGTCTGCTCAGCGGGTACAGGCGCTTCAAAAGTTGCGCATTGACAATATGCTCTCTACCCCTGGGAAAATAACGTTTTACGTTGCAGAACTGCTGAAGCAGCATCGACCCGGATCTTTGGGGCTGCAGTTGGAATTCCAGGCGTACCCCTCTGATGCCACACTCTGCACAGTCGCCCACCTCCGTTGCTACATTGAGTTGACCCGGTCGATCAGGAATTCGGAACAAGGACTGCTTATCAGCCACAAAAAACCACATCGCCGGGTGACAGTGCAGACGATCTCCAGGTGGCTCAGGGAAGTGTTGGATGCAGCGGGTATTGACACTAACTTGTTTAAATCTCATTCCACCAGGGCTGCATCCACATCAACAGCGAGGGCCATGGAGGTGCCCATGGATCACGTCCTCGCTACGGCAGGATGGGCCAGTGAGTCAACCTTTCAACGGTTCTACCATAAGCCATTGGCCGGACCTGCAACATATGCGGATGCAGTACTCAGGGCTGCTCCCTAATATCATTTGTCCCCAGTCAGGGGGTTTTGTTTATGATTTGTGTTTAATAAATGTTAATTATTTTCAGATTGTCCAGTCTGGATTGCTTTAACAAACTTCCTCCATCAGGATTGCGGCAGTGTGGTAGCATGGGCGTTGTCCAGGGCGTGTAATCACAGAGCTTTGAAGTCTTCACGAAGTCACTCACGTGACTCCGAAGTAAAATAGTAAGATTAAACGAGAACTTACCAGTTCGAAGGTTGATCTTTATTTTATGAGGAGTTGCGATGAGGGATTTCGTGCCCTCCGCTCCCAACCCTCGATCATTATGTTCAATTGGCTAGTTCGCAGTTTAATCTTAATATCCTTACTTTTCGTCGAGTCTGTGATTCCACACCGCTGCTTTGAAGGATGCCGCGCATGCGTGTTGGCGGGGTCTTCACGAAATCCCTCATCGCAACTCCTCATAAAATAAAGATCAACCTTCGAACTGGTAAGTTCTCGTTTAATCTTACTATTATACTTCTTTTTATGCTTTATCTGATGGGATAAATTGCAGACTTGATTTTTAAAATCTCAAAATTTTGTAACATTGCTACATATTGGAATATTATGTATCAAATTTTGATTGATAATGCTCCATTTGTCCTAGGTATTATTTTACCCACATGAAATGCACTGAATAGATGCGTTGCTACTGCTCTACACAAACAAGAAATAAAACCTACTTTCTCTTTCTCCATGCAACTTGGAGTTTAATCTTTTTGGAAATTACTCACACAGAGAACACAGGATCAGTAGCAGATCTCTCATTTCACCAAGTGACATAACGCAAAGGAAAGCACCAAATTAAACTCAGAGAGGAATGAGGGCCCAGGTCTTGTGCAAGTTGTAAACTGGGACAGAAATCAATAGTGAGTGAGAAACATCTCTCCCTAACTAGGATGCTGCAGACAGAGGGGAGAAATGTGACTCCTTGACGGCAATGGGCACACGGTTGAGATCTCCCTCTCTCCCTCAATGGGACCCTACAAAAAGAGGTAATTTCTCTCTCTGCCCCCCTCTCTCATGTTCCCGACAGATGGACAATGATCCTTGTCTCCCCACCATTGCGACCCTACACACAGAGGTATAATCTCTCTCTCTCCCTCCCCCCCACCCCCTCTTCTCTCAAGACAGACATGTGATCTCTCTCTCCCCCTCAATGCGACCCTACACAGAGAGGTGTGATCTCCATCTTAGGGCTCTACAGTGTTTACACACACACATATGTGCGCAATAGGTTAACAAATAAAGATAACATTCTGAGCTTGATCAACTTTTGGAGCTGCCATCTTACCTGAATCTGCAGAAGTTTTGCTGTCTGGGTTGGAGGGAGGTGAGACCACCTGTAACCTCTTCAGTCTCGGGGACTTTACCGTGAGCGGCTTCTGGCTCAGTGACAGCTCACTGACTACCTTCCACATCCGCTTCGCGTGTGAATAACTGCAGGGCTGTGTAACAGTGCGGCTGGTGTATGTTTGGGGAAAACATACAAATCAAACAAGCCAATACCTATTCTGATGTCAGGAATGAGGAGCCCATAGTTTCCAGTCAGTCAACTTCCTCTAACAACCGCAGCTTCAGTGATGATGTAGGAGGCTGTAATGATAATGGGCAAATGGATTGTAGAGGGAATGTCGGTTCCTTATAAATCCCTCCCAAATAGACAATAGGTGCAGGAGTAGGCAATTCGGCTCTTCAAGCCAGCACTGCCATTCAATGTGATCATGGCTGAGCATCCCCAATCAGTACCTCGTTCCTGCGTTCTCCCCATATCCCCTGACTCCGCTATTTTTAAGAACCATATCTAGCTCTCTCTTGAAAGCATCCAGAGAACCTGCCTCCATCGCCCTCTGAGGCAGAGAATTCCACAGACTCACCATTCTCTGAGAAAAAGTGTTTCCTCGTATCCATTCTAAATTGCTTACTCCTTATTCTTAAACTGTGGCCCCTGGTTCTGGACTCCCCCAACATCGGGAACATGTTTCCTGCCTCTAGCGTGTCCAAGCCCTCAACAATCTTATATGTTTAAATGAGATTCCCTCTCATCCTTCTAAACTCCAGACTGTTCAAGCCCAGCTACTCCATTCTTTCAGCATATGACAGTTCCGCCATCCCGGGAATTAACCTTGTAAACCTATGCTGCACTCCCTCAATAGCAAGAATGTCCTTCCTCAAATTAGGGGACCAAAACTGCACACAATACCCCAGGTGTGGTCTCACTAGGGCTCTGTACAACTGCAGAAGAACCTCTTTGATCCTATATACAATTCCTCTTGTCATAAAGTCCAACATGTCATTCACTTTCTTCACTGCCTGCTCTACCTGCATGTTTACTTTCATAGACTGATGTACAAGGACCCCCAAATCCCATTGTACTTCCCCTTTTCCCAACTTGACGCCATTTAGATAGCAATCTGCCTTCCTGTTTTTGCTCCCAAAGTGGATAACCTCACATTTATCCACATTAAACTTCATCTGCCTTGCATCTGCCCATTCCCCCAACCTGTCCAAGTCACCCGGAGGTAGACAAAAGTGCTGGAGAAACTCAGCGGGTGCAGCAGCATCTATGGAGCTAAGGAAATAGGCAACGTTTCAGGCCAAACCTTTTTTCAGACTGATGGAAGGTGGTGGGGGGGGGGGGGGGGGGGGGAGAAGAAAAGGAAAAGGAGAAGGAGCCTGAGGGCTGAGGATTTGCTAGGAAGGGGAAGAGACAGCAAGGGTTAATGGAATTGGGAGAATTCAATGTTCAGGCCACTGGGATGCAGACTGCTCAAGCGGATTATGAGGTGCTGTTCCTCCAATTTCCGGTGTTGCTCACTCTGGCCATGGAGAAGGCCCAGGACAGAGAGGTCGGATACGGAATGGGAGTGGGAGATGAAGTGCTGAGCCACCAGGAGGTCAGGTTGGTTAATGCGGGCCGAGCAGAGGTGTTTGGCAAAACGATCGCCAAGCATCCGCTTGGTTTCACCGATGTAGATATGCTGACATCTAGTGCAGCGGATGCAATAGATGAGGATGGAGGAGATGCAGGTGAACCCCTGTCGCACCTGGAATGATTGCTTGGGTCCTTGAATGGAGTTGAGGGGGAGGTAAAGCGACAAATGTAGCATCTCTCGCGGTTGCAAGGGAAAGTGCACGGGGGTGGTGCGGGAGGGCAGGGAAGAATTGACAAGGGAGTTACAGAGGGAGCAGTCTTTGCGGAAAGCAGACGGGGAGATGGGAAGATGTGGCGAGTGGTGGGGTCACGCTGGAGGTTGGAGATGTTGGAAAAGCTGGGATTTTTTTCTTTGGGTTGAAGGAGACTGAGAGGTGATGTTAGTGAGACGTACAAGATAGAAACATAGGAAATAGGTGCAGGAGTAGGCCATTCGGCCCTTCGAGCCTACACCGCCATTCAACATGATCATGGCTGATCCTCCAACTCAGTATCCTGTACCTGCCTTATCTCCATACCCCCTGATCCCTTTACCCACAGGGGCCACATCTAACTCCCTCTTAAATATAGCCAATGAACTGGCCTCAACTATCTTCTGTGGCAGAGAATTCCACTCTCCGTGTGAAAAATGTTTTCCTCATCTCGGTCCTAAAGGAATCCCCCCTTATCCTTAGACTGTGACCCCTTGTTCTGGACCTCCCCAACATCGGGAACAATCTTCCTGCATCTAGCCTATCCAACCCCTTAAGAATTTTGCAAGTTTCTATAAGATCCCCCCTCAGTCTTCTAAATTCTAGCGAGTACAAGCCAAGTCTATCCAGTCTTTCTTCATATGAAAGTCCTGACATCCCACGAATCAGTCTGTTGAACCTTCTCTGTACCCCCTCTATGGCAAGAATGTCTTTTCTCAGATTTAGAGACCAAAACTGTACGCAATACTCCAGGTGTGGTCTCACCAAAACCCTGTACAACTGCAGTAGAACCTCCCTGCTCCTATACTCAAATCCTTTCGCTATGAATGCTAACATACCATTTGCTTTCTTCACTGCCTGCTGCACCTGCATGCCTACTTTCAATGATTGGTGTACCATGACACCCAGGTCACGTTGCATCTCCCCTTTTCCTAATTTGCCACCATTAAGATAATAGTCTACCCTCCCGTTTTTGCCACCAAACTGGATAACCTCACATTTATCCACATTATACTGCATCTGCCATGCATTTGCCCACTCACCCAGCCTATCCAAGTCACCTTGCAGCCTCCTAGCATCCTCCTCACACCTAACACTACCCCCCAGCTTAGTGTCATCCGCAAACTTGGCGATGTTGCATTCAATTCCCTTGTCAAATCATTAATATATATTGTAAATAGCTGGGGTCCCAGCACTGAGCCTTGCAGTACCCCACTAGTCACTGCCTGCCATTCTGAAAAGGACCCGTTTACTCCTACCCATTGCTCCTGTCTGCCAGCCAGTTCTCAATCCACATCAATACTGAACCCCCAATACCGTGTGCTTTAAGTTTGTATACTAATCTCTTATGTGGGACCTTGTTGAAAGCCTTCTGAAAGTCTAGATTTAACACATCCACTGGTTCTCCTTTATCAACTCTGCTAGTCACATCCTCGAAAAATTCTATAAGATTCGTCAGACATGATTTACCATTCGGAAATCCATGCTGACTTTGTCAAATGATTTCACCACTTTCCAAATGTACTGCTATCCCATCTTTAATAACGGACTCTAGCAGTTTCCCCACTACCGATGTTAGACTAACTGGTCTGTAATTCCCCATTTTCTCTCTCCCTCCTTTTTAAAAAAGTGGGATTACATTAGCTACCCTCCAATCCTCAGGAACTACTACAGAATCTAAGGAGTTTTGAAAAATTATCACTAATGCATCCACTATTTCTGTGGCTACTTCCTTGAGTACTCTGGGATGCAGACTATCTGGCCCTGGGGATTTATCGGCCTTTAATCCATTCAATTTACCCAACACCACTTCTCGGCCAACCTGGATTTCACTCAGTTCTTCCATCTTATTTGACCGCCAGTCCCCTGCTATTTCCGGCAGATTATTTATGTCTTCCTTAGTGAAGACAGAACCAAAGAAGTTATTCAATTGGTCTGCCTTGTCCTTGTTCCCCATGATCAATTCACCTGTTTCTGACTGCAAGGGACCGACATTTGTTTTAACTAATCTCTTTCTCTTCACATATCTATAAACACTTTTGCAGTCAGTTTTTATGTTCCCTGCCAGTTTTCTTTCATAATCTATTTTCCCTTTCCTAATTAAGCCCTTTGTCCTCTGCTGAACTCTGAATTTCTCCCAGTCCTCTGGTAGGCTGCTTTTTCTGGCAAATTTGTATGCTTCATCTTTTGTTTTTATAATATTCCTGATTTCCCTTGTTATCCATGAATGCACTACCTGCCCTGATTTATTCTTTTGCCAAAATTAGGGGAAAATGAATGGTCGGCAAGGACTGGAAGGGCCGAGAAGGCCCGTTTCCGTGCTGTAATTGTTATATGGTTATAAAATGGGATGAACAATTGTTGTAGTTCATCCATGCAGTCTTTAAATACCTTCCATTGCACATCCACTGTCAACCCTTTAAAAATCACTTGCCAGTCTATCTTGGCCAATTCACTTCTCATACCTTCAAAGTTACCTTTGTTTAAGTTCAGAACCTTTGTTTCTGACTTAATTATGTCACTCTCCATCCTAATGAAGAACTCAACCATATTATGGTCACTTTTGCCCAAGGGGCCCCGCACAACAAGACTGCTAACTAACCCTTCCTCATTACTCAATACCCAGCCTAGAATAGCCAGCTCTCTCGTTGGTTCCTCTACATGTTGGTTTAGAAAACTATCCCGCATACATTTCAAGAAATCCTCTTCCTCAGCACCCCTGCCCATTTGATTCCCCCAATCTATATGTAGATTGAAGTCACCCATTATAACTGTTTTACCCTTGATGCACGCATTTCTAATTTCCCGTTTGATGAGATCATGAAGAGCAGAGATAAAGTGACCCTGTCACAGGGTCTCCAAGTCACCCTGCATTCTTATAGCATCCTCTCAAACTTCACACTGCCACCCAGCTTTGTGTCAACTGCAAATTTGCTAATGCTACTTTGAATCCATTCATCCAAATCATTGATGTATGTTGTAAATAGCTGCGGTCCCAGCACCGAGCCTTGCGGTACCCCACTAGTCACTGCCTGCCATTCTGAAAGGAACCCGTTAATCCCTACATTTTGTCACTAGGAGTCAGGACTCTGGAGGCAGAGTGATTCAGCTGTACAGTGCAGAAACAGGCCCTTTGGATCACCTTGTCCGTGACACTGGACTAGCCTCATTTGGCTGCATTTGACAACCGGTTCTTTAAATCCTTCCCAACCATATCTATGTCCGAACATCTTTTAAAAGTCAAAATTGTATCTGCTTCTTATGGCATTCTCTGGCAGCTCATTCCAGATATGAACTGCCCTCTGAGTGAAAAAGTTGCCCCAAAGTCCCTTTTAAATCTCTTCCTTCTCACTTTAATCCTCTGCCCTCCAGTTTTAGCATCCTCTACCCTGGGAAAAAGGCTGTGAACGTTCACTTTATCTCTGCTCCTCATGACCCTGTACATCTCACTAACATCACCTCTCAGTCTCCTACACCCCAAAGAAAAATATCCCAGCTTATCCAACATCTCTAATTCAAGCCCAGGCAACATCCTGGTGAATCTCTTCAGTAACATTACCAACTCAATGACATCATTCCTGTAGCTGGGCAACCATAACTGCACACAGTACTCTAGGTGTGCTCTCACCAAAGACTTGCACAGCTGCATCATGATGTCCCACCTCATGTGCTCAATACCCTTCATAATGAAGCCAAGTGTGCCAAGTACCTTCTTCACCAATCTATCCACCTGGCTCACCACTCGAAGGCAACAGTTAACCTGCATGCCCAGAACTCTGTGTTCCGCACCATTCTCCTCTACCAATTAGAAGGAACATGCCATTCGCTTACCAAGAAGAAAGCGAATGGCATGTTGGCTTTATAAGATGAGGAGTCGTGTATAGGAGCAAAGAAGTCCTTCTGCAGTTCCTCCATCACCCCAGGTACTCTGGCAACTACTATATCAGGAAGATTGTTTGTGTCCTCCTTAGTGAGACAGATCCAAAGTACCTGTTCCCCATAATAAATTCATCTTTTTCGGCCTTCAAGGGTCCAACTTTGATCTTAACTAATTTTTTCCTGTTCACATACCTAAAGAAGCTTTTACTATCTCTAATTATATTACTAAAAGTCTGATCTGGACCGCTTTTGGCCCACTGTGCTGCGATTTCTGAGAGAACGCCGCCACCTATGGCCGTCATTTTTGGCCACCTCACTCAGAGCCCCCCTCCGCCTTCCAGGACCAGAGGATTTTTCCCATCGATGAAAATTGCGAGAGATATTAATGTTTTAAAAAATTCCCCATTCGCTCAGCTGCCCCTGCTGGCGGCAGGGGGAGGGGAGGGATTCTAAAACCCGGAAGTGTCGTGCCTCACTCAGTCTCTGCCAGACCCAGGAAGTGAGAGGGTCACGGCTCTCTGAGCTGTGAATAACACTGAACGTACATCTACTCCACGATGAGTCCCCTTGATGTGGCAGCTGCCCAATTGTTTACCTTTTTAAAAAGTTTGTGTTCACAAAATGAATTTGGTTGTGGGGTGGCTGCAGCCCAATTGTGTGCCTCGCCTTTTTAAAGAGCTTGTGTTCATGAAATGGATTTTGGTTGTGGGGTGGCTGCAGCTCAATTGTTTGCCTCGCCTTTTTAAAGACTTTGTGTTCACAAAATGGATTTTGGTTGTGGGGTGGCTGCAGTTCAATTGTTTGCCTCGCCTTTTTAAAGACTTTGTGTTCACAAAATGGATTTTGGTTGTGGCGTGGTTGCAGCCAAATTGTTTGCCTTGGCTCGGATTTTCAAATCATTGCAACAGTTGGGTGCCAGCCCAAGAATCCATTCAGCCCACAATGTCTATACTAGCCCTCTGGAAACCAGTACCTTCTGCCCACAACACCCATACTAGCACAACAGAAAGCCCCAGCGCCCCCCCCCCCCCACACTGGCAAGCAATATTGGAATTGGTGGAGAGGTGGAATATTGCGTTGCTGACCAGCCCTCCTGTGTGATGCTGGGACCCAATGTGTCCCACTTAGTCTAGTCCTCCTTTATATTCCTGGCTAGCTTACCTTCGTACCTCATCTTTTCTCCCCGTATTGTCTTTTTAGTTATCTTCTGTTGCTCCTTAAACACTTGCTGACTACTCATCTTTAGTATGTTGTACTTCTCTTTTATTTTTATACCGTCCATGACGTCCCTTGTCAGCCACGGTCGCCCCTTACTCCCCTTGGAATCTTTCTTCCTCCTAGGAATGAACTGATCCTGCACCTTCTGTATTGTTTCTAGAAATACCTGCCATTGTTGTTCCACTGTCATCCCTGCTAGGGTATCTTTCAAGTCAACTTGGCCAGCTCCTCCCTCATGGCCGCATAGTCCCCTTTATTCGACTATAACAGTGACACCTCCAATCTACCCTTCTCCCTCTTCAATTGTAGAATTAACCCGACCATATTACGAAGACACTCTACAGACTCCTTTTCTTGGGGTCCAGTACCAACCTGATTTTCCCAGTCTACCTGCATGTTGAAATCTCCCATAACAACCACAGCATTACCTTTGCGACATGCCAATTTTAACTCCTGATTCAACTTGCACCCTCTGTCCAGGCTACTATTTGGGGGCCTGTTGATTAGTCCCATCAGGGTATTTTTACCCTTACAATTCCTTTGTTCTATCCATACTGACTCCACATCTTCTGTTTCAATGTTACCCCTTGCAAGGGACTGAATTTCATTCCTCACCAACACAGCTACACCACCCCCTCTGCCCACCTGTCTGCCTTTTCGATAGGAGGTATACCCTTGGATATTCAGTTCCCAGCCCTGGCCTTCTTGCAGTCATGTCTCTGTAATTACCACAACATCATATTTGCCAATTTCTAATGGAGACTCAAGCTCATCCACTTTATTTCTTATACTTCACGCATTCATATACAACATTTTGAGCTCCGTATTCACGTCCCCCTCGCACCGCTCGCAATTGGTCCTGACCTTACTCTTTTATCCCTTCTCAAACTTTCCTTCCAATTAATTCAAGAATCTTTTGTAATTTTTCCTGTACTCACTTCCCCTTCAATTCCATCTTCATACTCCCAATTTGTCAATCCCTCCCCCCCACTATATATTTTAAACCCACACGTGTAGCCCTAGCAAACCTGCCTGCCAGAATGTCAGTCCCCCTCCAGTTAAGGTGTAACCATCCCTTTTGTACAGATCACCCCTACCTGGCCTCCTGATTTCCCTCCTCATTCCCCAAAACTCATCCAGGAACAGAAATCTCAGCCACATGGACATTGTCCATGTGGCCTCATTTTTCCTAACCAGAGCCTCAATTCCACTTGTCATCCAAGCTTCCTTACTCCCACCTGCCTTACCCTTCACTCTAACAGGAACATGCATGCCCTGAGCCCTCGTTGTCACTTTCCACACATCCCTTTGCCCCAAAACAACCTACTCAAATCAACCATAGTAAATTCCCGTCCAATACCATCAAAGTTGGCCTTTTCCCAATTCAAGACTTGTGGGCCCGCCTTATCCGTAACTATTTTCCATAACTATTTTTAAGCTAATGGAACAGTGGTTGCTGCTCCCATAACATTTGCCTACTGACACGTCAGTTGCTTGCCCTTCCCATTTTCCTAACAGTAGATCAAGCTTTGCCCTCTCCCTTGCAGATTGCATATTGCCTGAGAAACCTATCCTGAACTCATTTGACAAATTTCAACCCATCTAAGCATTTGACACTATGATAATGCAGGTCTTTATTGGGAAAGTCAAAATCTCCTACTACGACAACCCAAATAGTCTTGCAGTTGTCTACAATCTAATTGATGGACAGAATTTGTCTGTTCCATCAAACTGTTGTGAACACTCTCTCTGCATCTGCAACTGCCACAGCAGGAAGTGTTGCTACCTCACACTCCAGTCAGCTAGGTTCAATTCTAGGGCCGTCTGTGTGGAGTTTGCATGTCATCCTGTGGCATGTGGGATTCCCCAGATGCTTGCGTTTCCTCCCACATCCCAAAGACGTACGGATGGTAGTTTGAAAATGTCCAAAATGTGTAGGTGGGAGGTAGAATCTGGAGGACAGCTGATAGAAATGTGGGGAGAACAAACAGGGGTTAGTAGAGGATCAGTGTAAATGGGTGTTTGATGGTCAGTGCAGGCTCAGTGGGACAAAGGGCCTGTTCCTGTGCTGTGTGACTCTGAACATCTCTCTCCCTCTCGTTCACACATTTCCATTGCCTTTTTCTTTCTCTCTCCCTCCAGTCCCTCCGTTCCACCAATCGCTCTAATTTTCTGGCTCACTTCCCATATGTCAGATTTGATCAAATGTTACCTGCATCCTGACATGACAGGTACCCCATGAGTTTTTTGTTACAAACATGATGTTAGAGGAGGGCA
This sequence comes from Raja brachyura, assembly GCA_963514005.1. The sequence continues at coordinate 1,923,072 of OY740827.1, read as the reverse complement.
GAATTGACCAATGCAGTGTTTTCATTAGATCTATAATGGTCACAGAAGTGATAAGGAATTAGTTTGAAGTAAATGCACAGAAACAGGACATTCAGCGTAAGGCTCAAACTGTCATGGAAACTCTCTCTGTTGCTCTCTCTCTCTCTCTCTCTCTCTCTCTCTCCCCCACCAACTCCTACCCATTCATCAAACCCTCCCTTGTTCCCCAGTTTGCATCTGTTGCTCAATTTCCATGACACCTTTTGCCAAATGTTACCAGTTTCCTTGATGTGGACAGTGCTTTGTTCTCAGTCTGTGAGCTTCATGTTAAAAAACAAGGCATAATTAACCCATGCAATGCTCCTGTAATGGCTGCTTGAGCAAGAATCAAATATTTAAAAGTTACTGCATAAAAACAGGCCACTTGACCCAACAGACCTTATCCCCACACCAGCATCATCCCACGTGGCAGCATTGAGTTGTTTGGTGGATCTACATTGAACAGAGAGGGCTGGATAGGGAAATTGGTGGAATCATTCCTGTTGTACTCAAACATGTCACATTGGACACTGGTGTCTGTGCTCTGGAATCATAGCAGGCAGACAGTAAACGGGCCATTGGCAGCTGAAGAACAACTACTGCATGCAAACAGGCTCTTTGGCTCAACTCCCATTTGCCTGTACCTGTCCCTTATCCCTCCAAACCTTTCCCATCCAGGAACATGTCCGAACTGAATGCCAGAATGTGTAGGAAGGAACTGCAGCTGCTGGTTTAAAGGACAGGCAACATCTCTGGAGAGAATGAATGGGAACGTCTCGACCCGAAACGTCACCCATCCCTTCTCTCCAGAGATGCTGCCTGCCCAACTGAGTTACTCCAACTTTTTGTGTCTATCTTAATGACTTAATTGTATCCGCCTCTACCACTTCCTCTGGCAGTTGGTTCCATACATCCATCACCCTTTGTGTGAAAATGCTGTCTCAGGTCCCATTTAAATCTTGCCCTGCTCACATTAAAGCAGAGAACAGTTTAAGTAGAGCACAGGAACAGACCCTTTGATCCACAATGTCTATGCTGAACGTTCCAAGATAACAAATAATCTAATCTCCCTGCACAGTGGTTTATTAAATCATGATCCCTGTAAAAAACCATGAGGGAAATAATCAGGGTAAATGTGCTGGTTATTTTCCCCAGTGTTGTGGTATCAAGAACCAGAGGACATAGTTTTAAGGTGAGAGAGGAAAGTATTAATAGTCACCTGAGGGACAACCTTTTCACTCAGAAAATGGTGGGTATATGGAACGAGCTGCCAGAGGAGGTAGTAGAGGCAGATAATATAACAACATTTAAAAAACACTTGGACATGTACCTAGATAGGAAAGATTTAAAGTGATACAGGCAAATGGGATACCTTAGATCTTGCTCGACAAAAATTAATTGGGCCGAAGGCCCTGTTTCCCTGATGCATGACTGACTACACATGGTCTATATCCTTCCATTCCTTGCATATCCATGTGTCTATGTGAAAGCCTCTCTGAACCCGCTATTGTATCTGCCTCCTTCACCAACCATGGCTGCTCGTTCCAGGAATCTATCACCTTCTGGGTAAAAAAAACTAGGCCCACACACCTGCTTTAAACTTTGCCTCCCTCACAATGGGATAAGAGACCGGTGGCCCTCACATCCCATATCATAAAGACAATGGAGCGGCTACTCATTCGTCTCCTGAGACCACAAGTCCAGCACGCACTCGACCCACTACAGTTTGCATACAAGGAGAACATTGGGGTGGATGACGCAGTCCTCTACATGCTGCACCGAATCTACTCCTTTTTGGACAAACCCGGTGGCTATGTGAGGATTATGTTCTTCGACTTCTCAAGTGCGTTCAACACCATCCAACCCCTGATTCTGAATGACAAGCTTAAGAAGATGGGGGTGGATTCCACATTTATCTCCTGGATATATGACTACCTGACGGGTCGACCACAGTTTGTTAAGCTGGGGGACAGTGTCTCTGGCACAGTGGTGTGCAATGTTGGAGCCCCACAGGGAACGGTTCTGGCCCCGTTCCTCTTCCCCGTCTGTATACAGCAGACTTTAACTATAAGTCTGACACATGCCGGGTACAGAAATATTCAGATGACACAGGGATTGTGGCATGTGTAAGGAACGGGCAGGAGGAGGAATACAGGAACGTGACCAGTGCCTTTTGTGACTGGAGTAAAGAGAACTGTCTCAACCTGGACACAACTAAGACTGTAGAGATGGTGGTTAACTTTGGCAGGTCCAAGCTCCCCCTTCAGCCGGTCAATGCTGCAGGGGCTGACATTGAGGGGGTGCAGACATATAAATACCTTGAAGTGCACCCGGATTACAAACTGGACTGGTATGTCAACTCTGACGCCCTCTACAAAAAAGGCCAGAGCAGACTCTTTTTCCTCAGAAGGCTCAAATCCTTCAATGTGCGTAATGATATGCTGCACTTGTTTTACAACACTGTGGTTGCAAGTGTTACTTTCTACGCTGTTGTCTGCTGGGGCAACAGCATTAGTTCAAAAAACAACAAGCAGCTGGACAAACTGGTTAAACGAGCTAGCTCAGTGCTGGAGGGGGGAGTGGACTCTGTGGTGCATGTGCTTGAGAGGCGTATGAGGCACAAGCTGCAGGTCATCCTGAAAAACACCGGGCATCCCCTCCATGTAATTCTGGAGAGTCAAAAGAGCACTCGGAACAACAACCGGCTCCTCTCCCTGCGCTGTAGAACGGAACGGTTCAGGAGATCCTTCACCCCTGCAGCCATTAGATTTTATAATTTGGACCGCTAGGCTGTAGGGGGATGTATTTTTGCAATTTTTAATTTTTAATTGTTAATTATTGGTCTTTTTAAGTATTTATTGCTCTCAGGTAGTGTCCACATTGTATATTATGTATTTTCTGTCTGCATTCATTTTGAATGTGTAGGTTTGTTGGTTGGGGGCTTCTGGACATCTGAATTTCCCTGAGGGGATCAATAAAGTATTTATTATTATTATTATTATTATTATTAAAGCAATTCCCTCCAGTGTTTGACATTTCCACATTGGGGAAAAAAGGTCCGACTGACTACTCTATCCATGTCTCCCATAACTTTAAACACATATCAGCTACCCTCTCCTTGTACCTAATATCCCCAAATCAAGGCGCACATTAATCCTAGAAACACGGAACTGCAAATGCTGGTTTATACCAAAGATAGACACAAAGTGCTGGAGTAACTCAGCGGGTCAGGCAGCATCACTGGAGAAACTGATTGGGTGATGTTTCGGGTTGGAGCCCTTCTTCCCTACGCCCTCCAGCTTTAGACTCTGCCCTAATAAAATGAATCTTCCTCAATCTTATCTATGATCCTCATGATTTAATAGGTGACGTTTCAGGTCGAGAACGCACTCTCGTTTGATCCCAGTTGTCTATACGTGACAGATGCCTCTTTTGTTTTCTTTCCTGGTGCCTCAATATCCTTGTGTCGGGGTTCTTAACCCTGACAGCCTTATCCTTTACTCTCACAGGAACATGTTGGCCCTGACCCATGCCGAACTCATGGACTTCATCAACTTCACCACCAATTTTCATCCTGCACTCAAATTTACTTGGACACCTCCCTCCCCTTTCTTGATCTCAGTCTCCGTCACAGGAAATAGACTATTGACTGATGTCTAATACAAACCCACTGACTCATACAACTATCTCGACTACATTTCTTCCCACCCTGCTTCCTGCAAAGTTTCTATCCTCTACTCCCAATTCCTCCATCTGCACCACGTCTGGGCCCAAGATGAGGTGTTCCATACTAGGACATCCGAGATGTCCTCATTCTTTAGGGAACAGGGGATCCCCTCTCCCATCATAGATACGGCCCTCACTCATGTCTCCTCGGTAGCCCATGGCTTCGCCCTTGCTCCCCCTCCCCCTATTCACAACAGAGACAGGGTCCCCCTAGTCCTTACCTCCCACCCCATCAGCCATCGCATACAACACATAAACCTGCAAACTTTCCACCACCTCCAACGGGATCTCACCACTAGCCACATTTTTCCTACTCTACCCCTTTCCGTCTTCCGCAGAGACCGTTCCCACCCCAACTCCCTGGTTCTCATCCCTTCTCACCCAAACCACCTCCTCCCCAGGTACCTTCCCCTGCAACCACAAAAGATGTAACACCTATCCCTATACCCCCTCCCTCGATATAGGGCCCCCGACAGTCCTTTCAGGTTAGACAGAGGTTTACTTGCATCTCATCCAACCTCATCTATTGTATCCTTTATTCAAGTTGTGGTCTCTTATACGTTGGCAAGACCAAACGCAAATTGGGCAATCGTTTGGTGGAACACCTTCGCTCAGCCCGCCTGAACCTATCAGATCTCCCGGTTGCTGGACGCTTTAATTATCCTTACCATTCCTAAACAGACCTTCTTGTCCTAGGTCTCCTCCATTGTCAGAGTGAGGCTGAATGCAAATTGGAGGAACGGCATCTCATATCTCGCTTGGGCAGCTTACAGCCCAGTGGTATGAATTGAGATTTATCTCATATCAGGTTGCACCAGCATTCCCTCTCTCTCTAACCCTCCCCCACCCAAGTCGCACGAGCTTCTCGTTTTCACCCTACAAACAGCTAACAATGACCCCTTCCTTTATCATCGCTACGTTTTTGCACATCTTTCATTCATTGGTCTTTGTCTCTCCACATCACCGTCTGTATCTCTTGTTTGCCTTATCTCTAACCATTCTGAAGAAGGGCAGAGAATTCCACAGACTTACTACTCTCAGTGTCAAAATGTGTTTCCTCCCCTCCATTCTAATGGCTTACCCCTTATTCTTAAACTGTGGCCCCCGGTTCTGGATTCCCCCAACATCGGGAACATGTTTCCTGCCTCTAGAGTGTCCAAACCCTTAATAATCTTATATGTGTCAATAAGATCCCCTTTCATTCTTCTAAATTCAAGCCCAGTATACAAGCCCAGCCGCTCCATTCTCTCAGCATATGACAGTCCCGCCATCCCAGGAATTAACCTTGTGAACCTATGCTGCACTCCCTCAATATCAAGAATGTTCTTCATCAAAATTGGAGTCTAAAACTGCACACAATACTCCAGGTGTGGTGTCGGTATACGCGGGGTCCAGTTTTACAGCAGCACACCTCTCTCTCTGTCTCCGTCCACGGCACTGATCACGACTCAGCCCGTCGGTGAACCCCTCTGGTACATGAACACATCAGATTTATTGGCAAAAGAGAGAACAAAAACAATACTTGTCTCTGTATGTGCGGGGTCCGTTTTATAGCAGCACATGGTTAAATTGGCATATTGGTCAGCATGGGCAAAAGGGCCTGTTTCAGGGCAGTCATTATGGCTGCAAGACATGTGGGTTAATAGGGCCATTGCCTTCAGTACATTTCCTTCAGATGAAGCTGAGTGGGAACTGCTGATGTAAATGAGGAGAGGATGGGTTAATATAGGGTTTATGTAACAGGGTGCTTGATGTTTAACTCTAAATGGTCTTGTGAAGTATGTGCTCTCAGAGTCGATCTTTGTGCATCTGTCTTTCTCTCCCTCCTTCACCCATTCTCATTCTACCTCACCTTGCCAGAGTGAGGCCAAATGCAACTGGAGGAACAGCACGTCATATAGCTTGGGTACCCAATGGTATGAACATTGAATATTCTAATTTTAGATATCGATGACCCCCCTCTCACCTTTTATCCCCCAAGTGCCCCTCCTGGACTCGCACCTATTTGTTTCCTCCCCCTCTCCTTCCACCTACATTCCTTCTTCTAGCTTCACAAGGTGCAACTATTTAACCCTTTTGTCTAACATCTTCTATCTTTTCATCCTTGGTACTTGTCTGACCATCTGCCTGTCAAACCTCCCCTCACCTGTATTCACCTATTACTTGTTAAAGAAGGAACTGCAGATGCTGGAGAATCGAGGGTTACACAAGAAGCTGGAGAAACTCAGCGGGTGCAGCAGCATCTAAGGAGCGAAGGAGATAGGCGACGTTTCGGGTCGAGACCCTTCTTCTGAAGACCCTTCTTCTGAAGAAGGGTCTTGACCCGAAACGTCGCCTATCTCCTTCGCTCCTTAGATGCTGCTGCACCCGCTGAGTTTCTCCAGCTTCTTGTGTAACCCTTCACCTATTACTTGCCAGGCTTTGTCCTGCCCCTCCTCTCTTCCACTCCCTGCCCTCCCCACCACAATCAATCTGAAGACGGTTCCCGACCCAAAATGTCCCCTCTCCATGTACTCCACAAATGCTGCTTGACCCGCTGAGTTGCTCCAGTATTTTGTCTTTATTATGTAAACCAGCATCTGCAGTTCCGTGTTTCTAACCATAACAAGCAGAGGCCACAGGGTTAAGTTAAGGTGCAGGTCTTTAACAGGGTTTATCACCCAGAGGATGGTTGGAATATGGAATGCAGTGCCTGAGAGGATGGTGACAGCAGAGGCTATCACAACATTTCAGAAGAATCTTGACAAGCACTTGAATCACCAAGGCCTAGAACGTGACAGATCATATGTTGATATATGGGAGTGATATCAATGGTTTCTTAATGATCAGCACAGGCAAGGTGATCTGAATGGACAATATCTGTGCTGTATGACTCTTTGACCCTATCAGTTGAAGCCAGGGGCAGATCAGATATGATTGCATTGGCACAGGGCAGGCAATCTACTTTTGTTCCTGTTTTGCTGTGCTCCTGTGAGAAGACACGGAGTGATCTTGGCCGTCATTGAAGGAGGATTCTAATTCAACGATAAACATTGCAGGGGTGGAACAGCTAAAAAGGACAGGAAATTCCTTTTTGAGCAGGAATCCATTGGTTGAGCAGGCCAGGACTTCATGCCTTGGAGTGCAGGAAGATGAGGGGTGATCTTATCGAGGAGTATAATGTCATGAGAGGAATAAATAGTATAAATGCACAGTCTTTTACCCAGAGTAGGGGAGTCAAAACCAGAGGCCATAGGTTGAGGGTGAGGGGGAGGGGGGAAAGATTGAATCAGAACCTGCGGGGCAAATTTTGTAAACGCAAAGGGTGGTAGGTATATGGAACGAGCTGCCAGAGGAGGTAATTGAGACAGCTGCTATCACTACAAGCACATGGATAGGATGGGTTTAGAGGGATGAGGGCTAAATGCAGGCAGATGGGCCGCGTAGATGGGGCATGTTGGTCAGCGTGGGCAAGTTGCGCTGAAAGGCCTGTTTCCACACTGTATGACTCTATGACTTTCTCAGTCCGAGCATCCTCTCTCACCTCAGCCTTGCTTCCATCCATTGCTGAATGTTCCTGTGACTTTTCACCAGTGGTTTTTTCTGTCGCAGACATGAAGAGTCCATTGTTCTCAGTCAGTGAGCTTCCTAAAACAAACATAACAGTACTGAGAAGCATCATTGGACAGAGGGCTCTGCCTGCTGGATATTTAATGGGCAGAGCATGTTGAAGAACATCCACTGGACACATCCATACAACACCACAGACATGCAACTCATCTTAGAAGTATAAATCAGGGAGCTACAGAATAGTGAGCCTGACATCAGTGGCGCAAAGGTTATTTGGGGGAATTTGGCGGGACTGGATCTACCAGCATTTGGATAGGCATGGACATTCTCAAGAGGAGGGTGAGCACTGTGCATGTTGGCACAAATGACATTAGGACAAAGGAAGGGGTCTCGCAAAATGAATATACGTAGTTAGACAAAAGGTTCAAAAGCAGAACGTACCATGTGCTAATGAGGATAGGTACAAGAAAGTTGGAGAAATAAATGTGTAGCTGAGGAGTTGTTGCAGGGGGTAGGGATTTAGATTTTTGAACCACTGGAATATCTTCTGGGGGAGAGGTGATCCAAACAAGAAGGATGCGTTGCACTTGAACTGGAGATGAACCAATATCCTGGCAGGAACGTTTGCTACTGATAGTCGGGGTGGGTTTAAATTAAATTTTCTGGATGGAAGGGGGGAAGAGGGGGGGGGCGCATAGTCCACTGCAGACCTGAGGCAGGTGAGAGGCTGGTACTAGGTGTGGAAGTTGATAAAGAAAGCTCACTAGCGGGATAGGCAGGAGCACAGCAGGAAGTGACGTAGGACTATTGTTTTGAATTGAATCTATTTTGTGCGAAAGGCCTGATGGGTAAGACTTGGATAGGTACATGCGACTGGGACATTTTAAACATTACAAAAACATGGCTAAGAGAGGTACAGAACTAGCAGCTTAATGATCCAGGGTACAGGTGCGAGAGGTACAAGATAGAGGTAGGGTTAAAAGAGGAGGGGGTATTGCCTGGTTGATTAAGGAGAATGTCACAGCAGTAATCATGACATTTCTGATGGCTCTTGCAGTGAGGTTATAGGAGTGGAGCTGGGAAATAAAAAACGGATGATCAGCTTGTTGGGAGTGTACTATAGGCCTTTCAATAGTCAACAAGAATTATAAGAACAAATGAGCAAGGAGATTGCAGACAGCTGACTAATGGGGTTACCATCATCAGGGATTTTAAGTTTCCCAATATAGATTGGGACTGCCAGAGTGTCAAGGACTGAGATGGGATGGAATTTGTCAAATGAGTTCAGGAAAGTTTCCTCAGGCAATATTTAGAGGCCGCTATGTGAGAGAGCAAAGCCTGATCTTCTCTTTGGAAATTGGGACAGGCAAGCGCCTGAAATGTCCGTGGACGAGTGTTTTAGGACCAGTGACCACAGTTCTATTAGCTTTAAAATAGTTGTGGATAAAGAGAGGGTGGGCCCACATTAAAATTCTAAATTGGGACTTGTGTAACTTTGATGGTACGAGATAGGAACTTGCTCAAGTTGATTGGAGTAGATTGTTTGCAGGCAAAGGAACATCCGGAAAGTGGGATGCTTATAAAAATGTGATGGCATGAGCTCAGAGCATGCATGATCCAATTTGAGCAAAGGGCAAGGCAGGTGGGAGTAAGGAAGCCTGTATGATCAGAGAAATGGTTCCTCTGGTCTGGAAAAAAATGAGGCATAGAACTTGCAGGCTTCTGAGAAGTTTTGGGAAAATCAGGACGGCAAAAAAATAGGGAAATAATATTAAGGAAAATCCAGAGAGATTTTATGTACATTAAGATAAAGAGGGAAGAGAGAGAATTGGATCCTCCAGAAACCAAAATGTTTATCTCTGTGTGATGCAGGAGATGGGCAAGGTCCTCGATTAGGACAGTCTGTAATATGGTCGAAGACGTGCTGGATGTCCCAAGGTAACTGAATGTACATAAATGTCCTGAACCTGATCAGATATATCCGAGGATACTGTAGGTAGCTCGAGAAGAATTGCATGATTCCCGGCTGAGATACATGAATCATAATGAGACATGGGTGAGGTGCTGCAAGAGTCGAGGGTTGCTAATGTTGTGCCTCTATTTAAGAAGGGCTGCAAGAAAAAACCAGGGAACTATAAACCAGTAAGCCTAACATCTGTGGTAGGCAAATTACGAGAGTGGATTCTGAGATAAGACATGGGCTGATTAGAGTCATAAGAGTCACACAGCGTTTAAACAGGCCTTTTGGTCCAACTTGCCCACACCGACCAACATGCCCATTCAACACTAATCCTACCTGCCTGGATTTGCCTGGACAAATACTTCACAATAGGAAAGGATTACATGGATATGGGCCACATACAGGCAGGTGGAACCAGCGTAGATAGGAAATCTGGTCTGTACAGGCTAGTTGGGCAGAACAGAAGTAGACAAAAATGCTGGAGAAACTCAGCGGTTGAGGCAGCATCTATGGAGCAAAGGAAATAGGTGATGTTTCGGGTCAAAACCTTTCTTCTAACTTTCCATGCAGTGTGACTGTAGGTCTGATTAGAGATAGTCAGTGAACAGGGCAGCTTATATGGACTTCAGAATACCATTGACAAGGCCACATGGTAGGCTAGTGTGGAAGGTTAGATCACATGGAATCCAAGGCAAGCTACACAATTGGATTCAAGGTTGGCTTGGAGGAAGGAGTCAATGGTAGTTTTGAAGCACAGTTTTTCTCATTGGAGGCCTGTGACCAGTGGAGTGATCCAGAAGCCGGTGCTGTGTCCACTGATGTTTGTTAGCTACATTAACAATATGGATGACAGTGTCATTAACATTGTTAGTGAATTTGCAGACTATGGTCATTATACCATAATTGTTCAGTCACATTCAGGGAGAGCATGGTGACACTGGAATTCTCCACCCTGGAGGTTAGATTGTTGATGATAGACGTCATAGATCAGCTTTTCAATGATAAGGAATGAAAAGCTACGTGCAGTTGGCACAGGAGAAGAGTTGAGGTGTGGAGCACATTGGCCATGGTCATATTAAATTACAATGTGAGGACACAGGTGGCGTACCCTTACTCCTGTCCCTTTTGTGTTGTGGTGTAAAAGGGTAGAGTACTTTGGGAAATGATTTTAGAGCAGAGTGATTCTAGAGATAAGGTCCCACATAGGAGATTTGTGGGGAAAATTAGGGCACATGGTATTGGGGGTAGAGTGCAGACATGGATAGAAAAGTGGTTGGCAAACAGGAAACAAAGAATAGGGATTAACGGGTCCCTTTCAGAATGGCAGGCAGTGACTAGTGGGGTACCGCAAGGCTCGGTGCTAGGACCGCAGCTATTTACAATATACATCAATGATTTGGATAAAGGGATTCAAAGTAACATTAGCAAATTTGCAGATGACACAAAGCTGGATGGCAGTGTGAACTGTGAGGAGGTTGATATGAGAATGCAGGGTGACCTGGACAGGTTGGGGGAGTGGGCAGATGCATGGCAGATGAAGTTTAATGCGGATAAATATGACGTTATCCACTTTGGAAGCAAAAACAAGAAGGCAGATTACTATCTAAATGGCGTCAAGTTGGGAAAAGGGGAAGTACAACGGGATCTGCGGGTCCTTGTACATCAGTCTATGAAAGTAAGCATGCAGATACAGCAGGCAGTGAAGAAAGCGAATGGCATGTTGGCCTTTATAACAAGAGGAATCGAATATAGGAGCAAATAGGTCCTTCTGCAGTTGTACAGAGCCCCTAGTGAGACCACACCTGGAGTATTGTGTGCAATTTCGGTCCCCTAATTTGAGGAAGGAGATTCTTCCTATTGAGGGAGTGCAGCGTAGGTTTACAAGGTTAATTCCCGGGATGACGTGACTGTCACATGCTGAGAGAATGGAGCAGCTGGGCTTGTACACTCTGGAGTGTAGAAGGATGAGAGGGTATCTCACTGAAACATATAAGATTGTTAAGGGTTTGGACACGCTAGAGGCAGGAAACATGTTCCTGATGTTGTCCAGAATCAGGGGCCACAGTTTAAGAATGAGGAGTAAGCCATTTAGAGACGAGGAAACACTTTTTCTCACAGTTAGTGGTAAGTTGATGGATCTCTCTCCCTCGGAGAGCGGTGGGGGCAGGTTCTCTGGATGCTTTCAAGAGAGAGCTAGAGAGGGCTCATAAAAAATAGCGGATTCATGGATATGGGGAGAAGGCAGGAACGGGGTACTGATTGGGAATGATCAACCATGATCACATTGAATGGCGGTTCTGGCTCGAAGGGCCAAATGGCCGACTCCTGCACCTATTGTCTATAGAGCAACCAGGTCTGGAGGATCTAATTTCAAGGAGATAAAGGTGAGATTTTAATAAGTAAGGCAAGACAAAACAAACACCCCCTTCCAGTCCCAGGTCCCTCTCTCACCTCAGCCTTTCTTGCATTTGTTGCTCAAAGATTCCCCGTGGCCTTTTGCAGACCTTCCTCTGTCTCTGACATGTAGAGCCCATTGTTTACGGTCCATCTGCCTGCTGTAACAAATGCGACATCAGTCAGGGGTGTGACGGGGAAATAAAATTTGACTGCTAGAACTTTAATGGATGTTGGAATAAAATGCAGCACCTCATCCACTTTAGTTTTTCCCCTCTCACATTAAAACTATAGACCCCAGCTTCAGAACCTCAACCTTGGGAAAAATGTACCTTCACCCGATCTGTGCTCTTGTGATTTTATAAACCTACGTAAGATCATCCCCTCAGCTCCTTCGCTCCATGGAAATCAATCCCAGCCTATCCAGCCTCTCCTTCTCACTCAAACCCTCCAATCCTGGTAATCAATGTTGCATCTTTTCCCGTTTACTGGCACCCTTCCTGCAGCAGGGTGACCAGATCTTTGGTCTCCATGACAGCGTCACGTAGGGCGGAGCTCGCGGTCAACCTCAGACACTCTCCACCGGCTCCGCGCATTCCATTCTCCAGGCTCCCATTCTCTCATCTTCAACATGGATGTCCAATCACTCTACACCTCCATCCCCCACCAGGATGGTCTCAATGCCCTCCGGTTCTTCCTCGACCAGAGGAGCAACCCATACCCGTCCACTGACACCCTCCTCCGCCTAGCAGAGTTGGTCCTTACCCTCAATAACTTCTCTTTTGACTCCTCCCATTTCCTCCAAACACAAGGCGTAGCTATGGGCACACGCATGGGCCCCAGCTACGCTTGCCTCTTTGTCGGGTATGTCGAACAATCCTTGTTCTCGGCGTACCAGGGCCCCATCCCCGACCTCTACCTCTGTTACATCGACGACTGCTTTGTTGTCACTTCCTGCACCCACACACAACCGACTGACTTCATCCATTTCACCACCAACTTCCATCCGGCACTCAAATACACTTGGACCATTTCCGACATTTCCCAACCATTCCTTGACCTCACCATCTCTATTTCAGATGATACACTCCTTACCGACACCCACTACAAGCCAACTGACTCCCACAGCTACCTGGACTACTCTTCCTCCCACCCTGCTTCCTGTAAGGACTCCATTCCCTATTCCCAATTCCTCCGTCCACGCCGCATCTGCTCCCAGGATGAGGTGTTCCACACCAGGTCATCACAAATGTCCTCATTCTTCAGAGAACGGGGATTCCCCTCCCCCACTATAGATGAGGCACGCACCAGGGTCTCCTCCATACCCCGCAACACTGCCCTCTCTCCCCATTCCCCCACTCGCAACAAGGGCAGAGTCCCCCAGTCCTCACCTTTCACCCCACCAGCCGGCACACACAACACATACTCCTCCGCCAGTTTCGCCACCTCCAACGTGACCCCTACACTCACCACATCTTCCCATCTCCCCCCATCTGCCTTCTGCAAAGACCACTCCCTCCGCAACTCCCTTGTCAATTCTTCCCTCCCCTCCCGCTCCACCCCTTCCCCAGGCACTTTCCCTTCCAACCACAAGAGATGCTACACTTGTCGCTTCACCTCCCCCATCCACTCCTTTCAGGGACCCAAGCAGTCCTTCCAAGTCCGACAGAGGTTCACCTGCACCTCCTCCAACCTCATCTGCTGCATCCGCTGCTCCAGATGCCAGCTGATCTATATCAGTGAGACCAAGCGGAGGCTGGGCGATCGTTTCGCCGAACACCTCCGCTCGGTCCGCAATAACCAACCCGACCTCCCGGTGGCTCAGCACTTCAACTCCCCCTCCCATTCCGTATCCGACCCGTCGGTCCTGGGCCTCCTCCACGGCCAGAGTGAGCAACACCGCAAGTTGGAGGAACAGCACCTCATATTCCGCTTGGGGAGTCTGCATCCTCTGGGCTTGAACATTGAATTTTCTCAATTCTGTTAACCCTGGCTGTCTCCTCCCCTTCCCACCTCTCCCTCAGCCCTCTGGCCCTGGCATTCCCTCTCTCTCTATCTCTCCCCCACCCAAGTCGCACTAGCTTCTCATTTTCACACCACAAACAGCTTACAATGGCCTGTTTCCTTTATCATCGATACTTTTTTGCATATCTTACATTCATTGTCCTTTATCTCTCCACATCACCGTCTATATCTCTCGTTTCCCTGATCCCTAACCAGTCTGAAGAAGGGTCTCGACCCGAAACGTCACCTCTCTCCTTCGCTCCTTAGATGCTGCTGCAGCCGCTGAGTTTCTCCAGCCCTTTGTGGACCCTCGCGGTCAACCTGACGGCGTGACGTAGGGCGGGGCTAGCGGTCAACCTGACGGCGTGACGTAGGGCGGGGCTAGCGGTCTCCATGGCGGCGTTACGTAGGGCGGGGCTAGCGGTCTCCATGGCGGCGTTACGTAGGGCTGGGCCAGAGGTCAACCTGACGGCGTGACGTAGGGCGGGGCTAGCGGTCAACCTGACGGCGTGACGTAGGGCGGGGCTAGCGGTCTCCAAGACGCCGTTACGTAGGGCGGGGCTAGCGGTCTCCATGGCGGCGTTACGTAAGGCGGGGCTAGCGGTCAACCTGACGGCGTGACGTAGGGCGGGGCTAGCGGTCAACCTGACGGCGTGACGTAGGGCGGGGCTAGCGGTCTCCTTGACTGCGTTACGTAGGGCGGGGCTAGCGGTCTCCTTGACTGCGTTACGTAGGGCGGGGCTAGCGGTCTCCTTGACTGCGTTACGTAGGGCGGGGCTAGCGGTCTCCTTGACTGCGTTACGTAGGGCGGGGCTAGCGGTCAACCTGACGGCGTTACGTAGGGCGGGGCTAGCGGTCTCCATGGCGGCGTTACGTAGCGCTGGGCCAGAGGTCAACCTGACGGCCTTACGTAGGGCGGGGCTGGCGGTCTCCAAGACGCCGTTACGTAGGGCGGGGCTAGCGGTCAACCTGACGGCCTTACGTAGGGCGGGGCTAGCGGTCAACCTGACGGCCTTACGGAGGGCGGGGCTAGCGGTCTCCAAGACGCCGTTACGTAGGGCGGGGCTAGCGGTCAACCTGACGGCCTTACGTAGGGCGGGGCTAGCGGTCTCCTTGACGGCGTTACGTAGGGCGGGGCTAGCGGTCTCCATGGCGGCGTTACGTAGGGCGGGGCTAGCGGTCAACCTGACGGCGTGACGTAGGGCGGGGCTAGCGGTCTCCATGGCGGCGTTACGTAGGGCTGGGCCAGAGGTCAACCTGACGGCCTTACGTAGGGCGGGGCTAGCGGTCTCCAAGACGCCGTTACGTAGGGCGCGGCTATCGGTCTCCATTACGGCGTGACGTAGGGCGGGGCTAGCGGTCTCCATGGCGGCGTTACGTAGGGCGGAGCTCGTGGTCAAACTGACGGCGTGACGTAGGTCGGGGCTCGCGCTCCACCTGACGGCGTGACGGAGCGCGCCCCGCTCCACCTGACGCCGGCACAAAGGGCGCAGCTCACGGCGGAACTTACAAAGGGGCTCGCGATCTCCCTGACGGCGTGACGTAATCAGGGGGTCGCGGTCCGTCTGACCACGAGACATGAAGGGAATCCCACGGGCTACTTGACGCGTGACGTACAGGGAATCCCACGGGCTACCTGACGCGTGACGTACAGGGAATCCCACGGGCTACCTGACGCGTGACGTTCAGGGGAATCCCACGGAGAGCCCGGCCTGGGCTGGGGGCTGAAGGCGGAGTCTGGGACCGAATGTCCATCAAAGAGCGGGGCTCTGTTCCCGGGGAGGGTCTTCGTTGCTCAGAGAGAGCGGGGGCAGTGTGGAGAGGGGACCGCTCCTCCGGCCGAGTGTCCACAGGGTCCACATGTCCACCAGCGTGTTTTATTGCGGTGTCACAGCTCCACCAGCTGTGTGCACACGGGATCTCAGTGTTCACCAGTGATCTATATTCGGTGCCACAGCTCCATTAACTGTGTGTC
This sequence comes from Raja brachyura, assembly GCA_963514005.1. The sequence continues at coordinate 1,907,446 of OY740827.1, read as the reverse complement.
CACAGGGTCCTCATGTTCACCTATTGTTTTTTTATTCAATCATTTATAATAACATCTACAGTACGAAATAAATGGAAACAAAACCCACCACCACAATACAAGTCAAACAAATATACTAAAGAAACTATTATACATCACCATCCATATTAAGGATGCATTCTACCCCCTGCAATGTCCAGTGGTCCTGGAAATCCCCCATGGACCCCATTGAAAGCACATGGTCCCTTTCTTGTACCACCCGAGCGTGGAAGTAACGCAGGAAAAGGGGAAGGCAGCCGGCTGGGGCAGAGACGTCTTCAGCCTGGCGCTGTAACTCACGGATGGCCAGCTTCGCCAGGCTCAGGAGCAACACCTACTGTTTAAGTCAAAGTCAAAGTCAAAAGAGTTTATTGTCATTTGTCCCTGACAGGACAATGAAATTCTTTCTTTGCTTCAGCACAACAGAACATAGTAGGCATTGACTACAAAACAGATCAGTGTGTCCAGATACCATTATATACTTAAATACACACATTAATAAATAAATTGATAAAGTGCAAATAACAGATAAAGGGGTATTAATGTTCAGAGTTTTGTCCGAGCCCAGTTTACTGAAAATTGAACTGAATACCATTGGGTGTGTGGCTGCAGGGTGCAAATCTGACCCTGTGATCATGGGACCTCGGTAGATGCTGCAGGATCCTACAACCTCCCATGTGAGTGGATGGTGGACTTACTGTGTCAGTGGGTGGATGGACATAGAAGCTGAGTTTTCCACGACCGCCCATCTCCCGGAAATCTCTCAGCCGCAGCCGCTGGCCAGCTGCAGGGTCCTGGGGTCTAGGTGATGCCTGCACTGAGCTGACAACACTTGCTGGGGAATGGCCAAGGGATCTGACATCCTGGTGACTGGGAGTGGCTGGAAGGCCTGAGGGTGAATAAGTCACTTGGACCAGATATACCACAACCTAGAGTTCTGAAAGAGGTAGCTGTAGAGATTTTGCAGACATTAGTAGTGATCTTTCAAGAATCACTAGAGTCAGGAATGGTTCCAGAGAACTGGAAAATCACAAATAAATCTCCACTTTTTAAGATAGGAGCAAATCAAAAGAAAGGAAATTAATGCTGGCTGGAATGACTTCAGCGGTTGGTAAGTCAATTACTAATGATGATTTGGGGTACTTGGGAGCACATTATAGAATGGGACGAAGACAGCGTGGTTTTGTTAAGGGAAGATCTTGCCTGTCAAATATGTTGGAATTCCTTTAGGAAGTAACATGCAGGATAGAAACAAAAAGTCAGTGAAAATTGTTAACTTGGATTTTCAGAAGCCTTTGACAAGGTTGGCTGACACAAGCAAATGGCATGCTGGCCTTCCTAGCTAGAGGATTTCAGTATAGGAGCAATGAGATCCTGCTGCAGTTATACAGGACCCTGGTGGGACCACACCTGGGGCATTGGATGCAGTTTTGGTCTCCTAATTTGAGGAAGGATATTCTTGCTATTCAGGGAGTGCAGCGTAGATTCACCATGTTAATTCCCTGCATGGCGGGACTGACACATTATGAAAGAATGGGTCGACCTGGCTTATATTCACAGTAATTTAGAAGAATGAGAGGGGATCTTATAGAAACATATGCGGTGGTAGATTGCAGCCTTTGCGTGGTCCACCCTGTTTTGATGAATGCATTCAACCCAGCGTGCACAATCAAATAAGATCAAATAGAACAAGTTGTCCAACAACTTTAGGCCTGTGCACGCCATACGCAAGAAGAAGAAGAAGAAGATAGAAACATGTTAAATTTTTCATAGATTAGTCAGGATAGATGCAGGAAAATGTTTTCCCAATGTTATGGGAATCCAGAACGTAGGGTCACAGTTTAAGAATAAGGGGTAGGCCATTTATGAATGAGATGAGGAAAAAGTTTTCACCCAGAGAGTTGTGAATCTGTGGAATTATCTGCCACAGAAGACAGTGCAGGCCAATTCACTGAATGGTTTCAAGAGAGAGTTAGATATAGCTCTTAGGGCTAACGTGATCAAGGGATATGGGAGAACGCAGGAAAGGGGTACTGATTTTGGATGATCATATTGAATGGGGGTGCTGGCAAGAAGGGCCGAAAGGCCTACTCCTGCATGTTTGTCTATGTTTCTGTTTCTGCTTGGCTGCCGGTGACTAGTGGTGTTTCCATGGGATGGCGGGACTGACAATTGATGAAAGAATGGGGAGAACGCAGGAACGGGGTACTGATTTTGGATGATCATATTGAATGGGGGTGCTGGCAAGAAGGGTGGGCAAACAGTGGTAAATGCAAGACAGCCAAGCGAAGTGTACAGCCATGCACTTTGGTAGAAGAAATAAAGGCATTGACTATTTTCTAAACATAGACTATTTCAAGAGGGCTAGAATACAAAAACAGGGATGCAATGCTAAGGTTCTATAAGCCGCTGGTCAGACCAGTCAGGAGTATTGTGAGCAAATTTGAGCACCATATCTGAGGAAGGATGTGCTGGTTCTGGAGAGTGGGTTAACATATGATGAGCACTGGGCCCGTACTTGCTGGGTGAGGGGTAACCTCATTGAAAATTACCAAATAGGGAAAGGCTAGGATAGAGTTGATGTGGAGAGGATGTTTTCGCTCGTAGGAGAGTCCAGCACTAGAGGTCATAGTCTCAGTGTTAAAGGATGACCCTCTGGGAACGAAATGCGGAGGAATCTCTTCAGTCAGAGAGTGATGAATCTGTGGAATTCTTTGCCACAGAAAGCTGGGGGGAGGGGGGTGGGGGCACGTCAATGACTATTTTTAAGGCAGAGATTGATAAATTCTTGATTAGTATGGGTGTCAAGGGTTATGGGGAAAAGGCATGAGAATAGTAAGATTGAACGAGAACTTACCAGTTCGAAGGTTGATCTTTATTTCATGAGGAGTTGCGGTGAGGGATTTCGTGAAGAGCCCGCCGGCACGCATGCGCGACATTCTTCAAAGTAGCGGTGTGGAATCACAGAAACAACAACAGAAATGACTTGGCATAGTAAGATTGAAGAGACTCTAGAAGAGAACCGCTGGAAGGAGGCTTCGTACGCCATCCTACTGTGGCAAGAACATGGTCCATGGGCACCTCCATGACCCTTGCCTCCGACGTTGATGCATGCCCTGGTGGAATGGGATTTGAAGATATTAGTGTCAACACGTGACTTACCCAAGACGATCCTGAGCCACCTGGATATCGTCTGGACCGTCACTCTATGGTGAGGGTTCTCCATTCCTTCAGTTTTCTCGTCACTTTCACAAAGTGACGGATATGGGCGGCTAAACATAGCCGTGCATCAGCGGGGTATGCCAGGAACTTCAGCTGCAGCCCTGTGAACCCAGGTCTATGCTGCTTGAGTAGCTCGTCTATGACGAAGACTACTGCCGCAGGGGTAGAGATCATCCTGTCAATCTGGATTTTGCGGAGTGTCTGTACCCTCTGTGCTGAAGTCAGTGCCAGTAACATCACCAGCTTCAGGGTGAGTTTGTCCAGTTCCAGGCCCTCCATGGGCGACCACGTCCTGAGCAGGGTGAGTATTTCCCCGATATCCCAGGTGATATTATAGCGTGGTCTGGGCGGATTCGAATTGAATATTTCCCGCATGAGTCTGGACACCAGCCTGTTGGATCCTACCTTAACACTGAGGTAGAATGACAGCGCACTTGAGGCGCTGCTGATGACACTGTAGCTCAGGTGCTCATTATGATGCAACCCCGTCAGAATTCCAATACGTCGGTTATGGTTACAGCGTCGTAGGTAATATGGGAGCGGCCGCAGTAGGTTTCCCATTTCCGGATGTGAGAGAGATATTGCCGCCTGGTGAACTCCCAGCATGACGCTCCGATGGTATCCATGGTTCTAGATGATATGCCATACCGCAGTAATGGCCTGTGCAGAACCTCCAAGCCAACAAGTTTAGATGACTGTGGCAGGGATGTGGTCCCCCTGAGACAGGGTGTGTACCAATTATGGGCAACCCTCGAAGAGGACCCAAGGTCGACTGATCATATCAAGGACCACAGGATACCATGGCTGCGTAGGCCAGTCGGGTATGATAAGAATGCCCTTAGCAGCATTGGTCTGGATTACCCGCAACACCCGACTGGTGAGGCAAAATGGAGGAAAGGCATAGAAACCCATTTCCCTCAGTCCAGCGAGACGCATCCACCGGCATTTCCCCAGGATCGGGTCCCACAAACGTATGTTGGTACCTGATGGTTCAACCGTGACGCAAAGAGGTCGATATCCGGTTCACCAAAGTGGGCAGTAATTTTAGCGGATATGTGGAGATTCATCACCCACTTGATGTGGTCATAGAGTTTGCGTGACCTGATGTCCGCCACTGTATAGAGCTCACCTGGAAAACAGGTAGCTGAAATCCAAATAGTGCGTCGAACACACCAGAGCCAAATTGTATTTGTCAATTCATCACATGAAAGTGACCTGGTACCGCCCATATGGTTGAGATAGGCCACCTCAGTGGTATTATTCATTTGGAGACAGACATGAGCATCAGTAAAGCTAGAACAAGAAGCTCGAAGTCCGTGAAATGCTCCCAGCATCTCCAAATAGTTTATCCCTTGTGACAACAAGAAGGTAAATTCAAGGGTGTCCCATCTGCCCTCACAACGGGAGCAGTTGTCCATAGCACCCCGGACATGGGAGCTTGCGTCTGTTTGTAAGTATACCATCGGATTGGCCAAAATGATGGATTTAGTTGAGACATAAATATTGTCAATCCTCCATTGTAACGCAATCTGTGCCGTGCAAGGCAGCTGCAGTGGTCGATGGAAATGTCTAGCGTTCAGTTTTAACACCGAGACCTTGGCGCTCTGCAAATTTGAAAACGCCAAGGCCCGTTTTGGGCAGCTGGAAAACCGCTACAATCTTGCCAATCACCGTAGTAGTTTGTTGAATTGATGGTATACTGGCCCAGACTAGGCCCTAGCATAGTTGGGTGGCCCTCACGTGATTGGAATCCACCATAACCCCAGATACCCTTAACCTGTGAAGGGCAGGACGTTGATTTATCTGGATGGGTAATGAACCCCATTTGCTGAAAAATGTCCACGGGCTGAAACTGCCAGTTCGGCTGATTCCCAATAATTAGGATATCACCTAGACAGGCCAACACTATGTGGTTTTGTCTCCTAGTGTAGCCAGTATTGATTGGAGCAATTTAGAAATAATCTAGGAGTGTGTAAGCCCATTTGGCAAAGCTCTGTAGAGCCAGAGCTGATCCATGCAGATAAATGGCAAGAACCTCCTGTGGCATTTCTGAATGGATACTGAATAGCATGCATCTTTAATTAATGCATGCCACAAAGCAGCCCCCAGAACCCAAGAACTTGGATGTCTGGAACGTTTCCAGTTTGAAATGGGTATATTCTACAAAAGTATTCAAATGGTGCAAATGAAAAAATAAGTCGACATCCTCCATCCCTCCTTGTGACTGTAAATTTTTCAGCCTAGCCTACTGCCACTTTTTGCTGGACAGTGTAAATTTCGGATCTGCATATGCTGGGATGGAGGGATGTCACCATTGATGAAATTCAATCGCATGGCCTTGAATACTTTGTAAGATAAACTCATCAGACGTGATGGGACCGCATGCCCCCGGAAAGAGCCGTAGTTCCCCATCAACATGTGAAGTTCAACATGCAGGGGCACGAAATCCAGACCACCTTACCGTCATGGTTATCGGCGGCCCTCGAGATGCATGGCCGTATGTGGAGGTGCTGGATTCTGAAAATTGAGGCGGAGCTGGAGCGGAGGCCCTTGCTGGCCTAATGGCAGGGCCTTCCTGGTCGAGAGATGTGTCCACATGAGTTCCACCATCGTAGCGTGGTCATCCCGCTCCTGGACTCTCTTGGGGAGGTCTTCCCCGAAAATGTTTTATTCTGTTGCAGGAGGAGCTCCAACATCCGCTCCATCCTGGCCAATACGCCCCTCGGCCTTAGAACTCGGGCGGACGGAGTCCTCATGTTCTGCTGAACTGCTGGGGCTTCGTCCATCGATCCGCACCTCGTCGAGGTGAACCCGGTGCCGGAAGCTGTCGCCGGCAGCCGCTGCAGCGAAGCTGAGCGATTCCCGCGCGGGAGGTACACTCAAACGCCTCCTCGGCGGAGCTTGATCCCGCTGCCCCGGAGGGCAAAAGCGGCGGGGAGTCAGCACCTGACTTAGCATGGAGACCCGACGCCCGCGCGGGCTTGCCGGCTGCCCACATCATGGACCTTGCCGACTCATGGTCTCGTCCTCCCATCCATGGGGGACTCGGCGACCGTGGCGTATGGGCTCGTTGAAGGGAGGAGCAGTTCGCTGGGCTTTGTGTCTGGCTTTAAGGCCACCAATAGGACCTCCTCCTGGAGCTGACGGTTCTCAGCTCCTGCTGACGATGGTGAAACCTCCCTGTGCCTACTGGAGCTGGATGGTTCCTCCCGATGATTCTGCTCCAGTAGCCGCGTCATGCGGCCATACGCCCTTCACCCTGAACACTCGGGTGGTCGGAGTCCTCCGGCTCAGAAAGATTGCCGGGGCTCCTGTCATCGGCCCGCACCTCGTCGAGGTGATCTCGGTGCCGGTAGATGTCGCTGCCAGCGCCGAAGCGAAACCGCGCGATTCCCGCGCGGGAGATGTGTTCAACCGCCTCCGTTTAGCGGGAGCGGAAGCCGCTGCCACGAAGGGCAAAAGCGGCTGGGAGTCGGCTCCAGCAGAAGCATGCAGATCCAACGCCCGCGCGGGCTTGCCGGCTGCCCACATCGTGGACCTTGCCGACGCATGGTCTCGTCCCCCCCATCCATGGGGGACTCGGCGACCGAGGCGGGACCGTACCCAAGCCCCCCGTCCTGGTGGGGTTTGGGGGTTGGATGCTAGACCTCACCATAGACCTGGGTCCCGCCTGTGAACCAGCCCGCAACTCGGCGGCAGGTAATGCCTTAGCCCCAGAAGGGTTAGGCTTGTGAGCTCCTTCCCTCCCCCTACTCGGAGGGCGGAGGGAGAAGGGCCGTGCAGCAGAACGCGAGCCCTGGCCCAGGTCGCCCAACGCGCCCGTTGGCGACCCCGATATGGACAACAGGGTTTACCTGCTCCTTGAGCACTGGAGCTCCTGCTCCTCGAATCAGAACTGGAGCTCCTGCTCCTCGAATCAGCACTGGAGCTCCTGCTCCTCGAATCAGCACTGGAGCTCCTGCTCCTCGAATCAGCACTGGAGCTCCTGCTCCTCGAATCAGCACTGGAGCTCCTGCTCCTCGAATCAGCACTGGAGCTCCTGCATAGCGGCAGGTCGGGCCCTGTAACAACAGGGCTCCCCGACATCCACGCCTATTTCCCGGCCACGTACCTGTAGGGAGAGAACACAATACACACCCGCCACAACAGGACACCAACTCCCACTGGAGCTCCGGTGTATCGGCGGGTCGGGCCCTGTACCAACAGGGCTCCCCGACTACCACGCCTATTTCCCGGCCCGACTCGCAGGTGAGCCGCTGAGGCGGGCTCCGGGATAAGTGGCCGGCGACTCCAATCCACGTTCCTGTAGGGAGAGAACACACTGTCCCCCCCCCCCCCCAAAAGAAAACACCAACTCTAGGGGGCTTAGCCTTACCTGAGTCGGCCCTCTGAAGGGCTGGTCGGGAGCCGCGCTCCCCACCAGCCGTCGGCAGCAATGCGTTGCGACGATATGTCGCGCATGCGTGCCGGCGGGCTCTTCACGAAGTCACTCACGTGACTCCGAAATGAAATAAGGTTAGAAGGGAGAGATAGATCAGCCATGATTGATTTGTGGAGTCCTTTTCTAATTTTATATGTTTCTATAAGATCCCCCCTCAACCTTCTAAACGCCAGTGAATACAAGCCTAGTCTTTTCAATCTTTCTTCATATGACAGGCCTGCCATCCCAGGGATCAATCTCATGAATCAACGCTGCACTGCCTCTGATGGGCTGATGGGCCAAATGGCTTAATTGTGCTCCTATCGCTTATGACCTTACGATCTAATCGGAGGTTCAAATGGACTTGAAAGTGATGATGCAAGATTCCCAAAAGGTTCATTTGAAGTTTGAGTCGATAGCAAGGAAAGCACATAAAATGGCAGCATTCATGAAGTAAGGCGGCAGAATTTCTTCCTTATAGCACGTACCGCCAGACACCCAGGTTCAATCCCAACTACGGGTGCTGTCTGTACAGAGTTTGTACATTCTCCCAATGACCATGCGAGTTTTCTCTGAGACCTTCGATTTCCACCCACATTCCAAAGGAACACAGGTTTGTAAGTTAATTGGCTTGATATAAATGTAAACATATTGACCCTCGAGTGTGTAGGATAGTGTTAATGTGTGGGGATCACTGGACGGTGAGGACTCGGTGGGCCGAAGTATCTATTTCTGCACTGTATCTCTAAACTAAAACTAAACTAAACAAACAGGAATAGAATACAAAAGCAAGGATGTAAATACTAAATCTATATAAGGTGCTGGTCAGGCCACAATTTGAATATTGTGAGCAGATTTGAGACCCGTTATCTGAGGAAGGATGTGCTAGTTTTGGAGAGGATCCAAAGGTTTACAAGAATGGAAGGTTTACGAGAATGATCCCTGTGAGGATTGGGTTAATGTATGAGCAGCTTTTGATGGCTCTGGGTCTGTACTTGCTGGAGTTTAGGATGAATGAGGGGTGGAGGGGGGCACTCATTGAAACCTTCCTAATAATGATAGGCCTGGATAGTGGATGTGGAGAGGATGTTTCCAGTAATAGGAGAGTCTGGGACCAGAGGGTGCAGCCCGAGAATAAAATATCTTAACTTGAGAATAGAGATGAAGAGGAATTGCTTCAGCTAGGGGATGTTGATTGTTAGGGCGGTGGGGGGTGTGTGTGGGTGGTGGGGTGTGGATGGGTGTGTGTGTGGGCGGGGGGAGTCAGCACGGGGGCTTGTGGGGGGGAGGGATGTGTTCATGGGGGGGTTGATGGGGATGGGTTGTATCCGGGAGCGGGGTGTGTGGGCGTGGAGCGGCAGGGGGGAGGAGTGGGGGGGGGGGGGGGTGAGCTCGGAGAAAAGATAGGGGAAGAGCCATGGGGAGAAGGGGGCATTAGGGGGGAGGGGGGAGGGGGAGGGGAGGAGCAGGCGAGGGGAACCAGAGGGATAGTGGCTGGAATTGTCGGTGCGATAGGCACTCACAGTGGGCCCTGCTCGCTGGTCGTTCTCCTTTCCGTTTGGTGACATCGGTGACATCACCAGCTCCGGGCTGGGCTGGGTCTCCGATCCCAGGCTGGGTCTTCGACGCTGGGCTGGGTCGGGTTAGGTCTCCGTCGCTGGGCTGCGCTGCTTGGGGCCGGGCTGCTTGGGGCTGGGCTGCTTGGGGCCGGGCTGCTTGGGACTGTGCTGCTTGGGGCCGGGCTGCTTGGGGCCGGGCTGCTTGGGGCCGGGCTGCTTGGGGCCGGGCAGCTTGGGGCTGTGCTGCTTGAGGCCGGGCTGCTTGGGGCCGGGCTGCTTGGGGCTGGGCAGCTTGGGGCTGTGCTGCTTGGGGCTGTGCTGCTTGGGGCCGGGCTGCTTGGGGCTGGGCTGCTTGGGGCCGGGCTGCTTGGGGCCGGGCTGCTTGGGGCCGGGCAGCTTGGGACTGTGCTGCTTGGGGCCGGGCTGCTTGGTGCCGGGCTGCTTGGGGGGCCGGGCTGCTGGGGGCCGGGCTGCTGGGGGCCGGGCTGCTGGGGGCCGGGCTGCTGGGGGCCGGGCTGCTTGGGGGGCTGGGCTGCTTCGGGCCGGGCTGCTTCGGGCCGGGCTGCTTGGGGGGCTGGGCTGCTTGGGGGGCTGGGCTGCTTGGGGCCGGGCTGCTTGTGGCTGGGCTGCTTGGGGCCGGGCTGCTTCGGGTCGCTTCGGGTTCCTCTGAAAATTGTGTCCAGTTGGAAACCTCCGCCGACCATCCTGAGCTCCAGCAAAGATGCGATCGCGCAGGAAGGGGCGGACCGTCCCGGGGAGTGACAGGAGTAGAGACTAATCCATGTGGCGCTGACTGACAGGAGAAGTGATCGATCTGCGCACTCGCGGTTTTTAAGATTTTTTGACTTTTACGACATTCAACCGATCAGAAGAAAACTTGGTACACTCGCAGCACAGGAGAACGGTGAGTGAACTGGTGAAAAATTGTAGAGATAGATAGATAGATAGATAGATAGATAGATAGATAGATAGATAGATAGATAGATAGATAGATAGATAGATAGATAGATAGATAGATAGATAGATAGATAGATAGATAGATAGATAGATAGATAGATAGATAGATAGATAGATAGATAGATAGATAGATAGATAGATGATTTAATAAGGGTTTGGACACGCTAACGGCATGAAACATGTTCCCGATATTGGGGGAATCCAGAACCGGGGGCCGCAGTTTGAGAACAAGGGATAAGCCATTTAGAATGGAGATGAGGAAAAACCTTTTTACACAGAGGGATGGGAACCTGTGGAATTCTCTGCCTCAGGAAGCAGTGGAGGCCAATTCTCTGGATGCTTACAAGAGAGAGTTAGATAGAGCTCTTAAAGATAGCGGAGTCAGGGGATATGGGAAGAAGGCAGGAACGGGGTACGGATAGTGGATGATCAGCCATGATCACAGTGTGTGGCGGTGCTCGAAGGGCCGAATGGCCTGCTCCTGTTGTCTATTGTCCATTGTCTATTGCTACATTCTGTGAATAATAGGTTTGCTCTAGAACTGTAAGCAACATGGAACTAAAGACGCAGAACGGTGCTCCTCTAGTTCAGGTTGTGTTTTAGTCCCACGATCCTGGTGTTTGACACAAGGCAGAGAGTGGGGAGGGTCTATCGGGGTGGGAGGTGGGATCTCCCTCTTGGTTTGCACCTGGGCCTGACCAAGATGCCATTCGTGGGTCCCCCCCTCCCGATCCCGCCCCTCCCCCCTCACACCCCGACGCCTCCACCCCTTCCCCTCCTGCCCCTTCTCGGCCACCCTCCAACCTCCTGCACCCGCCTATGCCCCCGCCCCCAAGGTTCCTGAACCTGGACGTTACAGTTTTCAGGCTCACGTACCTTCTTCCTGATGGCAATGGTGAAATGAGTGAGTGTCTCAGGAAGTAGAATGGTGGATGTGCCTTCTTTATAATTGCATCGGTGTGCTGGGTACATGAAAGATCTTCAGAAATACGCACGCCCAGGAACTTGACGTTTTTGACCCTCTTCACCATCGTCCCATTGATGTGAAACATAGAAACATAGAAACATAGAAATTAGGTGCAGGAGTAGGCCATTTGGCCCTTCGAACCTGCACCGCCATTCAATATGATCATGGCTGATCATCCAACTCAGTATCCCGTACCTACCTCTCCATACCCTCTGATCCCCTTAGCCACAAGGGCCACATCTAACTCCCTCTTAAATATAGCCAATGAACTGGCCTCAACTACCCTCTGTGGCAGAGAGTTCCAGAGACCCACCACTCTCTGTGTGAAAAAAGTCCTTCTCATCTCGGTCCTAAAGGACTTCCCCCTTATCCTTAAGCTGTGACCCCTTGTCCTGGACCTCCCCAACATCAGGAACAATCTTCCTGCATCTAGCCTGTCCAACCCCTCAAGAATTTTGTAAGTTTATATAAGATCGTCTCTCAATCTCCTAAACTCTGGAGAGTATAAACCGAGGCTATGCAGTCTTTGTTCATAAGACAGTCCTGACATCCCAGGAATCAGTCTGGTGAACCTTCTCTGCACTCCCTCTATGGCAATAATGTCCTTCCTCAGATTTGGAGACCAGAACTGTACGCAATACTCCAGGTGTGGTCTCACCAAGACCCTATACAACTGCAGTAGAACCTCCCTGCTCCTATACTCAAATCCTTTTGCTATGGAAGCTAACATACCATTTGTTTTCTTCACTGCCTGCTGCACCTGCATGACTACTTTCAATGACTGGTGTACCATGACACACAGGTCACGCTGCATCTCCTCTTTTCCTAATCGGCCTCCATTTAGATAATAGTCTGTTTTCCTATTTTTGCCACCAAAGTGGATAACCTCACATTTATCCACATTATACTGCATCTGCCAAACATTTGCCCACTCACCCAGCCTATCCAAGTCACCTTGCAGTCTCCTATCATCCTCCTCACAGCTAACACTGCCCCCCCAGCTTAGTGTCACCCGCAAACTTGGAGATATTGCCTTCAATTCCCTGATCCAGATCATTAATGTATATTGTAAATATCTGGGGTCCCAGGACTGAGCCTTGCGGTACCCCACTAGTCACTGCTTGCCATTGTGAAAACGACCCGTTTACTCCTACTCTTTGCTTCCTGTTTGCCAGCCAGTATGCTTTAAGTTTATATACTAATCTCTTATGGGACCTTGTCGAAAGCCTTCTGGAAGTCCAGATACACCACATCCACTGGTTCTCCCCTATCCATGCTACTAGTTACATCCTCGAAAAATTCCACAAGATTTGTCAGACATGATTTACCTTTTGTAAATCCATGCTGACTTTGTCCAATGATTTCACCACTTTCCAAATGTGCTGCTATCCCATCTTTAATAACTGACTCTAGCAGTTTCCCCACTACCGATGTTAGACTAACTGGTCTGTAATTCCCCATTTTCTATCTCCCCCCGTTCTTAAAAAGAGGGGTTACGTTTGCTACCCTCCAATCCTCAGGAACTACTCCAGAATCTAAAGAGTTTTGAAAGATTATCACTAATGCATCCACTATTTCCGGATCTACTTCCTTAAGTACTCTGGGATGCAACCTATCTGGCCCCGTGCATTTATCGGCCTTTAATCCATTCAATTTACCCAACACCACTTCCCGACTAACCTGGATTTCACTCAAGTCCTCATTTGACCCGCGGTCCCCTGCTATTTCCGGCAGATTATTTTGTCTTCCTTAGTGAAGACGGAACCAAAGTAGTTATTCAATTGGTCCGCCATATCCTTGTTCCCCATGATCAACTCACTTGTTTCTGACTGCAAGGGACATACATTTGTTTTAACTAATCTCTTTCTCTTCACATATCTATAAAAACTTTTGCAGTCAGTTTTTATGTTCCCTGCCAGTTTTCCTTCATTATCTATTTTTCCTTTCCTAATCAAGCCCTTTGTCCTCCTCTGCTGGTCTCTGAATTTCTCCCAATCCTCTGGTATGCTGCTTTTTCTGGCTACTTTGTACGCATCATCCTTTGCTTTGATACTATCCCTGATTTCCCTTGTTATCCACAGATGCACTACCTTCCCTGATCTATTCTTTTGCCAAACTGGGATGAACAATTTTTGTAGTTCATCCATGCAGTCTTTAAATGTCTTCCATTGCGTATCCACCATCAACCCTTTTAGAATTGATTGCCAGTCAATCTTGGCCAATTCACGTCTCATACCCTCAAAGTTACCTTTCCTTAAGTTCAGAACCATTGTTTCTGAATTAACAATGTCACTCTCCATCCTAATGGAGAACTCGACCATATTATGGTCACTCTTGCCCAAGGGGCACGCACAATAAGACTGCTAACTAACCCTTCCTCATTACTCAATACCCAGTCTAAAATAGCCTGCTCTCTCGCTGGTTCCTCTACATGTTGATTTAGATAACTATCCCGCATACTTTCCAAAAAATCCTCTTCCTCAGCGCCCCTGCCAATTTGATTCACCCAATCTATATGTAGATTGAAGTCACCCATTATAACTGTTTTGCCTTTGTCGCACGCATTTCTAATTTCCTGTTTGATACCATCACCAACTTCACTACTACTGTTAGGTGGCCTGTACACAACTCACACTAGCGTTTTCTGCCCCTTAGTGTTTCGCAGCTCTACCTATACCGATTCCACATGCTCCAAGCTAATGTCCTTCCTTTCCATTGCGTTAATCTCCTCTCTAACCAGCAACGCTACCCCACCTCCTTTTCCTTTCTCTCTATCCCTCCTGAATATTGAATATCCCTGGATGTTCAGCTCCCAGCCTTGGTCACCCTGGAGCCATGTCTCCGTGATCCCAACTATATCATACTCATTAATAGCTATATGCACGTTCAACTCATCCACCTTATTACGAATACTCCATGCATTGAGACACAAAGCCTTCAGGCTTGTTTTTACAACGCTCTTACCCGTTATACAATTTTGTTGAGAAGTGGCCCTTTTTGATTTTTGCCCTGGTTTTGTCTGCCTGCCACTTTTACTTTTCACGTTGCTCCCTATAGCTTTCACCCTCGTTTTACATCCACCTGCCTCTCTGCCCTTGTACCCATCCCCCTGCCACATTAGTTTAAATCCTCCCCAACAGCACTAGCAAACACTCCCCCAAGGACATTGGTTCCATTCCAGCCCAGGTGCAGACCGTCCTTTTTGTACTGGTCCCACCTCCCCCAGAAATGGTTCCAGTGCCCTAAAAATTTGAATCCCTCCCCCTTGCACCATTTTTCAAGCCACGTATTCATCTGCAATATCCTCCTATTTCTACTCTGACTGGCCCGTGGTACTGGTAATAATCCAGAGATTATTACCTTTGAGGTCCTACTTTTAAGTTTATCTCCTAGCTCCCTAAATTCACCTTGTAGGACCTCATCCCTTTTTTTACCTATATCGTTGGTGCCAATATGCACCATGACAACTGGCTGTTCACCCAGGATCCTGTGAACAAAGTCCTACCAAAGTCCACAATCAGTTCCTTGGTCTTACTGATGTTGAGAGCCAGGTTGTTGGTCGACCTCACTTCTATACTCTGACTCGTCCCCATTCGTGATTCGTTCAACAACAGTGGTGTCGTCAGCGAACTTGATGATGGAGTTTGCACTATGTCCGGCTAAGCAATCATGGGTATAGAGTGAGTAAAGCAGGGGGCTGAGCAAGGAGCCTTGAGGAGATCCCGTGGTAATTGTTACTGAGGATGAAGTGTTTCTGCCAATTCAAATAGACTGGTCTGTGGATGAGGAAGTCGAGCATCCAATTACAGAGGGATGCGCAAGGACCCAGTTTGAGTTTGGTAACCTGCTTGGAAGGGATGATGGTATTAAACACCGAGCTTTAAGGGATGATGATATTAAACACCGAGCTGTAGTCTATGAACAATAGCCTGACGTAAGTGTTTTTATTGTCCAAGTGGTCCAGTGGTCCAGTGCGGAGTGGAGAGCCAGTGAAATTGCATCCTCCGTTGACCTGTTGTGGCGATATGTGAACTACAGTGGGTCGAGTTTCTTGTTGAGGTAGGAATTGATGTGCACCATAACCAACCTCTTAAAACACTTCATCACCACAGACATTAGTTCCACTGGTCGATAGTCATTGAGGTACATCACCTTACTCTTCTTGGGCACCGGTATTATTGATGCCCTCTTAAAGCAGGTGGGAACCTCAGACCTCACAAGTGAGAGATTGAAAATGTCAGCAAAAACTCAGGCCAGTTGGCCTGCACAGGTCTTGAGAATTCGACCGGGTACACCATCAGGTCCAAAGCTCCTTTAGAACAGAAAGTTCCACCACACAGTGGTACTTTTAGTTCACTCATGTTTTAGCTCGCTGGTGGCTCCTGTCGTCATCCAACATGTTGACAGAATTGGTCGCCCGACGTGTCACAGAGTGCATCGTGTTGTCGTTTCCCGGGATCACCACGAGGAGGCTTCTGTCATGAACCCCACCGTGGTATTGCGGGATGCACTTCACAGTGATAGGAGAACGGGCTTTGTTCTTTCTCCATATGATCTCTGTGTGACTTGACAAGTGTGCGATCATTTGATATCCCACAACTCCTCCTTCAATTGCAACTCCTCTCCAAGCTCAAAGATACCAGAAATCACACCGTCACATCAGTTACCACGTCAAAGATAGGCATCATCTGGGTGAATTGCAAAATGGAATTGAATTGAAACTCACCAACTGCTGGGTAAGCGCCACTCTGAGTCATGCCAATGTAATTGTGGGTTCCTGCCTGTTACTGAACCTTGTGTCTGGGGTGATCTACGTGCATTCACACAACATAAAAGGACCGTGTCGTTGTTGCGGATGTTTATATTCAGCAGTGCATTACCCATATGGTATTATTATTCCTTCTTGGTTGAGGCCCAGAACATTGTCCTTTGCTTTCAGAATCAATTTGAAATTGTTGATCTTCATCAAAGTAGTGCGTGTTTGTTCACGACGTTTAACTGATGTAACCCACATAATGGTGGGGGATGGAGGTGTAGAGTGACTGTACAAGTGAGTGAGTATCCAGCCACTCTACACCTCCATCCCACACCAGGAGTGTCTTAAAGCACTCAGTTCCTTCCTCGACCGCAGAACTAACCAATCCCCATCTACCGATACTCTCCTCCGCCTAGCAGAGCTGGTCCTTACCCTCAACAACTTTTCCTTAGACTCCTCCCATTCCCTCCAAATCCAAGGTGCAGCTAAGGGCATGTGCATGGGCCCCAGCTATGCCCGCCTCTTTGTAGGGTATGTCGAAGAATCCTTGTTCGAGGCATATCGTGGCCCTATCCCCGAACTCTACCTCCGCTACATTGATGACTGCATTGGTGCTACCTCCTGCACCCATGCAGAACTCACTGATTTCATCCATTTCACCAATAACTTCCATCCGGCAATCAAATTCACCTGGACCATTTCCGACATCTCCCAACTGAATCTAGACCTCACTATCTCCATCGCAGGTAACAAACTACTGACCGACATCTACTACAAACCCACTGACTCCAATGGCTATCTGCACTACACTTCTTCCCACCCTGCTTCCAGTAAGAACTCTATCTCCTACTCCCAATTCCTCCGTCTATGCTGCATCTGCACCCAGGATGAGGTGTTACAAACCAGGGCATCGGAGATGTCCTCATTCTTTTGGAACTTTCTGTTCTAAAGAAGCTTTGGACTCTTCGACTATAGATGAGACCAGGGTCTCTTCTATATCCCATAGCTCCGCTCTCACTCCCCATTCCCCCAGTTGTAACAAGGACATAGTCCCCCTTGTCCACACCTTCCATCCTACCAGCCGTCACATAAAACAGATAATCCTCCGACATTTTTGCCTCCTGCAATGGGATCCCATCACTGGCCACATCTTCCCATATCCTCCCCTTTCGGCTTTCTGCAGAGACCGCTCCCTCCGTAACTCACTGGTCAATTCATCCCTTCCCATCCAAACCACCCCTCCCCTGGTGCTTTCCCTTGCAAACCACAGGAAATGCTACACTTGTCCCTTTACCTCCCCCCTTGACTCTATCCAAGGACCTAAGCAGTCATTCCAGGTGAGGCAGAGGTTCACCTGCACCTCCTCCAGCCTCAACTATTGCATCTGCTGCTCTAGGTGTCAACTGCTCTACATCGGTGGACCAAGTGCATGCTTGCCGATCGCTTCGCCCAACACCTCCGCACAGTCTGCATTATACAACCTGATCTCCCACTGGCTCAGCACTTCAACTCCCCGTCCCATTCCGAATCCAACCCTTCAGTCCTGGGCCTCCTCCATGGCTAGGGTGAGTGGCACTGCAAATTGTAGGAGTAGCACCTTATATTTCGATTGGTAGTTTACACCCCAGCGGTACGAACATTGACTTCTCCAATTTCAGGTAGTCCTTGCTTTCTCCCTCCTTCCCCTCCCCTTCCCAGCTCTCCCACAGCCCACTGTTTCCGCCTCTTCTTTTCTTAATCCCGCCCCCCACTCCCCCACCCCCACATCAGTCTGAAGAAGGGGACCCGAAACGTCACCTATACCTTCGCTCCATAGATGCTGCCTCACCCTCTGAGTTTCTCCAGCATTTGTGTCTGCCTGCACTGGTAATATTATCATTATTTTTGCATCACAGTTAACCTGGTGATAATTGAAGTCCTGTCTCGATGAAAGTGTGGTCTCTCCCGCTGTGTGACGCGCGGATCTACTGGTCATTATCTTCGACCTGATATTGAGACAGATTCCGATTGCTCATCAAATGAATTTTGTGGAGTCCATCCCCATGTGTCATATCCACGCCATCCTGCTTTACACAGTGACCGACTGTTCTGTGTGGTTCACCGTCTGCTTCACATTTGACCGATTTGGTGCTATCTGTTGCCTAAAGCTGAAGCATAGATATTGCACAGAGAAAACAGCGGCTGTGGTTCGGGGCACGGTGAGTGCAATGAGGAGTGTAAAGAATGTTTACTGGTATTTTATGTACATATCTCTGTACAGATTGGCGAATACTCCTTAGTTTTGTTACATGGAATTACGTGTTATGATGTCAAAGACCAGGGCACCAATTGGGTTTCTTCAATATATTCGCACTCCCCGTGTCCCGTTTGTATCTATTCTGCTGCTGAATACTTTAGTATTGAGTAGAGAGTACAGAGAAGGTTCACCAGACTGATTCCTGGGATGTCAGGACTTTCATATAAAGAAAGATTGGATAGACTCGGCATGTACTCACAATAATTTAGAAGATTGAGGAGGGATCTTATAGAAACTTTCAAAATTCTTAAGGGGTTTGGCTGGCTAGATGCAGGAAGATTGTTCCCGATGTTGGGGAAGTCCAGACAGAACAAGGGATCACAGTTTTAGGATAAGGGAGAAGTCTTGTAGGACCGAGTTGAGAAAAACATTTTTCACACACAGAGTGGTGAATCTCTGGAATCCTCTGCAACAGAAGGTAGTTGAGGCCAGTTCATTGGCTATATTTAAAACGGAGTTAGATGTGGCCCTTGTGGCTGAGGGGATCAGCGGGTATGGAGAGAAGGCAGGTACGGGATACTGAGTTGGATGATCAGTCATGATCATATCGAATGGCGGTGCAGGCTTGAAGGGCCGAATGGCCTATTCCTGCACCTATTTTTTATGTTTCTATGCTTCTATGTTAACGATCAGATATATTTTTGTGGGCACCAGAGCCCGCTGGAAACTCCGCGACTAGAAAAGTGCTGAGGGCCCCAATTATCCCGAAATTGAGAAGAAAATCGGTGATATTGTTGTTAATTTATATCTGGAAATTTCGTTCTGTTATGGTTGATATCTACAATATAGTTAAAATGGGAACGAAATGCTACTTGGGTCAGTGTGCTTTTTCCCTTCGTACCCTTGTGTCAGAATTAGGGTTTATGCTTCAACTACTAAGTTGTTGCACAAACACGTGCATCTATGCTGTGACGCAAATGAAGTTTAGAGAGCAGTTGTTGACTCTGCCAAAAAATATCCATTTGCTCAATTGATAAAGTTAATTTAACAGAAAATGATAATAATCTGAAGTATTTAAAGCATCATAATCAAATATTAGAATCAGATCTGTTGATATGCATTACTTAAACAGGCGCGGCACACATTGTGACCGCATCAAACATCCACTTACATTAATCTGATTATATCTCCATAATTTGTATCAACCCTCTCGCGCTTCCCACAATTCGAAATTCAGCGGCATCATCGTGGGAATTTACAGAGAATGCACAATGTCCAACTCGCTCGTGATTGTGGAGGTTACAGAAACTTCAGGCTGGACATATGTGGTCAAGGTGAGAACGCACAAAGTCCACAAGCCAACAGGTGAGGTTACCCGGGTCTATGGTGTCGTCAGGCAAACATTCCAAGAGCTGTGACACTCTCCTCCGATGTCCCCACTCATTTACCGCAGGGTCTCCAACAGTAACTTTCTTGCAAACACGGGCCATTTATCCCAATTATGCACTGTAGTTGTATCTACCGTTCTCCAAATTAACGTATATACCCAGGTAGAGTAGATTACATCGTTCTAACACTGCACGGTGGGGACCGCGACTCAGTCAGTTTCTGTGCCATCAACACACTTCTTTCCTTAACTCCAATGTAATTTCGAATTAAATGTCGTTCTTCAATGTGAGCAATCAGAGGAATACAGCATGTAATTGGGGAACCAGCATGTTGATAGAACATATAAACTACATGCTTACCAAGTATCCGCTTTGCTCCCTGACTCATTTCCTCCAAGGATTTGGGCACTGGTCGTGGTTTTCATGAAAATAAAACGAGAATAGCCAAGTAAAGGCTGGCAAACATCATGGAGATCGCAGAATCCACAGCGAATCAATAATCTGAACACAATCCTCTGGGAAGGTGATGGATTGACGAGTTGCAACGCTGGGTTTCTGAAAGGGACAGACAAAATAGTTGGGAGATAACCTGTGCTCAATGGTCAGCAGTGAACCGTGATTAAAACCACGTATTTGGTCAATTCAGGGCACTGACCCATCGAATATCCGCAGCAGAGGTTTCACTTCGGTGAGGGGAGATCTTGGGTGTAAAGGTGACGCAGCAAATTATGGAAGTGATGAGAAATTTGGGCAAGTTTGTAATGTATTTAACCCTAAATCTTATATATTAAGAGCGTTAAAGCAAAAGTGTTTAATTGTCATGTGCATCATTTCAAAAATGTGAAATTCGCATGTAAGCATTGTGACTGGAGCTATATCACATCTCCTGATTTGAGCCATCATTATGAGTGCGACTAGGTCTGCTCACCCTGCTCCTTCAGCTTTATTCTCCTCGCCGCTGGTGATACACAACGGGTGCCGGAAGGGGCGGTTTTTACGATATTAAAACCTTCATAACTTTTGTAATATTCCACCGGTCGGAACAAAACTTGGTGCACTTGCCGCACAGGAGAACAGTGAGTAAGGTGGCGAAAAATCATAGCACTATCGGGTTCCGCTTTTGCACAAATGTAAAAACAACGCAAGCAGAAGTGGACAAGATGATAGTTTTAGTTAAGAATAGATAATAATAACATATACGATAGATAGTGAGAAGCACGAAATTGACACGAAAGTGACATAAAATAAGATGACATAACCGTTGGGCACTCGAAGTTTCAATGTTAGCTACCGATTGGAAACGTGCTGACATGAAATTGATACCCACGAGACCCATAGTACAACGAATAGTGGATAATAATTTAGTATATTTAAAAAATCGAAATATTATGGTCGGAGACGATTTTGAATGGGAAATTTGGATGATGGGCCTTGTAGATATCGGCATTATTACGACTATGCCTGTCCTGACGCTATCCAGTGGCCATCTAGAACCTATCTGCAGTCCCACGCCGAGTTGTACGGTAGTCGCACACATTCCCCAATCCTTTCCGCTCCTCACATTAATTTAATGTTTCATGTATTTGCGTTTAATGAATGTCGGAAGATCAATTTCCCTCCTGGCTTAATCAAGTTCTATCCTATTGTTCCCGCAATTACCTCCTCCGGCATATTGCTCCATACACTTATCAGCCTTTGTGTGAAAAAGTTATCCCTCATATACCTATAATATCTTTCCCCTTCCACCTCATGCGGATGGCTTCTGATTCCCAATTCCCTACTCCGGGAACTCTTTGCGTATACACGATTCATTTTTCTCATGATTTTATACACCTGTTTATGATCACCCCTCATCCTCCCGCCTCCAGAGAATAGAGTCTCATGCTGCACTCCCTCTCCTTATAGCTCATACCACTTGAATCCTGGCAACGTCCTTGTAAATCATCCCTGGAACAATTTCCAATTTAACAATATATTTCCTAAAACATGGTGCCCAGAAATGAATAAAATGTTCTAATGAAGCCTCAACAACATCCTGTATCACTGCCACGATCTCCCAACGTCTATCCTCTATACTCTGATAATCTGCCTAAAGCATGTTTCAACACCCCATCTACCTGTGACGCCACCTTCACTTCCTTTCCACTCTTCCAAGGATAGACAATAGACAATAGCTTCTGGAGTAGGCCATTCGGCCCTTAACCCAGCACCGCCATTCAATATGATCATGGCTGATCATCCACAATCAGTATCCCATTTCTGCCTTCTCCCCATATCCCGATTCCGCAATCTTTATGAGCTCTAACTAACTCTTTCTTGAAAGTATTCAGAGAATTGGCCTCCACTGCCTTCTGAGACAAAGAATTCCACAGATTCTCCAAACTTGCTCCCAAAAGGCCAGTAGCAACCCGTGCCTCCTTTTTTCTGACCAAACCCTCAATTCTTTCGTCACCAAGGCTCGCTACCTTACTGTTTTCCCCTTAACTCTAACAGGAACATGCATGTATTGAATTCTCACAGCCACTTTTTTTTTAAGTATCCTGCTTTCCGTACATCACTTTGTCCGCAAACAACCTACTCCAATCAGCGTTTGTAATTTTCAGAATGGTCGCATAAAGTTGGTAGAATTTGTCGGCGCACACTGTGCTATTGCATAACAATTTGAAAGCTTGCAGACCTGTCGTCGTTGGTGCCAACATCCTTGCCTCTCGCCATTCTAGACGCTTGCCCTTCCCATCTGCCTTCGAGTACGTCACGCTCTGTCCACTTCCTTGTTGGGGCTTTCACATGTTGGCTTTAGAAACTTCCCTGAATGCATTTGACAAATTCCGCCCCGTCAAATCACTTGGTACTATAATAATCGCCGTACAAATGCCCCATTATAGCAAATATATTAATCTAGTAGCTAAATGCAATCTCTCAGCATATGTGTTCTTCTATTTAATTCATTTATTAGTGGCATATATAGCACTCTCAACAAGGTGATCACCAACTTTTTATTTTTCAAATCAACCCACATAACCGGGCTGACGAGCCATTACCAATGTCATCTCGGACGTTCTCTTTAATTAGCGAACCAAATCCGCTGCCAATGTTACCCCTATCAATATTCTGCCTGCCGCTCATGTACCCTGGAACATTAAAAAGCCAGGCATGTCCCTCTTCTTGACAGGTTTTCGTTACGGTTATAGGATCCGTACATGACCACGTCCCGAGCTCACCCCCCTTATCCGCCCAGCATCTTGCACTGAAATAAATATAATTTAATCCAACCCCTTCTCTATCTGCCAGTTTCCTACCTATCCTGTGCCCTGAAAATGCTTTTATCGTCCACCGTACCGACTTCCAGCCCCTCCCATGCCTCAGTCCTGCATGGGATCTGCCAAACTAATTTAAACCATCTCTGCCAAACCTGCTGCCCCCCCCCCCCCCCCGCTCCCCAGCTCTTCTACAACGCATCCTTCTTGTACAGATCACCTCTGTCCCAGAATGATCCATATGGCCATCCTCACTTCTGCTGCAACTCATCTCCCGTGTATGGACCACATCTGCCTGAGAATAATCCCATTGGTCCAAACATCTGAATACCTGCCCCTGCACCAGTCCCTTGGCCATGCGTTCACCTGGTCTATCTTCTGGTTCTTATTTCACCAGCATGCGGATCCAGGAGCAAACCGGAGATTACTACCCCCGAGATCTTGCTAGCTCCCTATATTCACTGCAAGACCTGATTCATTTTCTTAATAACGTCGTATGTCCAAATTTAACCAGCGACTTCTGACTGTTCACCTCTGCCTTGAGAATGTATCCAGCTGCTCCGAGATATGTTGGACCTTGGTACCAAGGAGGCAACACACCTTCCAGTGGATGTTTGCTGCCACAGAATCTCCTGTCTTCCCACATAGATAACGAGTTCCCCATCACTATGGACTGCCTGTCTCCACACTTTCCCGCCGTGCCGCAGAGCCAGGATCAGAGCTGCGCCATAGTCATGACCTCTACCGGACAGTCATCCTCCCAGCAATATCCAATGAGGCATAGCTGTTGTCGAAGGGACTGTCCCAGTGGATTTCCTTTCCTAGTGGTCACGTTCAGCCTGTACGCTTGGTGTGACCAATTCACTATAACTCATATCTCTGATATCCACTTTCACCCGGGTGATCCTGATCTTCCGCAGCTGCTGATAAATTGGAACAAGTCTGTATTAATCTTAATATTGCTTTTCCAAAAATGTAAAAGACATTTAAAATCACAGATTTTGATTTATTTCACGAAAGATTGTTTTGAGGAAATTGCTATTTTGTCTGGGAAATGCAAATGACCAGCCAGGAATCCTGCCTCCGAGAACGCAAATGTGTAATGCATGGCCGTCCGAAGGGTGGGGGTGCGTTGGGTGCGACCGCACCCCCTTTTTTCCAGAGGAACAAAAATTCCCATGAAATATATATTTAAAAAATGTTTGCAACATCCGCGCCTGTGTAGTGGGGGGAAGCTGGTGACCAGTGTTTGGGATCAGATCACCCATTTTCAATGCATCGCCTCGACACTCCGGGCCGAGTTTAGGTGAGTGGGACCGTGAAATGTTGCGTTGCGGGGATGGGGAATCTGTTTGTTTTATGTCGGGGGTATTAAAAAACGGAATGGTTTGGGGGAAAAAAATGAGTTCCCATTTCGCGGGGGGAGGGTGCGGTGTTTGCCCGCCCGGTCCATCGGCTCAATCCGCGGCGTCGGAGCCTCGCCAGCGGGTCCCGTCCGTTGCCGGCACGGGGAGACCGTTCTCCCGTCACCGGGCGGGAAGCGGGAAGGACTGAATGTGAAGCCAGTGCTGGCAGCGGCCATGACCCGACACCAGGCGCTGCTCAGGCCGGGTCCACATCACCCCCCGCCCCCCACACTCGCCTTTCCCACCCAAGGCCGCGGCCTCTCGCACCCCCCCCCCCCCCCCTCCATCGTGTCTGGTCGGCGGCGGCGACGGCTGTAGTGCGGGGTGACGGAGGGTCGGAGTGAATGACGGGCCCCGCACAGCAGCAACAGTGGCGGCGGCGGCGGCGGCGGCTCCACCTCCTCATGCACCATGCCAGCCCTCGCAGCGGCCGCTGTCGCCGCTCCGCCAACGACGACAACCGCTTTCGCAACAACCCATCCCGCACGCCGAGGCTGGGAGGAGGGAGGGAGGGAGCGAGGAAAGAAGGGCGAGGCCCCCTTCTGCCGTCTGAAGCACCTGCACCGCTCGGCCCCGCACCAAGTTCCTGTTGGCTGGCGGAGGATGGGAGGTGGCGAGGCGTTGGCGGTGGACAGAGACAGGGACGGCCAAGGCTGCGGGGCGATGATGCCGTCCCTGTCCGAGGAGCGCTGACTTTCCTTCCTCACCACCTCCTCTGCCCCATCCCCTTTCTCTCTCTTGTACGCCCCCCTCCACCCCCCATCTCCTCCCCCTCTCCTCCACATTCCCCCATCAATTCAGTCCTCACTGACATCCCCTGTGATCCCCTCCCCATCTACAACCCCCCATCTATTCATCCTGCACTGATCTCCCTATCCACCTCGCATTGATTCTCCTGCCACCCCCACATCCATCTTACACTCGTCCCCCAATTCATTCTGTACTGACCCCCTTCCCATCCATCCTGCACTCCCCCCCCCCCATTCATCCTGTACTGAACCGCCCATTCATCCTGCACAGCCCCCCCCCCGATCCACACTGTACTGACCCACCCCATTCATCCTGTACTGATCCCCCCATCCTTCCCGTATTCCCCCAGTGACATCTCCCGTGCTCTCCCCTCACAATTCTACGAACTCCAACCAAAACACATTCATTCCCCTGCCTCAATCCATCCATTCCGCACCGACTGCCTTCTCAACCCCCCCCCCCCCCCCCCCCCCGCCATCTACCCATCCCGCACTGATTCATCCAGCACACCCCCCCCCCCCCCCCGGAATAAGGGAAGTGGGGGGTGGAGGGGAGAGGGAAGTTCAGTCTACACTCGCTGAATCCATCCCTATGAAAAGTTAGAGATGGTGATTGGATCTGGAAGCTGACCAATACATCTGTAAATAAAACTGGACAGATATCTTTTCATTTACACAATTAATTTTAATATATTTATGTTTAAAATCCATGCATTGAAGGAAGAATATTTTACAGCCCATCTGTGATCATTAACCCCAACCCTAACCGGTCGTCACCCGCAGGGCAGCATACGTCAGTGTGTGACAGGGCACACAACATGATGAGACACCCAGATGTTGCCCCTGGATTTTGAACATTCCAAAATCCAGAGGTGACAGGGAGTCACCGCGCGTCACTACATGCGTCACCGCGCATCAGGCTGCGTCACGACCTGACCACGACTCGACAACCTTTTTTCAGGCTGTCGCCGAAAATGTCACCCAAGTGGGACAGGCCTTTCACGCTGCGAAACATGAGGGCAAGGCTTTCGAAGGCGATGTCGGTGGCAAACTTCTCCCTGGCCAGGTTCTCGATCCCCTCAGGCTCGAGTCTGCAGTACTCGAAGAAAATGTCCAAGTCCGAGCAGGCTCGATAGAAGCGGCAGCTGAGGTCGGAGTGTGAGCGCCACAATCCGCCTTCACCAACCTGCCGCTTGAGCGGCTCCTTGGGGCGACCTGCTGCGGCTTCTCTTGGCGCTGCTGGCGTGGTTACTTGTGCTCCCTGGGATGCTGCTGGCGTGGCGACTGGTGCTTCCTGGGGCGCTGCTGGAGTGGTTACTTGTGCACCATTTGGGTGCTGCTGGTGTAGTTACTTGTGCACACTGGGTGCTGCTGGTGTAGTTACTTGTGCACCCTTGGGTGCTGCTGGTGTAGTACTTGTGCACCCTGGGGTGTTGCTGGCGATACTGCTGTTTCTCCCTGGAATGCTGCTCGTGTGGTTACTTGTGAACCCTGGAGAGCTGCTGGTGTGGTTACTTGTGCACCCTGGGGTGCTGCAGCCTCTGTACCCGCTGCTAATTCTCCCCTTCCGACGTTGCTGCTCCTGTTGCCAGCCCCTGCTGCTT
This sequence comes from Raja brachyura, assembly GCA_963514005.1. The sequence goes on along the minus strand of OY740827.1, from coordinate 1,880,907 downwards.
GTCACCCTGGCCGCTAGTGCCGGGCAGCAGCCAACGGACCAGGCTACCAGTGCCCTTGAAACTGCGGGCGCTGCTGGTGGCCGCCGCTCCTAGCACAAACTCACACTTCTGCCGGTGCATGATAGCGAATCGGGCCTGAGCTGCCTCTTGGAGCTGGAGCGATGCACAATGTCAGGCAAGAGTCCCAGCTGCCCGCTCTGCTGGGGTCTGTCGGAGGTTAGGTAAGTCTTCATGCTGCTGCTGGCCCTGCTGCCGCTGCTTTCCTCGGGGGGGGGGGGGGCAGAGCTGCCCAAACCATTGGGCTCCACTTTGCACCCCCTCGCTGTCTGGCTCTTCAAGTGCTTAGCCTTGACGGCAGCCAGTCTCTCCATAGCGCTCTGCCGATCCCGCCTGTCCCCCTCCATTTGACTGCGGAGGTAGCCGGTACCCTTGGACATGAGCCTGAGCGGCAGAGAGATGCTCGCCTCATGCGGCAAGCTTACAGTGGGCGCGATTGTGCTCAGCACCTTACATTGAACCAGCCAACAAGGACAAACACGTCTTCACATCTGCAAATGCTGTCTGCAATTGCCTTAATCCACATTCACTATGATTTTAATAAAACTCCAGAGTGTGTCATTTCACTTGATGCTGAGAAGGCATTTGATAGAGTAGCATGGGAACACTTATTCAATATTCTTGAAAATTTTAAGATTGGTCCAAAATTTATCTCTTGTATCAAGCTGATATATCATATACCTAAGGCTGCTGTACTTACCAATAATCAAAGATCCTCTTTCTTTAGGCTATTTCGAGGTAGTAGACAGGGCTGTCCTTTAAGCTCTTTATTGTTTGATATTGCTATGGAACCTTTGGCCACTGTTCTTAGGGAATCCCCCAATATTTTTGGTATTGTCGTGGAACATATAGGTACCAATGACATTGGTAGAAAAATAGAAAGGAGAATTTAGGGAGTTAGGAAGAGAGTTAAGGAGAAGGACCGCTAAAGTAACAATCTCAGTATTACTGCCTGTGCCACGTGACAGTGAGAGCATGAACGGAGTGAGGTGGAGGATAAATGCGTGGTTGAAGGACTGGTGCAGAGGGCAGGGATTCAATTTTCTGGATCATTGGGACCTCTTTTGGGGAAGTTGTGATCTGTCCAAAAAGGACAGGTTGCACTTGAACCCGAGCGGAATCAATATCCCGGCGGGGAAATTTGCAAAGGCTACTGGGGAGACTTTAAACTAGAAAGGTTGGGGGGAGGGACTTAAATAGAGAAAACCAGTAGACAGTGTGTGAGGCAGGAGGCAGAGAAGGGAAGCACTCAGACCCAACATGTAGGGGAGAAAGTAGAAAAAGATGTTAAACAGAGAATAAGAGGTGGCGGGTTTCTTAAATGTGTATATTTTAATGCAAGGAGCATTGTAAGAAAGGTGGATGAGCTTAGAGCCTGGATTGACACCTGGAAGTATGATGTTGTGGCGATTAGTGAAACATGGTTGCAGGATGGCTGTGATTGGAAACTAAACAATTCTGGTCGCCAAATTATAGGAAAGATGTCAACAAAATAGAGAGAGTACAGAAGAATGTCGCCTGGGTTTCAGCACCTAAGTTACAGAGAAAGGTTGAACAAGTTAGGTCTTTATTCTTTGGAGCGCAGAAAGTTAAGGGGGACGATAGAGGTCTTTACAATTATGAAAGGGATAGACAGATTTGACGTTGATAAGCTTTTTCCATCGAGAGTAGGGAAGATTCAAACAAGAGGACATGATTTGAGAAATAAGGGACAAAAGTTTAGGGGTAACATGAGGGGGAACTTCTTTACTCAGAGAGTGGTAGCTGTGTGGAATGAGCTTCCAATGGAAGTGGTGGAGGCAGGTTCGATTTTATCATTTAAAAATAAATTGGATAGGTATATGGACGGGAAAGGAATGGAGGGTTGTGGTCTGAGTGCAGGTTGATGGGACTAGGTGAGAGTAAGTGTTCGGCACGGACTAGTAGGGCATGTTTCCGTGTTGTAATTGTTATATGGTTATATGGTTGTCCATGGGAATAAGACATATAAGCTATCTCTCTATGCAGATGATCTGTTATTATATATTTCTAATCCAGAGAAATCTATTCCTGAAATATTAGCTTTACTTAACCAATTTAGTAGTTTTTCTGGTTATAAACTAAATCTTAGTAAGAGTGAGCTTTCTCCACTAAACAATCAAATTGCAAATTATGGGCAATTTCCATTTAGATTGACTATCGACTGTTTTACTTATTTTGGTATTAAGATGACCAAGAAACACAAGGACCTATATAAAGCCAATTTCACGCCGTTAATTGACCGTCAGACAACAGTTTACTAAATGGTCACCAATGTACTTAGCCCTAATCGGCCGAATCAGTATTATTCAAATGTTTATTCTACCTAAATTTTTATATTTATTTCATACCTATTATAAGATACCTATTTTTATTTCGAAAATCTTTTTTTGATATTATTGATTCAAAACTTTCTTCTTATATATGGCAGAATAAAAATCCCAGACTAAGTAAAAAATACTTACAGAAATTTTAAAAAGATGGTGGTTTGGCATTGCCAAACCTTAGATTTTATTATTGGGCAGTGAACCTTTGTTATTTAACGTTTTGGACAAAAGATTTAGAAGATACCCAATGCCCAGGATGGATAAACGTTGAACGTGATTCTACGCAAGGGTTATCATTGGCTTCTATCCTAGGGGCCTTGTTACCTTTTACAACAACAAGATTGAATAAATATATGATTAACCCAATAATAAGACACACATTGCGATTTTGGTTTCAATTTCGTAAGTTTTTTGGACTGAATGATTTCATCTTATCGAGTCCTATCATATCTAATTTTTTCTTTCAACGCTCCAGCATTGATCAAGCCTTCCGGTGGCGCCATGTTCTAGTAACAGACGCTGCACATAGCTCCGCTCCCGAAAATTTGCGATTTTGTCGCGTTAAAATCGGGTCTACTGGTCGGGACCAATTAAAAAAACTTACCGGAGCCTCTGGACCTCGCGCTGCTGACGTCATCAGTAAGCACTGTGAATTTAACGGAGGTTTAAAGCACTTTAAATGCAAAATTCGTCCACTGCTCAGAGTCCTCAAAGAATAGTTACAAAACACCTCTGGAGAAGCCAGATGAAGCCTGAAGAACTTACTTTTGAAGTGGCTCCTGAAGAAGAAGTGCTCTCCGAAATGGCTACAAGAGCTAAGACAGATCTGGCTAAGGACAAAGAATTTGAGGAATTAAAGCAATCTGTAAGAGAACTGAAAGATGAAAAGGTGGATGGAAAGAAGGTGGAACAGATGATGGGAGTGATGATGGAAAAGATAGAAAAGTTGATGGTGAATATGAATGCTGGTAATCAGAAAGTTATTGATTCTGTGCAGGATTCGATTGGCACCATAAATAAACAAATTGATGATGTGAGAGATAAATTATCGGAGAGAATTGATAAAGGGGGAAGAAAAGAAAGTTTCACAAAGAAGTTTGATGCTGTGTTGCAAACTGTCTCCACATATCTGACAACAATGCGAGACATGCAGGCAGAGGTGGCACGAATGGCTGAAGAGGTGAAGAATAGTAAGATTAAACGAGAATTTACCAGTTTGAAGTTTGATCTTTATTTTATGAGGAGTTACGATGAGGGATTACGTGAAGACCCCGCCAGCACGCATACGCGACATTCTTCAAAGCAGTGGTGTGAAATCACAGAACAGTCACAATGACTAATATAGTAAGATAAGAGAGAACTTTCATACCAGGTGATCTTTATAGTAGAGGGTTGGGAGCGGAGGGCACGTAATCCCTCATCGTAACTCCTCATAAAATAAAGATCAAACTTCAAACTGGTACGTTCTCGTTTAATCTTACTATTTTACTTCGGAGTCACGTGAGTGACTACGTGAAGATTTCAAAGCTGTGTGATTTCATGCCCTGGAAGCTCCATGCTCACACACTGCTATGCTGGGATGAGAGGATGAACGTAATTCAGACATGACACTGGCTGAAAAACAAAATAGGTATTTATTCATACCAAAACAAAAATAAACCCCATAGGGGTAAATTATATGGCAGTACTCAAAATCCTCCCTGCATAAGTGTCAGGGGAGGCCACGGGTTTGTTGTAGTAACGATGAAAAGTCTTTTCATTACTCCAACCCGCTGTGGCTAGGATGTGGTCCAATGGTACTTCCATTCTCCTAGCCGCCGAAGTGGATGCCGCCCTGGTGGAGTGAGATTTGTATATATTAGTGTCCACTCCCGCCGCATCCAGTACCACCCTTAACCATCTAGAAATGGTTTGCACCGTGACTTTATGATGAGGCTTCTTGTGGCTTATAAGCAAAGCTGTCTCCGTGCCCCTGAGGTTTTGGGTGACCGTGATATACTGTGAAATTAACGTGACGATGCAGAGTCGATTATCTGCTGGATATGCCAGAAATTCCAAGGTATGACCAGACGCTCCGGGTCGGTCTTGTTTCAACAGTCCCTGCACATGAAAAATGATTTTATCATTGGTGATAATCATGGCATCCAGGTTAAGTTTGTGCAGAGACTGGACCCGTTGTGCCGTGATTAAAGCCATAATCATTACCATTTTATATGTTAGCTTTGCCAAAGTGAGTCCCGTGTTGGGTGTCCATCCTCGCAGCATAGTTAGGACTGTGCTGATATCCCACGTATGGTGATATCTGGGCCTAGGGGGATTGGAATTGAATATTCCTCTCATTAGTTTGGACACTAATGGATGTGATCCAATTCCCAATTGGTCACTCCCCTGGCCCAAGTAGGATGATAGTGCACTCCTGGCACTGTTTATGGCACTGTAGCTCAGACCCTGATCAAAGTGTAGGGTAGCCAAGAATTCCAGCACTTCCGTAATGGTAGCAGATTCATATGTAGTGTTGGTAGTAGCGCAGTATCCTTCCCATTTCTTGATGTAGGTGAGGTACTGCTTCCTGGTGGACTCCCTGCATGCCGACGAAATGGTGTCTATTGTTCTGCTGGTGAGTCCGAGTCCGCGAAGAGGCCGTTTTAAAATCTGCAAATTAACAAGTCCATGCGGTCATGACATGGGTGATGTTCTCCTGTGACAGGATGAATGAGCAGGCTAGGTCGTTTATTGACCCGAATGCAAGGTTCTGTGGCCATCTTCTGTACCGCTGGGAACCATGGTTGGGTAGGCCAGTCGGGCACCACCAAAATACCCGATGCAGAGTCTTGTTTAATTTTCTGCAAGACCCGACTGATGAGGCAGAAAGGGGGAATGCATAGCAGAACAAATCCCCCCAATGTAGCGTGAAAGCGTCCATTGCCACTGCCCCAGGGTCTGGTTCCCAAGCAACATATGTTGGTAGTTGGTGATTTAGTCTGGACGCGAAGAGGTCGATATCCGGTGTCCCATAACGTTCTACAATATCTGTGAACACTTTTCGATCCAACATCCATTCTATGTTGTCGTTAAATTTACGTGACCTGGTGTCTGCCACTGTGTTTAGCTTGCCTGGGAGGTAGGTGGCTGAGATCCAAATTTCCCTTTGCAGACACCAGAGCCAGATATTGTTGGACAAATCATCACATGATATCGACTTTATTCCGCCCATGTGGTTAATATAGGCCACCACCGTGGTGTTGTCAATTTGTATCCTAACATGAACTTTGTGCAAGTTTGTGCAGTATGCCCTAAGGCCGTGAAATGCTGCCAGCATTTCTGAATAGTTAATCCCAAAATTTTTGAATAGGGTCAACTCTAGTGCAGTCCATCTACCTCCACAACTAGAGGTAGTATTAGTAGCTCCCCAACCTTTGCCACTGGCATCCGTTTGTAAGGTGATCGAGGGATTGATGATGGTGATGGGTTTGGAACAATATTGGGCATTAGCCATCCACCAATTTAATTCGGCTTTTGCCTTTCCTGGTATTTTCATAGGCCTATCAAAATGGCCTGCATGACTTTTGAGGGCTGTAATTTTGGCTCTTTGTAGGTTTTGATAATGTAAAGGCCCATATTGCGCTGCGGGAAAAGCAGCCACCATCTTCCCAATCACCCTGGCCACCTGCCGAATGGATGGGTCCTTGCTGCCAATAAGGCTCCTGCAAGCCTCTATCAAGTCCTCCACCTTGCCTAGTGGCAACGTGATAGACATTTGCACTGAGTCGATATTGAACCCCAAGTATTTCATGGTGGTAGAGGGTTTTAATATTGATTTATCTGGATGTATAATGAAACCCAGCTTCTGAAAAAGATGTTTCGTGGCTGAAACTGCCAATGTAGCCATTTCCACACTTTCCCCAACAATGAGGATATCATCAAGATAGGCCATAACAGTATGATTCTGTTTCCTTAAGTAGGCCAAAGCTGGTTTTAATATCTTGGTAAACAACCTGGGTGCTGAAGATAACCCATTAGGCAAGGCTTTGTATTGCCATAATTGTTCCATCCAGATAAATTTTAAATGTTTCCTATGATCCTTGTGTATAGGTACTGAATAATATGCATCTTTAAGGTCAATGCATGCCATGTAGTACCCATGATCTATTAACTGTATAGCAGTGTCAAAGGTGTCCATTTTGAAGTGAACATACTGAACAGAAGTATTCAGTTCGGCCAAATCTATGATAATGCGGCAACCGCCGTCTTTTTTGTTTTTGGTGAATATATTAGACACGAACTCCTGGGGTTCTTTGATGGCTTTCTCAATTACGCCTTTATTAATCAACCTGTATAGTTCAGCATGCCCTGCTACCTTCTCTTTTTGAGAAAGTGTAAATTTACGGCTAGGTGAATGCTGGACCGGGATAGGGAGTTCGTGAATAAATTCAATTTTGTAGCCCTGAATACTCCTGAGTATGAAAGGATCAGAGGTAAAAGTGCACCAATTCTCATAAAACATATGCAACCGGCCCCCTACATAAAGTGAATTTAGGCAGGATGTGTTTCTGGGGAAACCAGACCCACCTACCTCCATGGTTATTGCCGGAATTGCGGTTTCTGTCCTTGTTTCCTTTGTTGAGTCATCGTGTTGTAGGAGTGGCGCATCTTCCAAGAAGGCCGGGCTGGGCCATGGCCTAAAAAAGACCGCTGTGCAGGTTGGCCGACCTTCGAGCTTTCAGCAGGTCTCTGATGGTATCTCTGTCCGGTGGATGTGTAGGGGCGCTGTCTTTGTGGGCAATGATTTTTGGTGGGCCCAGGAACCTTGATCAGGCCCAAGGCCTTGGCCTCCTCATCAAGATCTTTCACTTGCTTGGGAAGGTCATCCCCGAACAGCAGGTTTGGAGGCTGAGTCTTCCCAGGCTTACACAACCCTGCAAACTTGGGGTTAAGCGCCGGCTTTATGATGCTCTTTCTGAAATTGTTTATTTCATACTGTGAATTACACAGTAGAGCCAGGGCATCTTGCAGTTCTTCCGGCATCTCTGTCCCCACTGCAGTTCTGGCCACTGCTGTGATCCCGGCGGTCAAGAGCTTCAGGATTCTTTGCAGTTTGAGTTCCTGCCCTCTGCTCGAGGGGCTCATGTTCCCCCAAATAGGGTTGTTCACCGCCGGGACATTAAGTGAATTGCAGTTTTCAGGGGCCATATATTTGTCAACTGTAGCATTTATGGCTTGTTCCTGTAACTGGTTGGTCACCATGTAATTAATACTGGTTGCCAATTTAGGGTGGACAGGTAGGCCTTTCTGCGTCGGCATTGCATGTTTGTTTACCATGTCCAAATATTCTTCACACACCCCTGACACAGATGGATGTTCAGCCAGCTCCCCTCCTTCTGGGTCAGCCCAGTTCTGACCCTCAATGCTCCCCTCCAAGGAGGGAGAGACATTAGGCAGTCCTTGATAGGAACCTGCCGTGGGCCTGCGAGGAGGCCCACTGTGACCCTGCCCCTGCATAAGCAGGTCACGTTGGAGCATTTGCTCCATCAACCGCTCAATGCGGGAAAGACGACCTCCGTCGCTATCTGCGAACGGGGTGTCCTCGGGACCGGACCCAGCTGGGTCGCTCGCCCCGTCCGACTTCCGGGTAGATTTGTTGCCCCACCGTGGAGTCCCAACGGCCCTTATGGGCGAGAAGTCGGGGGCTGCAGGTAAAACCTGTAGCTCTGGAGAAGCAGTCCGCTGGCTGCTCTCCATAGCGGCTGCTCTTGCCGCTGCTCTTTTGGATTTACGCGATTCCATGTTCAAACTAACTCTCTCGCCGCTCACCGCTGGTGAGACTTACCTGGCGTAAGTGTTTTAAACTTACGCTGGAGGAGCCCCGCTCCTCCCGACCGTCGCTTCCGCATGCGTACGACGATATGTCGCGCATGCGTGCTGGCGGGGTCTTCACGTAGTCACTCACGTGACTCCAAAGTAAAATATGAAGTCAGAACAAGACCTCACATATTGCGACTCAGCTGGCGAAAGTTTCGGATAAATGCCCAGAAGCCCGTTCGAGACACCAAAATCTAAGGTTAGAGTGCCACAGGGAGCTGAAGGAGAGGACCATCGGGAGTTTGCTGCGGGCTTAATTAAACAAGTTCTTAATCTCCCTAATTAACTGAAAATTGAATTGGCACATCGAGTACCGAGATTTAAACCAAGATCTCAAACACGTCCAGACTACACACGACAGATCATTGTGAAATTTCGGGACATTTCTCCCCTTGAAGAGGTTATGAGGAAAATCAAACATGGAGTGAAATGTCAAACATTTCAAAATTCCAAACATGGAATGTCTTTCCGAATCTGAGGAAAGGCATTCTTGCCATCGAGGGAGTACAGAGAAGGTTCACCAGACTGATTCCTGGGATGGCAGGACTTCCATATGAAGAAAGACTGGATAGACTTGGCTTGTACTCACTGGAATTTAGGAGATTGAGGGGGATCTTATAGAGGCTTACACAATTCTTAAGGGGTTGGAGAGGCTAGATGCTGGAAGATTGTTCCCGATGTTGGGGAACTCCAGAACAAGGGGTCACAGTTTAAGGATAAGGGGGAAGTCTTTTAGGACCGAGATGAGAAGATCTTTTTTCACACAGAGAGTGGTGAGTCCGTGGAATTCTCTGCCACAGAAGGTAGTTGAGGCTAGTTCATTGGCTATATTTAAGAGGGAGCTAGATGTGGCCCTTGTGGCTAAAGGGATCTTTAAGGAGAAAAGGCAGGTACAGGTTACTGAGTTGGATGATCAGCCATGATCATATTGAATGGCGGTGCAGGCTCGAAGGGCCGAATGGCCTACTCCTGCCTCTATTTTCTTTGATTCTATGATTCTATGAGTACCATTGAAGTTCGGTGATGCATTTATCAAACTATTCAGGGACTATCCTTATGAAATTGTGCAAAAGGGAAATAGTTCTCAAAAACAAAGCAGATTCTACAAGGAATTCAAACTGTCAGATTTTTTGTTTTCTACCCGGCTAAGATGAGAAATTCCTACAAGGGACAGGAAAAATCGTTTACAAATCCGGAGACTGCACACAAATATGCTCAAACCATCATGGAAGAGAACAAGTAGTTGGAAGGGATGGACGGTATGGACAAATCTTCCTTTTATTATTTCACCATCAGCGGCTGACCACTTGCAAGATGGAGAAATTCTCCTCGTGCATCTGTCTAGAATTCTTATCGGTGGAATTTTAACGCAAGGAGATTCTGTGTTCCAAATGAAGTGAAAAAATATAAACACCGGAATGAAGTACTGAAGAGCAGAATGCAGACAGAGCAATTACTGTTGATTTAGAGATTAAATGACTAACCTAAATTGTATAGATCTAACTTTGTTTAACAATACTAACATAGGATATTAACATAGAAATAGTAACGAATGTTAACCACAATTGTAGAAAGGGGATGATTTAAAATTTAACATTTATTATTCAACAAGTTTCAATTTTATCTATAATTGGGGGGAGAGGAGGAGATGCGAGGTGCTACACCTTGGCAGGACAAATCAAAATAGGACGTACATGGTGAATGGTAGGGAATTGAAGAATACAGTTGACCAGAGGGATCTGGGAATAACCGTGCATAGTTCCTTGAAGGTGGAATCTCATATAGATAGGGTGGTAAAGAAAACTTTTGGTATGCTAGCCTTTATAAATCAGAGCATTGAATATAGAAGCTGGGATGTAATGTTAAAATTGTACAAGGCATTTGTGAGACCAAATCTGGAGTATGGTGTACAATTTTGGTCGCCCAATCATAGGAAGGATGTCAACGAAATAGAGAGGGTACAGAGGAGATTTACTAGAATGTTGCCTGGGTTTCAACAGCTAAGTTACAGAGATAGGTTGAATAAGTTAGGTCTTTATTCTCTGGAGCACAGAAGGTTAAGGGGGGACTTGATAGAGGTCTTTAAAATGATGAGAGGGATAGACAGAGTTGACGTGGACAAGCTTTTCCCTTTGAGAATAGGGAAGATTCAAACAAGAGGACATGACTTTAGAATTAAGGGACAGAAGTTTAGGGGTAACATGAGGGGGAACTTCTTTACTCAGAGAGTGGTAGCGGTGTGGAATGAGCTTCCAGTGGAAGTGGTGGCGGCAGGTTTGTTGATATCATTTAAAAATAAATTGGATAGGCATATGGATGAGAAGGGTATGGAGGGTTATGGTATGAGTGCAGGCAGGTGCGACTAAGGGAAAAAAGTTGTTCGGCACGGAATTGAAGGGCCGAGATGGCCTGTTTCCGTGCTGTAATTGTTATACGTTATATGCGGGCACCTGGCTCAGATCCAGGAGCCTGTTTCAGGTTAACCCCTTCAACCAACAGTTGATTATTACCGAGGTAAAATCATATGTTTAAACATTTAGTAGATAAAATTGTTGGATATATATGGGAAGTCATAATGAAATGGATACATATATTGTAAATGGGTACTATATATTTAATTTTGAACCGGTCTTGTTCCACTATGTTATGAATAATTAAGGGAGCGGAGCTAATTGTTTAATATCGACAACGGAAGTCAATACAATGTTTTCTCCCACCAACAGGTGGGTCACTTGTTACAGTGCCGACAAGTTCGGACACTGTATTTTCACTTTTAAAAGTTTTTTTTATTATCACGTCACATATGTGTGTTTTTTGTTTAAGGATAATCGCAAAAGGAATCTACCAATTGAACTTTGTAGGGTAAATGCTCCCCCAATATCTAAAGACCTAAGGTATGGATGCACCGTAAGATATACAGGTACTCAAAATGCAAGACGATAAACAAAAGTTATGGGAGGAATCTCATTCTGCAGCTGGAATATAAGAGGTGTTAATGAATGCATTAAAAGGGGTAGGATATTAGCTCAGTTGAAAGCAACAACACAGACATTTTTTTACAAGAAAGCATCTTAAATTCCAAGATCGAGCTAGATTGAGGGGGAACTGGATAGGCCTCATATACCCTCACTCCTCGTATACATCAAAATCTAGAGGTACACCAATCATTATTCGTAAAGGCTATTTAAACCAAAAAGTACATTAACAGATAAGGATGGGAAATATTTAATAGTTACTGGTGAGATCCATGCCACCCCAATCACCTTGGTAAATATATATGCGCCCAAGTTTGACAATCCTCAATTTTTCAATAAGATCTTGAATCCAATCGCAGAATATAATTACCAAAATGTCATAATCGGAGGAGACTTCAATAGTAAGATTAAATGAGAACTTACCTGTTTGAAGTTTGATCTTTATTTTATGAGGAGTTACGATGAGGGATTACGTGAAGAAGCCCCGCCTGGCGCTTGATCGGCATACTTCAAAGCAGTAGCATGAAAAACACAGAACCAATAGCCGGAGTAAGATAGTAAGACTCAACATAGACCAGATGATCATTTATATTATGAGGGCTGGGAGTGGAGGGCACGTAATCCCTCATCGTAACTCCTCATAAAATAAAGATCAAACTTCGAACAGGTAAGTTCTCGTTTAATCTTACTATTTTACTTTGGAGTCACGTGAGTGACTATGTGAAGATTTTAAAGCTCTGTGTTTTTTATGTCGTAGATTCGTTTCATGCGACACTCTGTTTAGTCAATACAGTAGTGCGTAATTAATATTAAAAAAAACATTGTTTCAATTTATGTAATAAGTCTTTTAATCATAAACAGAACAATTTTTTGATAATAACCCCTCTATTCCAGGGGAAAATTTTTACAACAAAAGTGATAATGATATCAAATGATAACATAAATCGATAATATAAATCGATAATATAAAACAAAGCAAGCATTTAAAGCGAACCCAACACTGCATGTCCAAATCCTGGCACCGTGACAACAGGTTGATCATAGAACTTTGGAAAAGTTTCTTCTTTACAGCACCCTGCGGCCTCTAAAATTTGATCGAGTGGTACCTTCGCCACGGACGCAGCTGCAGCCCTAGTGGAGTGAAACTTAAATACATCAGTGTCCACTCCTGCTAAATGCAAAACCTGTTCTAACCATCTAGAAATGTTTTGAACTGCAACTTTTGTATGTGGTTTTTTGTGCGTTATCAGTAATGCTGTCTCAGCACCTCGGAGATTTTTGGTTACTTCAATATATTTAGTTAAATGCTTAACTACACACAATGTTTCATCGACAGGATATGCTTTAAACATTACCTGGGTTCCAATTTTTCCTGGTCTGCTTTGTTTGATCAGATCATAAACATAAAACACAATGTTACCTGAAGCCACATGCATGCAATCTAACCGCAACAATTGCAAAGTTTGTACTCTTTGAGCTGACACGAATGCCATTACATTACTACCTTGAATGTTAACCTTTGCAAAGACATTGAAGTAATTGGAGTCCATTGCCTAAACAAAGTGAGAACAATGCTAACATCCCACATTTCTGTATATCTGGGCTTGGGAGGATTTTTATTAAAAAATTCCTTTCATGAATCAGGATACTAATGGGTGAGACCCAATTGAGTCTTGATCAGAAATTTGTCCTAAATAGGACAACAAAGCACAACGAGCACTATAACTTAAGTGCTCATCAAAATGCAACCCAGCAAGGAACTCCAATACATTTGATATGTTCGCAGTCTGATAAGATATCTTTGACTGTCTACAGAAGACTTCCCATTTATTTATATGCAACATATATTGTTTTTTAGTGCTATTTTTCCAAACTGTAGCTATAACATCTATGATCCTATCCGACAGTCCAAGCTCTTGCAATGGTCTGGTCAGAACCTGCAGATTAACAAATTCATATGATCATGCAATGGATTAATTTATTTTGTTACTGGTTGTATCAACAATCGTTGCAACTAGGAATCATCATACATGGTTCAATAATCAGTTTAAGCATCAACGGGAACCATGACTGTGTAGGCCAATTTGGCCCCACCAAATTGGCAATAGTCTTGCGCTATTTTCTTGAGACATTGCCCAATCAGACAGAATGGGGGAAAGGCATAAAAGAACGTATTCCCCCAGTGTAGCGAGAAAGCATCCACCGCTACTGCCCCTGGATCGTGTTCCCAAGACACGTATTTGGGCAATTGGTGATTCAATCTAGATGCAAACAGAGCAATGTTCGGTACTCCAACCGACTGAAAATATTTTTGAAAATTTGTGGATTTAACATCCATTCTGTACTGTTTTTAAATTTTCGTGATCTTTTGTCTGCCACAATATTGTCTCTCCCTGGGAGATAAATAGCTGAAAACCGAATATTCTTACCAATGCACCAATGCCACACCTGGTTAATCAGATGATCACATGATAATGATCTTACTCCACCCATGTGATTGATATATATGCCACAGCTGTGGTATTGTCTACTTGTAATTGGACATGCAAATCCTTCATAATATAACAATAAACTTTTAATCCATAAAATGCTCCCAGTAACTCCAAATAATTTATACCATATGTTTGGAGAAATAAATCCTCTTGGACAGTCCATCTGCCCCCACAGCTGGAATCATTACCCATAGCACCCCATCCGAGAGAACTTGCATCAGTTTGCAAAATCACTGCTGGCTGCTAAACCAAAATGTTTTAAACATCTTGTGGAACATTCTCAATCCACCAATGCAATTCTAATAAAGCTTCCTTTGGCAATTGCATGGGCCTATCAAAATGGCCTGCTCACTGTATAAGCGCTTATGTTTTTGCCCTTTGGAGATTTTGGTAATGCAATGGACCAAATTCTACTGCAGGGGATGCTGCTACTAACTTACCAATAACCTTAGCAACTTCTTGGATGGAGGGATAAGGTTTGTCAATAAGGCACCAACATACATTTGTAATATCCATAATCTTGTCTATTGGTAAAGTTACTAACATGGCAACTGAATTAATCACAAACCCCAAATGTTCAGTGGTTTGGGATGGCTGTAACTTAGATTTTGTTGGATGAATCAGGAAACCTACCCTTTCAAACAGGCTTGTAGTCGCCGAGACTGATTTTTCAGCTGATTGCTGATTAGCATTGACAATTAAAATGTAATCTAGATAATCCATACCGATGTGTTGTTGTGCCCTTAGCAGTGCAAGTGCTGGTTTCCACAATTAGTGAACAACCTAGGAGCTGAGCTTAATCCATTAGGTAATGCTTTGTATTACCGCAGCTGTCCCATCCAATTAAGTTTCAATACCTGCGAAAGTGACGATGAATTGGTACTGAATAATATGCATCCTTCAAAACTATTGTAGCCATGTCACAATCTGTTGATACCAGCTGCATTGCAGTGTTGAAGGTATCCATTTTAAAATGTTTATACTGAACAAATGTATTAAAATGTGTGAGGTCTAAAATGATTCTACAACCCCCATCTTTCTTTGGTCTGGGGAAAATATTTGATACAAATTGTTGTGGATCCTCACTTGAATTCTCGATAACTCCTTTTTTACACCAATTCTTAACTTCTTTATCAATTTGAATTTTTTTCAAATACAGAACACACCAAATACGATTAGGCTTATTCTGTCCTGATGTATCAATACCTTCTACAAAATCAGTGGTAGATCCTAAGACAGTACCTAATATAACACGGTCAGATGTTATACAGTGCCATTTATCATAAAACATTTGTAGACTACCACCAATCTGAGGTTCATCCAAAGATTCTTCTGTAATAGGATAAAGTTTTTGTACCTCTCCAACCGGACGTGGTGGTCTCCTTCTCCCAACGTATGGGTAACATTCGGCTGTGCTGGTTTGTAATATTTCCTTACCATACTCCTGCCTCGGCTTGTTCCAGTTCCAAATCAAAATCCCCTTCTCGTTTGACCGGCCCTTCTTTGGCCAAAACGAAGGGTTTCATGAGGTCAATAGTCTTTGCCTCTTTATCAATCTCTTTATTTATTTAAACAGATTTTCTCTGAACAAATAACCAGGAGCTTGAACATTGCTTGATCTGCACAAACCTGCAAATCTTGGATGTAAAATAGGCCGAATGGCAATCTTCCTCATACAATTAATCTCAAATATTGATTTGCTGAACAATGCCAACATATCCTTCTGAACATTGGTCATTCCACAATCTTCCCCTTGCCTTCCAAAAGCAGTGATCCCAGCCGAAATCATATTTCCTGCGCCCACATCATTGATGACATTGGCGACAAATAGCTGAATTTACCGTAGGTACCTTCAGTGAGGTATAATAATTCTGCTGTATCAACCATAACAGCTTCTTGAAGCTGGTGAGAGACCAAATAATTTATGTTGGCCGCCAGGTTTTCGTCCATGGCCTCACTGCCTCCTCCAGGTATAGAAACTTTGTGCCACATCAGACACACGTGGAGCAATATTTTTGTATTGTGGTGGGTACTCATGACCGAAATCACCACCTTCAGGATCAGGCACATGCAGCCCTGGTACTCCTGAGACTTTGCTCAAGGACTTTCTCAAGCCCAATCCCGGGCTCTGGAGTTTCAAATTCCCAATTCAAACTGGCACCATATTCATGATATGGAACCCCCTCAGGGGGTTCCTGGGAATATTCTGGGTTTCTTAGACCCTTGGTTGATTTTTGTCTGGATCATTTTCCATTTGGTCCATTCTAAGCCATAAGGCTTTTCTATCTGGAGGACTTTCATTATCAGATTCATCATAAACCACGGGCCTCTCAGATTTTCTTTTACGTTTTTTAGGCACTGGATTTTCCTCTGTGGCTTCTGCTTGTGGAGCCACCAAAGGCTCACTAACGGGTATTTCAACGGCCACCGGTATTGGAACCAGCTCCGCAATAATCTGCTGTCCCAACTCTTCTCCTCCCCGGAATGCTCGTTTTACCCGCGATTTTTTAGGAGATTTCTCCTTTTTTTTTTTTAAACTCCTCCTGGTCTTTTCCCACCAGCCACACGGAGTTTGAAATGCCCTGGAAGTAAAAATAATTTACTTACCTGCGGGCCTGTTCCTTACCGCTGGTGGAGTTGCACTCTGCAGCTCACGTGACTCCGAAGTAAAATTGTGTTTTAGATCCTTACTTAGACAAACCTAGCCAAAAACAGCGAGGTAATACAAAATCTAAAACTAGTGAACTTTTAAACACATATATAAAAAATACAAATATAACAGATGTTTGGAGGATCGCAAATCTGACCAGCAGGGAATACTCATTTTATTCAATGGTACACAAGACATATTCACGTATAGATTATTTCCTGGTGGATACAAAATTAATTCCTTATACTTCGAACCCAAAACACCATACCAACACTATTTCAGATCACTCCCCACAAACTTTATTTTTAAAACTGGAAGGAATGTCTAAGAATAAATCGTTTTGGAGGTATAACCCTCAAATTTTAAAAGACCCGCAAGGGAGTTGATATTTAAAACAACAAATGGATCTCTTTTTCGAAATAAATGACACTCCAGACATATCGCCTACATTATTATGGGAATCCTTCAAAGCATTTATTGGAGGCGTTATAATTTCATACCAAGCTTTTCAAAATAAAAAAAACAAGACCGAACTAAGACAGTTAGAAGAACAAATTAGACAACTGATATTGATCATGCAAAAGACCCAACTATGGATAAACGCAATAAAATATTAATACTGAAATTTCAATTAAATAAATGATTATAAGCTAAAGTTATAAGATTATTCCAAATCACAAGTCAGGAACACTTTGAATTTGGGGATAAACCCCATAAACTTTTGGCACGTCAGTTAAAAAAAACTAGAAAAAGAACACACGGTCCCAAAGATCAAATCAGATAGAGGGGAAGTATTAACTTTTCCGAATGATATTAATAAAAGATTTGCGCTTTTTATGTGAATTTGTACACATCTAAAACGACAACGGACACCAATAAAGTCACAGAGTTCCTGTATAATTGTAATCTTCCAAAACTAGAGTTGCAGGAACAAGAGGAATTGGGAGCACAAATCTCAATGAAGGAAATAGAAGAAACAATAATTTCATTAAATAATGGAAAAACACCAGGACCTGATGGATTTAGTAATGAATTTTATAAACGTCTTTATGACATAATTACACCATGCCTACAGAAAATGTATACATATGCCTTTAAAGAACAAACGTTACCTGAAACACTAGCAGCATCAACGATCACATTAATACTTAAGAAAGATAAAGATATAGAAGAACCCGGATCATATAGAGTTATTGCGTTCTTAAATACAGATCAAAAAATATTAACGAAAATATTAGCTAGAAGATTAAGTAACTATGTTAGTGTGGTGGTTCCCAAGGGTCGGGCCATCCTAAGGGTCAAATCCCTCGGCACAGGAATGGATCAGTCCAGAGGCGGCCCTTGACCAGAGGGTTTAAAGGCAAGCGTTTTGGGTGCTATCACTCTCTCGTGGACTTCCTTCCAACACGAAGGGGCAGAATAAAGGTACTTCCCACTACACCTGGCTTCACGCCTTAATTCCGGATGAAACGGGGTTTATCCCTAAGAGACAATAGTTTAATAATTTGAGATGTCTGCTCAACATAATGCATTCACACCAAATTGAAGATCAAGAATTATCAATTATTTTGTTGGATGCAGAGAAAGCATTCGATCAGGTGGAATTGGGATTATATGGTTAAAGTATTGCAAAAATTCCAACTGGGAGAGAATTTCATCGTATGGATTAAATTACTATATAATAAACCAATGGCTAAAATATTAACTAATAAAATGTTATCTATGAAATTTCAATTGTCAAGGGGTAATAGACAAGGATGTTCACTATCACCGCTGTTATTTGCTCTTATAATCGAACCCCTAGTGGAAAGAATTAGAACACATCCGAATATCCATGGCTACAATACAAAATATTTAAATAATAAAATAGCATTATACGCTGATGATGTACTATTGTACATCACAAAACCCCATATCACCATACCAAATATATTAAATTTAATCGAGGATTTTGGATAATTCTCAGGATACAGAATAAATTGGAACAAAAGCAAAATCATGTCAATAAAACCGAAAGACCCAACCCACCTCTTAAAGTTTCCTTTGAAAATAGCTAGAGAAAAATTTAAATACTTGGGTATTGAAATTACCAGAAGATATCAAGATATGTTTAACGCAAATTATAATCCTTTACTTACGAAATTTATCATTTAATTAAATTCTGGAATATGCTTTGATGTCTTTAATAGGCCGAATAAATGCTATAAAAATGATTTTTCTACCACAAATTTTATACATGTTCCAATCAATACCAATATACCCAACAAAAAAGTTTTTTTTTAAATTGGATTCCGACATTACAAATTTTATATAGGATTATAAATCCCTTAGAATACAAATAATACACTTCAATAAACCCAAAGCAGTAGGTAGATTAGCACTCCCTAACTTTATGTATTATTACTGGTCTGTAAATATTAAAAATATGATTCAACTGCTGGACAATTCTGCCCAGCAGCTGGATTGGATTATTATGGAAAGAGAGGACTGCTCCCCTTGTAATATTGGAGTGATCCTTCTCTCACCAATGAAGTTGAATACTACAAACTATAACAAAAATCCAATTATTCATTGTACAATTAGAACTTGGAAACAAATAAATTATCTTAAAATTAAGAAATGTATCTCTCTCATCTCCAATAGATAATAACCATTCGTTTAAACCATCAATTGTAGATAAATCATTTATACAATGGGAAAGAGTAGGAATTATAATGCTTAGAGGTTTGTATGAAATGGGAAAATTACTATCATTCAAGCCTTTCTGTTATGGAAGAGGAAGGAATTAGTAGTTTTTCGTGATTTATTTTTGGACGGTTGTTTTATGTCTTTTGAACACCTCTCCAATAAATATAATCTACCTAACTCACATTGTTTTAGATATTTACAAATTAGACATTTCTTGAAGGATACTTTAACTTCTTTACCGTGATCACATCAGACCGAAATCTCAGAAAAAAATTTACATTTGGACCCTTAAAAGAAAGGTTTAATAACGATGAATTATGAGTTAATTTTGACATTACAAGTAGGTGCATCTGATAAAATTAAGAATGATTGGGAAATAGAACTTCAAATTTCTTTACCTATAGAGAAATGGGAGCACATATGTCAAAAGATAAGAGCTTTTTTTTTATGGTCATATGAATCCTACCGGTGACAATTTTAGTTTAGGGGGTTTTGTCATTCTCTTTTTTTTCTTTTTTATCTTTTGTTGTCATATATCCAAGTTCTCTTTTAACCATTTAACTAGATTTACATAGAGACCGGGAGGTCTATACTCAATGTGTATTTTGAAACTGGATTCATACTTAGATTACACATGTTGTTAATGTAATCCTGATCCTTATGTATCAATATCACTGTTATGTTTGTCATTACTTCTTTGTTTTTGAAAAATGAATAAAAAGATTTTAAAAGAAAGAAAAGCATGCCAAGCAGAGTGCAGGCCACCAAATCCAATTTTGCAGTAGGCCAAGCAGAGTGCCGGCCAGCAAATACAATTTCACCATTTCAAGCAGAGTGCGCTCACATATACACTCGTATGCACACACAGACACACTCACACACACACACACACAGACTCTCACACACACAGACACACTCACACACACACACACCCTCCATCACACACACACACACACACAAACTCACCCACACACTGAATTTACTCACCCGGCTGAGCGTGACCGCTGCACGCCGGAAATTACGCAATCAGCGGGATCTCTGCACTCACCGGAAAATATGCAATCAGCGCGACCTGTCCACCAAGTGGAATTTACAGAATTAGCGGGACCTTTGGATTAAACACAGTCGGATCTAAACAATATTTTATTCCTTCCAAACACAGTTGGACCTAATAAAGCATTGCAGTTTCAAGCACAGGCAGGGCAGCAGGCCAAACAACTCATGGCATTGTCATTTCATTTAATTTCCAATTGAGCATTGCAGTTTCAAGCACAGGCAGGGCAGCAGGCTAAAAAACTCATGGCATTTTCATTTCATTTCATTTCCAATTAATCATTGCAATTTCAAGCACAGGCAGGGCAGCAGGCCAACCAACTCATGGTATGGTCATGTGATTTCATTTCCAAATAAGCATTGCATTTCCAAGCACAGGCAGGGCAGCAGGCCATAACTCATGACATTAAGGTCTAACAAATCATTTATTACAAGCATATTGCAGACTCACAGTTCAGTTGATTCACAGCTTCGAATGCCATTCGTGGCCTCACCCTCGCAATGTTCAAGAGCGACTGGCTCACGTCCAGGCATCCGGAGTTTTATAGTCGTGACCCCCCCCCCCCCAACGAAAGTACTTTACCTTAATCGTGGTGATTGACAGTCGAGAGGTCTAATCAGCTGATCTCAAGATTTTTAAACACATAACATTTTTATTTTTCATCGATGGGAAAAATCCTCGGGGCTGCCTCAGCGGAGGAGGATTGTGAGTAAGATGGCCAAAATCACAGCGCTACCAGGTAGCGTTTATTCTAAAATCAATATGCAACGCAGACGGGAAATGGACAAGTAGATATTTTAGTTATATAGATTGTAATGGGAAGTGTTGGAACAAGATTGAAGCCATCTGAAAGTAGAACCGTTAACATCGTGAGAGACATACTGAAATTGAATTGTTACATTTCTGCAGGAACTCCGTATGGGTTAGGTGTTCGTTTGGAGTTATTATTGCCACATGCACCAGGCACACTGATAAACGGTGTTTTCATTGGTATCCAACCAGTTCAGACAATAACATACGGTCGTCAAACTCAAGTACATTAAGTAGAGCAATGGAGGAGCTACGTTGGTTTTAAAGGTTTCAAAGATCATTTATTATCACGTGTGCCAGTTAAAGTACGGAGATATGCGAATTACCATACAGCCATAACGGAAAAAAAGCAACAAGACACACGACTACGTAAGAGTTAACATAGACATCCACCATAGCGGATTCCCCACAATCCTCACTGTGATGGAAGGAAAAAAAAGGCCAAACCTCTTCCTCTTCAAGGGCCTGTCACACTAGCGCGCGATTAGACGCGATAAGCGCGACAAATTCGGACGCGGGGGTCGCGTGGGGGTCAGGCGATCCCGGTGCGAGTGAAGGGCCTGTCACACTAGCGCGCGATTACACGCGCGACGTCCGAAGGAAGGACGTTATTTTTCATCACGTGACGATGCGCATGAGCATGCGCGTTGCACGACGTCGGGCAGTGACGTCATCACGCAACGCCACGCTGAAGACGCACAACGTCAAAACGTCATCACGTTCCGCGCGACAGGATTTTGCCGCGCGTAATTTTTAAGCAGTGTCGGTTTTTGGACACTACGCGCGATGTCGACACCAGCTCCACACGAGTCCGCGGAACTCCACCAGACTCCGGCGATCGCAGTGGGACAGGGTCACGCGAGGCCGGACGACTAAAGCGACCACGGTAGGTCGCGCTTATCGCGTCTAATCGCGCGCTAGTGTGACAGGCCCTTCATTCTCCCACGGTCGGGTCAGTCGAACCATCCATCGGGGCGATCGGAGCTCCCACAGCCGGCGGGCAAAGCCCCTGCGTCGGGGTGATGGAAGCTCCCATGTCGGGGCGATCGTAACTCCCGCGTCGGGGCGATCGAGACTCCCGCGTCGAGGCGATTGAAGCACCTGCGGCTTCGAGTTTCCGAAGTCGGTCTCTGGCCAGAGACCGCGAGCTCCGTGATGTTGAGTCCACAAGCACCCACGGTTGGAGCTCCGAGGTCGATCCCTGGCAAAGGGATCGCCAGCTCCACGATGGTAATCCGCAGGAATACGATACGGAAAAAACGTTTCCCCCAACCCCTCCCACTGCTCACCACATAAAACACGTTAAAGAACACTAAAACATGCATATAACGCATACTAATCAAACACAATGAAGGAGAGGACAGACAGACCATTGGCGAAGCAGCCATTGCTGGCGCCACTCGATGGTACAGGGTGTGAAGAAAGGTGCAACATGCAAGAGTAACTCAGCGTGATTGGCAGCATCTCTGGATAGGAATTGGTGACGTTGCAGGTCGAGACCCGTATTCAGACTGAGAGTCAGTGGAGACGAAGACAGAGATATGGAAGGGTAAGGTGTGAAAATGGAACATCAAAGAGGATGCACTACAAGGAAAATGTAAAATAGATCGTTGTTAGCTACGGAAAGGTGACACTGAAGCATACAATGATAAAATCCAATCAGGAGGACAGTCAGACTGGTCGGATAACTGGAATCGCGGAGGGATGGAGAGCGAGGGAAAGCAATAATTATTTGACGTTACTGAAGTCAATATTCATACCAATATTCATAAGCTGCCCAAGTTAAATATGACGTGCTGTTCCGCCAATTCAAGATAGGTCTCACTCTGACAGTGGAGGAGACCCAGGACGGAAAGGTCAGTTTGGGAATTAAAGTGGACTTAAAGTGTTTAGCAACCGGGAGATCATGTAGGGTTATGTGAACTGAGCGGAGGTGTTTGGCAAAACCACCGCCATGCATGCACGTGGTCTCGCCGATATATAGGAGTCCACAGCTGCAGCAGCAGAAAGTGTAGATGGAGTTGGAGGAGGTGCAAGTGAACCTGAAATGACAGTCGGGGTCAAAGACCGGAGTCGAGGCAGGAGGTATGGGGACTGGTGTTGCATCTCCCGCTGTGCAGGGGAAAGTACCCGAGGAGGCGGTGGTTTGGGTAGGAAGAGGTGAGTTAACCAGGGAGTTGCTGAGAGAACATAGAAACATAGAAAATAGGTGCAGGAGTAGGCCATTCGGCCCTTCGAGCCTGCACCGCCATTCAATGTGATCATGGCTGATCATCCAACTCAGTATCCCGTACCTGCCTTCTCTCCATACCCCCTGATCCCTTTAGCCACAAGGGCCACATCTAACTCCCTCTTAAATATAGCCAATGAACTGGCCTCAACTACCTTCTGTGGCAGAGAATTCCAGAGACTCACCACTCTCTGTGTAAAGAATGTTTTCCTCATTTCGGTCCTAAAGGAATTCCCCCTTATCCTTAGACTGTGACCCCTTGTTCTGGACTCCCCCAACATCGGGAACAATCTTCCAGCATCTAGCTTGTCCAACCCCTTAAGAATTTTGTAGGTTTCTATAAGATCCCCCCTCAATCTTCTAAATTCCATCGAGTACAAACCGAGTCTATCCAATCTTTCCTCATATGAAAGTCCTGACATCCCAGGAATCAGTCTGGTGAATCTTCTCTGTACCCCCTCTATGGCAAGGATGTCTTTCCTCAGATTTGGAGACCAAAACTGTACGCAGTACTCCAGGTGTGGCCTCACCAAAACCCTGTACAACTGCAGTAGAACCTCCCTGCTCCTATACTCAAATCCTTTCGCTGTGAATGCTAACATACCATTTGCTTTCTTCACTGCCTGCTGCACCTGCATGCCTACTTTCAATGACTGGTGTACCATGACACCCAGGTCTCGTTGCATCTCCCCCTTACCTAATCTGCCACCATTCAGATAATAGTCTACCCTCATGTTTTTGCCACCAAAGTGGATAACCTCACATTTATCCACATTGTACTGCATCTGCCATGCATCTGCCCATTCACTCAGCCTATCCAAATCACCCTGCAGCCTCCAAGCATCCTCCTCACACCTAACTATACCCCCCAGCTTGGTATCATCTGCAAATTTGGAGATGTTGCATTGAATTCCCTCGTCCAAATCATTAATATATATTGTAAATAGCTGGGGTCCCAGCACTGAGCCTTGCGGCACCCCACTAGTCACTGCCTGCCATTCTGAAAAGGACCCGTTTACTCCTACCCTTTGCCTCCTGTCTGCTAGCCAGTTCTCTATCCACATCAATACTGAACCCCCAATACCGTGTGCTTTAAGTTTGTATGCTAATCTCTTATGCGGGACCTTGTCGAAAGCCTTCTGAAAGTCTAGATATAACACATCCACTGGTTCTCCCTTATCCACTCTACTAGTTACATCCTCGAAAAATTCTATCAGATTTGTCAGACATGATTTACCTTTCGTAAATCCATGCTGACTTTGTCCAATGATTTCACCACTTTCCAAATGCGCTGCTATCCCATCTTTAATAACTGACTCTAGCAGTTTCCCCACTACCGATGTTAGACTAACTGGTCTGTAATTCCCCGCTTTCTCTCTCCCTCCTTTTTTAAAAAGTGGGGTTACATTAGCTACCCTCCAATCCTCAGGAACTACTCCAGAATCTAAGGAATTTTGAACGGTCTCTGTGGAAAGTGGAATATCGTGGAGAGGGGAAGATGTGGCTCGTGATGGGATCCCTTTGGAGAGGCGAACAAGTCAGAGGATCACGTGGTGTATGAGAGCTGATGGTGTGAAAGGTGAGGACTATGTTCTTTGTTTCAAATACATACAATGATAAGACCTTACTCGGTTATAACGAACACTCGACTAAAACGGGTACAGCTGACACCTGTACTAATCAAGAATATATCTGCCTCTGCTTTAAAAATATCCACTGACTTGGCCTCCACAGCCTTCTGTGGCAATGAATTCCACAGTCACCACCCTCTGACTAAAGAAATGTATCTTCATCTCCTTCCTAAAATAACGTCCTTTAATTCTGAGGCTATAGCCTCTAGTCCTAGACTCTCCCACGAGTGGAAACGTCCTCTCCACATCCACTCTACCCAAGCCTTTCACTATTCTGTATGTTTCAATGAGGTCCCCCCTCATTCTTCTAAACACCTGCGAATACAGGCCCAGTGCCGACAAACGCTCATCATAGGCTAACCTACGGATTCCTCGCCCGCACAGAGCGCGCAGGAGGCTGCAGACAAGCTGGTCGCGAAGCCAGCCTGGGCCGAATGGAGCCTCGACTGTACTGTTGAGCATCGGTGACGGTGGGGCCTCGGCATCGTTGAGGTATCGGCAGCAGTGAAGCCTCGCGGCGATGGAGCCTCGGCGGCGGTGCAGCGTCGCGGCGATGGAGCCTCGGCGGTGGTGCAGCGTCGCGGCGATGGAGCCTCGGCGGCGGTGCAGCGTCGCGGCGATGGAGCCTCGGCGGCGGTGCAGCGTCGCGGTGGCGGCGACTCCTAGCGAGTCCACCCGTGGTCGGCTGTCGGTGACAGCGTGTGGGGACCGCCGTGAGGTGGGAGGGGAAGAGCAACGAAGGACCGGGCGTAGGGGGGCACCGTGACGGAGGGGGAGGGACAATGGACATTGGGGACCCGTCGTGGGGGAACCGTTGTGGGGGAGAGGGGAGAACAAAGGAGGAGCCAGTTTAATTTGTAACTTTGTCAGCGCCGTAGGTGGCCGCTATTTGCGTACTTCTTAATGCAAGCAAAGAATTTCATTGTGCCTTGTTACACGCGACAACACATATTCCATTCTATCCCATTCCATATTGTCATTTGTCCTCTGGACATGATCGTTATCTCCGTCCTTGCACTGTTCTCTTTGACATTACCGTCAGAGTTTTTTCTGCTGCAAAATCTGAAGGCAGAAGGAGAAGATGCATCTTGCTGCAAGTAGGAATCTGTCTTATAAAAGCTAAAGGATTTTAAAAATCCGCGGGAAAAAGTTAGTTGCCGTTTCAGAATAAGGTCAAGGAAAGTGCATTCACGACGCAGCCCTGTTTTCACCAAACTTTCCACCACCACGCACGAGGAACACAAGACAGCAGTGACGTGCGGTGAGATCAATGGCTGGGGAGGCGCTGGTTAGTGTTAGTGGCCCGGCCCTCCCTGTATTGATCACCGCGTCTGCCCGAGTAGAGAGGTGGAGCCGTGGCTGGGAGGGAAGGAAAGAGAAGAGAAGGGAGGTTGAGGGAGAGAAGAGAGAGAGAGAGAGAGAGAGAGAGAGAGAGAGAGAGAAGGGAGAGAGAAAGGGAGAAGAGAGGGAGAGAGAGAGGGGGGGGAGGGAGGGAGAGAGAGAAGGGAGGGAGAGACAGAGAGACAGAGGAGGGGAGAGAGAGAGAAGTGAGAGAGAGCATTGAGGGAGATGCTCCCCACCGCACCTCCTTCACGGCGGCCCAGTGATGTCTCGGCTCTGACAAACCGGTAACAACACTAAGAGCAGTCCCGGGCCGCCGTGCTCCCCGACTCGAATCTGAGCTTGAGCAATCAGGTGGTGGGCCTGATGTGGCCCGCGGGCCAGATTTTGGATACTCCAGCCTTACATGCATTAAACAATAATGTACAGAAGTAAAAAAAATGCCGACTTTATTATTGTGATCAGTTGAGATCTATTAAAAACAATCTAATCTTTCTAATGTACAGACAAAGTCTACCTTCCCACGTGGCGTATCTTGTACCACTAAAGTGGAGGCAGAGGGAGGCAGCGTCAATTGCGTGGGCTGAGGCTACGTATTTGACGCTCGCTCTTCCTCCACTGTGCGCAAGACACGCCCCCATGTGAGGCAGATGTGATCGCTGCCTCCCCTGGAGCTTTTTCAATGCGGTTTCATGTGAGACCAGGGCGCACAAATGTAATATATTTATATGTGAAATACGTTACCTGGACTATGAAAGGTAAGGAGATGTAATGAAGGGGTTTACACTCATTATATTGGTGACATACATAGAGATGGTAACAGGCGCACGCTTATTGCCCGCGCACCATGCAGTTTCTCTTAGGGGTTGCGCAATCAGAGGGGAGGCTCAGCTCGCCGCTGCCTCACCTCTCATCTTTGAATGTATTTGCAGAGGAGCTGCGATAACTTTGCGATTTTTACTATTAAAAATGATTAGATTCATATAGAAATGACATTGATAACACAGATCAGTGGAAAAATCTAAATATATATTTTATTTTATTATTATCTATCTTTACTTTTCTTAACAACTATTTTTATTGGGAGTATGACAGGTGAGGCTCTGCCTCCCCTGACCGCAAGTCCCTGCAAGACAGACACCATTGTATGCAAACGCCAAGAAGTGTGATCAGCTGTGGGTGAACTACTTCTAATCTTGTGTGTGGACTCGACAAGAGGAAGAAGTTTCAGAGTGCTAATTGTGCGGGCAGGACATTACCGTGAAACAAGCGTCCGATGGGCTTAGCTGGAGATTGTTTGAAGCAAATCAAAGGGAAGTCAGACTAGCGGAGCGGCCTGTTGGGGGCGGAAGAAAAGTGCATCTTGGGGCTTTGACTCAAGAAGCTTCACGAGAAGGGGTGGGGAGAGAGGAGCGGACCTGCAAGACCCAGAGCAACCACAAGTGGGAAGCTTCGCGAAGGATTGTGCGATAGGTAAAGGAGACATGCAAGATCACGCGACGTGCTGCAGCTGCATTATGTAGGAGCTGGTGGACCCCTTCATCAATCCTGGTGACCACATCTGCAGCAAATGCTGGTTGAGTTGAGAACTAATACTGAAGGTGGGCGACCTGGAGTCTGAGCTTCAAACGCAGAGGCACATCGAGTATGGGGAGAATTACCTGGGCGCTGTGGTTCTGGAGGTAGTTACGCCTGCTGGAGTAACTGCATCCAACGTGGTCCATGGTGGCGTTGAGGGTGTGACTGCTAGTGAGGCAGAACTGAATGGAGGACTGTAGGAAGGATGAGAAATGTGACCAGGGCACAGGTTGGTGGAGCCATCCGAGAGGGAACAAGAGCAAGAGTAGATAGAGCTCTTAGGGCTAGCGGAATCAAGGGATATGGGGAGAAGGCGGGAACAGGGTACTGATTGTGGATGATCAGGCATGATCACATTGAATGGCGGTGATGGATCGAAGGGCCGAATGGCCTATTCCTGCACCTATTGTCTATGTAGCTATGTATGGAAGAAAAACGTATTTGTCACTGGGGACAGTATAGTTGGAGGCGTTGACACTGTTTTCTGTAGCGAGGATCGTGAATTCCGAAGGCTGTGTTGCCTCCCTGTTGCCCGAGTTCGGGACATCTCGCCTGACCTGCAGAGGAACATGGTGTGGGAGGGAAAAGATGCGGTCGTCGTGATCTATGTTGTTACCATTGACCTAGGTTTAACGAGGAAAGTAAAGGAATTTGAGCAGCTAGGTACCAAATTGAAAAGCAGAACCAGTAAGTTAATAATCTCTGGATTGCTGCCCGAGCCGCGTGGAAATTGGCGTAGGGTTGAGAAGATTAGAGTGTTGAATAGGAGGGTACACAAAAGGCTGGAGAAACTCAGCGGGTGCAGCAGCATCTAAAGAGCAAAGGAGATAGGCGACGTTTCGGGTCGAGACCCTTCTTTAGTCTGAAGAAGGGTCTCGACACGAAACGTCGCCTATCTCCTTCGCTCCTTAGATGCTGCTGCACCCGCAGAGTTTCTCCAGCCTTTTGTGTACCCTCGATTCTCCAACATCTGCTGTTCCTTCTTTAACAAAACAGTGTTGAATACGAGTTGAATACGGCGCTCAAAGACGAGTATGGAAGAAGTCGTTTTGAATTTGTAGGACATTGGCATTCAGACATTGTCTGAAGAAGGGTCTCGACCCGAAACGTCGCCAATTCCTTCTCTCCATAGATTCTGCCTCACCCGCTGAGTTACTCCAGCATTTTGTGTCCCCCTTCGATTTACCAGCATCTGCAGTTCTTTCTTAAAGATTGGCACCAGTATTGGGAAAGGAAGGTACTGTTCCGACGGGACGGACTTCACTGCAACCAGACTCGTGGCAAACTTATAACTCGGACTGTAGATTGAGCTTTAAACTAAATAGGTGGGGGGCAACAATTTGGAAGTGTAACGGTGGAGTTAAACGGAAAGAGAGTGCGGGAAATGTTACAGAAGTCTCCCGAATTATTGGGATGGCAAGTTCAAGAAGGGATAAGAGAGTAACATGGGTGAAATCGGGACCGATATAACAAGGGAGGCGAATACCGAATTAACGATGTTGCATTTGAATTGCATTGTAGAAGAAAAAAAGTGGACGAGCTTGCAGCACGGATATAAATTAGTAGCTATGATGTTTGTGTGAATTATAGAGACGTGGCTGCAAGAGGATCGGAGCTAGGAGCTCAATATTAAGGGTTCTACGTCATATAAACGTCGTTATATGGGACAGACAGAAAGGTGGGCAGGGGGTGTGTGGTAGCTCTGTTGGTTAGGAATGATTTTCTGTCCGTGGCAAGGGGTGACATGGGATAAGGAGATGTACAATCATTGTGGATAGAGCGGATAAATTATAAGAGTAAACAGACCCTAATGGAGGTTATTTACAGGCCACCAAACAGTAACCAGGATATTGGGTACAATTACATCAGGAGATTAAATTGTCATGTAAAAAAGGCATTATTTTTGGTGAAGATGATCAGGGGAGATTTCAATATACAGGTGGACTGGGAAAATTAGGTTGGTACTGGACCCCAAGAAAGGGAATGTGTAGAGTGTCTCCGAGATGGATTAGTGTGGAGCCCACCAGGGAAGAGGGAATTCTGGATTGAATTATGCAATGAACGGGATTTGATAAGGGAGCTCAAGGTAAAGGAACCATGAAGAGGTGGCGACAACAATATGATAAGTGTGAGAGGGAGAAGGCGAAATCGGATGTGTCGATATTGCAGATGAGGAAAGGGGACTGCAGAGGCATGAGGGAGGAGCTGACCAAAGTTGACTGGAAAGGGACTCTAGCAGGGATGACAGTGGAACGGTAATGGAAGGAATTGCTGGGAATAATCTGGAAGATGTAGAATCTTTTCATTCCATACTGACAGAAAGATTCTAGGGAGAGAAAGAGGCAACCGTGGCTGTCAAGGGAAGTCAAGGACAGGATAAAACTACAAGAGAAGGCGTATAACATAGCAAAGATTCGTGCAAAGGCAGAATATTGGGAAGTGTGTAAAGACCAACAAAAAGGCAATACGGAGAGAAATTATGAAATACGAAAGGGAGCTAGCTAATAATATAAAAGAGTATTG
Source organism: Raja brachyura (assembly GCA_963514005.1). The sequence continues at coordinate 1,850,674 of OY740827.1, read as the reverse complement.
CAAGAGTTTCTTCACGTATACAAAGAGTAAGAAAGAGGCAACAGTGGACGTTGGACAGCTAGAGAATTATGCAGGAGAAGTGATAATGGGGAATAAAGTTATGGCAGAGGAGTTTAATAACTATTTTGCTGCAGTCGTCACAGTGGAAGACACCAAGCAACGTGCCTGGAATCCAAGAGAGTCAGGGAGTAGATGTTAATGGATGGCTATTACAATAGAGTGCGTGCTTGGGATGCTGAATGGGCTGAAGGTGCATAATTCACTTGGACAGAATGGAATGCACCCTAGGGTTCGGAAAGTGGTGGCTTTAGTGTTTGAGGAGGCATTGATAGTGATATTTCAAGAATCACGAGAGTCAAGCATGGTGCCAGGCAATTGGAAAATGGCCACCATTACCCGCTGCACAAGAAGGGAGCAAAGCAGAATAATGGGAACTATAGGCCGGTTAGCGTGACTAAGATTGTCGGTAATATTTTAGAGTCCGTTATAAATGATGTCGTTACGGAGTACTGAGAAATTCACGATAAAATATGCCAAAGTCAGCATGGCTTTGTGAAGCGGAGGTCTTGTTTGACAAATTTGGTGGAATTATTTGAAAAGTAAATAGCAAGACAGACAAAGGAGAGTCAATAGATGTTGCTTCCTTAGATTTTCGGAAAGCCTTTGATAAGGTGCCACACGTGAGGCTGCTAAGGAAGATGGGAGCCGATGGTATCAAAGGGCAGACACAAGTATTGATAGCAGGTTGGCTGAATGGTAGAAGACAAAGTATGTCAATAAAGAGGTATTTTTCTGGTTGGCTGCCAGTGACTAGCGGTGTCCTGCAGGGGTCGGTGCTGGGGCCGCTACTCTTCATGTTGTATATTAATGATTTGAACGAGTGGATTAAAGGCTTTGGCGCCAAGTTTGCAGATAATTCGAAAATAGGTGGAGGGCAGGTAGTGTATCGAAAGCAGGAATTCTGCAGAAGTACTTGGGCAGGTTGGGATAGTGTGCAGTGAAGTGGCAGATGGAATATAGTGTAGCAAAGTGTGGAATCATGCATTTTGGTAGCAGGTTCAAGGCAGAGAGAATATTTTCTAAATGGGGAGAGAATCCAGAAATCGGAGGTTCAATTGGGACTTTGGAGTGCTAGTGCCGGATTCCCAAAATGTTAATCTGCAAGTTGAATCCGTAGTAAAGAAAGCAAACTCAATGCTAGCAGTTATTTCAAGAGGGTTTGTATACAAAAAGAGCGATGTAATGTTTAGGCTCCATAATGCACTGGTAAGGCCTTTGCAATATTGTGAGCAATTTTGGGCACCATATCTGGATGTGCTGGCTCTGGAGAGGGTCCAGATGAGGTTTACAAGATGATCCCTGGAATAAGTAGGTTAACCAACGATGAGCGTTTGTCGGCGCTGGGGCTGTACTTGCTGGAGTTTAGAAGAATAACGGGGGATCTCAGTTAAACATACAGAGGAAGGGTTGTACAGAGCCTGAGAATTAAAGGACTTTCATTTTGGAAGGAGACCAAGAGAATATTATTTAGTCAGAGGGAGGTAATCTGTGGAATTATTTGCCACAGAAGGTTGTGTAGACCAAGTCAATGTATACTATTAAGGCAGAGATAGATTGATCTAACAGACGGGGGGGACGGGCCGGCGCAGGACGATGGCAGCCTCGCCAACAGTCTGTCTGTCTTTTCGTCCTTTTTTGTTATTTTTAGTGTGTTTTTAAAGTTTGTGTTAATATTCTCTGGTTTGTTTTACGTGTTGTTTGGCGAGGGGATCGGGAAAAACTTGTTTTCAATCTCTTACCTTGTCGGAGATGCGATTGTCTTCCGGATCGTATCTCCGGTCGCTCTGCGGCCTAACATCATGGAGCTGGAAACCTAGCTCAGGATTGAATTTGAGCCCCATCGCGGGGGCTTGGATTTGCCATCGGAGCCGATCCCTTGCCTGGGATCGACACTCCATCCGTAGCCTGCGGATTTCACCATTGAGGAGCTCGCAGTCTCGGGTGGAGAAGATGTCGGGACTCTCCAAACGACGCAGAAGGTTCGACCAGCCTCCGGGCACAGGGAGCGGGCATCCCCCGATGTAGGAGCTTGATCGCCCTGACGCGGGGTGGGGGTGGGGGGGGGGGGGGGGGTGAGGCGACCGCCGCGGGAGCCAAGATCGTCCGTCAAAGGAAGGCTCGAGGCAGGTCCCCGACCGCCGGAGAACAATGAAGGAAGATATTGGATTTAGTTTTCGCCGTCCATCACAGTGAGGAATGTGGAGGAGGCAGTGGTGGATGTTCATGTTAAAATGCATGTTGTGTGTTTTGTTGCTAGTTAATGGTATGACTGTATGACAAATCAAATTTCTCGTATGTTGCAAAATAAACTTGGCTAATAAAGTATGATTATGATTATGATCCGACTCTTGAGCAGTACACGTGTCAGATATAATGGGGAGAACGGAAAAGGCAGGAAAGTGGGGTTAGGAGGGAGAGATTGATCAGCCGTGAGTGAATGGCGGAATAGACTTGATGGGCCGAACTGCTTAATTCTACTCCTCTCTCTTGTGACCGATCTGAGGCTGCACCTGACCTGAGATTGTCTGCACGCTTTTCCAAGAATAGACTTACCACATTGGTGTTCAGAGTGTTTTAGTACACAGGACAGATCACTTGGTTCAAAGACCAGGATACTTACTGTGCTGGGTGACCTTGTACAGTCTGTGTTCTGACATTGCAATGGCAAGACGCCTACTCTGTATACCCTGTCCTTGATGTTTCGTGCTGTTGTACATTGCAGTGGACTTACACGGAGTAGGTGCGTTAGTTTGTCCTTGATCCGAGCCAATCATTGGAGTGTAAACGGTCTATGGCTTTCCAGTATCGTTTGGTCGTGTTAACGTTCCCTGCATTTCCGTACTCCGGTGCTGTGCTGCGGGTTTTCAGAAGGTCCATCTCTCCATAGCCCAGGCCGAAATGTAGTTGTTTGCATCGTCATTACACAATTCACTTTATACTATTGTTTCTCCAAACGGCTGCCCACTGCAATTAGATACAGTGCCGGTCTCTCGCTGTCTTATGGTAATAAAGGTATGGAACACAAAATAAAGGGCTGATTTCTACACATCTTTCTTTTTGCACATGGACGGTGGAGAAAATTAGTTTCCGTCACGTGCAACGTTGAGCTTTTTATAATATTATTTTGGTCAGCATCGCCACTGCCCTGTGTGAGTAACATGGGAACGCGTATACACAGTGCACTGTGTGAGTTTGACAGGCCTGTGAGGGAGCAGTTCGGCTGTTTCTCAGTCTGTGCCTCGTCATGGAAGGCCTCGTAATGTTTTTTGTCCGAGCCGTAACCAGACGGCTTCTAGCCGGAATCGGGAACGTACGGGGCCGAAATGAAGTGCGGCCAATTGAGCGCCGGCTCCCACAGTTGTGAGTCAGTGCTTCCGGCTGGTTCAGCTTCACTGCCGTTGACAGGGAACATGGTGTGGGTCGGGTTAGATCGAGGCTCTGACTACCCTGCTCTTGATGGACAAGAAATTTGTGACAACAGACTGTTCAATGTCACGTGGGTTCTCAGGAACAGCCTATTGTGGTTCGACGCTGACTGAGTCACCACATCTCGGATCCGCAGTGCCTCAACCAGTACCTTCAACCAATTCACCTTGGTTCAGTGTGAATCTAAATGCGTGAGCTGACTTGAGTGGTAGAAAGGCCTCGGGAAGGAAACAGAAAAAGCCACAAGTTGTGCCTTGTGACTGGGAATGGCAGCAGTCATTCATTCTTTGTCTGGAAGGCTCGTGTGTTTCACTCAACCAATATCGGTAATGGAGATGAAGTAGGAAATCCCCGACCATTCAGAGTATTTTTTTATCCAGATGTGTTTTATCATTATCCACTTAATGGGTGTGACCACTTTCGGCAAGATGGTGCGATCCGGCCATCGTCAAGGGTGTCAATCGTGGTGGAATAAACTAGGCCATAGACAATGGACAATAGGTGCAGGAATAGGCCATTCAACCCTTCGAGCCAGCACCGCCATTCAATGTGATCATGGCTGATCATCCATAATCAGCACGCCGTTCCTGCCTTCTCCCCGTATCCCCTGACTCCATTATCTTTAAGAGCCCTATCAAGCTCTCTCTTGAAAGTATCCAAAGAAGCGGCCTCCACCGCCCCCCGAAGCAGAGAATTCCACAGACTCACAACTCTCTGTGCAAAAAAGTGTTTCCTCATCTCCGTTCTAAATGCCTTACCGCTTATTCTTAAACTGTGGCCCCTGGTTCTGGACTCCTCCAACATCGGGAACATGTTTCGTGCCTCTAGCGTGTCCAAACCCTTAATAATCTTATATGTTTCAATAAGATCCCCTCTCATCCTTCTAATTTCAGGAGTATACAAGCCCAACCGCTCCATACTCTCAGCATATGACAGTCCCACCATCCCGGGAATTAACCTTGTGAACCGACATTGCACTCCCTCAATAGCAAGAATGTGCTTCCTCAAATTAGGAGACCAAAGCTGCACACAATACTCCAGGTGTGGTCCCACTGGGGTTCTATACAACTGCAGATGGACCTCTTTGCTATCATACTCAACTCCTCCTGTTATGAAGGCCAACATGCCACTCGCTTACTTCACTGCCTGCTGTACCTGCATGCTTCGAGATCCCGTTGTACTTCGCTTTTTTCCCCAACTTAACTTCATTTAGATAATAATCTGCCTTCCTATTGTTGCTGCCAAAGTGGATAACCTCACATTTATCCACAATAAACTGCATCTGCCATGCATCTGCCCATTCACCCAATCTGTCCAAGTCACCCTGCATTGTCATTGCATCCTCCTCATAATTCACACTGCCACCCAGCTTTGTGTCATCTGCAAATTTGCTAATGTTACCTTGAATCCCTTCATCCATATCATTGATGTTTTTTGCAAATAGCTGGAGTCCCAGCACCGAGGATTGCTGTACCCTGCTAGTCACTGCCTGCCATTCTGAAATGGACCCATTAATATCTACTCTTTGTTTCCTGTCTGCCAACCATTTTTCTATCCATGTCAGCACTCTAGCCCACTAATCTCCGATGTGGGACCTTATCAAATGCTTATGAAAGTCCAGGTACACTACATCCATTGCCCCCCCCCCCCCCTTGTCCATTTTCCTTGTTACATCTTCAAAAAATTCCAGAAGATTAGTCAACCATGACTAATCCATGACGATATCCTTCGTAAATCCATGCTGACTTGGACCGATCCTGTTACTGCTATCTAAATGTGCCGCTATTTCATCTTTTATGATTGGCATCTTCCCCAGCACCGATTTCAGGCTAACTGGTCTATAATTCCCTGTTTTCTCTCTCCCGCCTTTCTTTCAAAGTGGAATAACATTAGCTAAACTCCAATCCACAGGAACTGATCCTGAATCTATAGAACATTGGAAAATGAACACCTGTGCGTCCACGATTTCTAGAGCCACTTCCTCAAGTAACCTAGGATGCAGATCATCAGGCCCTGGGGATTTATCAGCCTTCAGTCCCATCAGTCTACCCAACACCATTTCCTGCCTGATGTCGATTTACTTCTGTTCCACCGCCACCCCAGATCCTCTGGCCACTAGTACATCAGGAAGATTGTTTGTGTCCTCCTTAGAGAAGACCAATCAAAAGTATATGTTCAACTCATCTGCCATTTCCTTGGTCCCCATAATAAATTCACCTTTTTCAGTCTTCAAGAGTCCAACGTTGGTCATAACAATTTTTTCTTATTCACGTAGCTAAATAAGCTATTACTATCCTCCTTTATATTATTGGCTTGCTTACCTTCGTAACTCATAATTTCTCCCCGTATTGCCTTTTTAGTTATCTTCTGTTGCTCTCTAAACATGACCCAATCCTGTTGCTTCCCGCTCATCATTGATACGTTGTACTTCTCTTTTAATTTGATACTGTTCCTGACGTCCTTTGTCAGCAACGGTCGCCCCTTACTCTCCTTGGATTCTTTCTTCGTCTTTGGAATGAACTGACCCTGCACCTTCTGTATTATTCCCAGAGATACCAGCCAGTGTTGTTCCACTCTCATCCCTGCTAGGGTATATTTACAGTCAACTTTGGCCATCTCCTCCCTCATGGCTCCATTGTCCCATTTGTTCAACTGTAACACGGACACCTCTGATTTACCCTTCTCCCTCTCAAATTGTAGATTAAAACTGACAAATATTATGGCCACTACCTCCTAATGGCTCCTTTACCTCGAGTTCCCCTATCAAATCAGGTTCATTACACAACACCAAGTACAGAATTGCCTTCTCCCTGGTAGGCACCAATACAAGCTGCTCTAGCAATCCATCACGGAGGCACTTCACAAAACCCATATTTCGGGGTCCAGTACCAACCTAATTTTCCCAGTCTACCTGCATGTTGAAATCTCATAACAAACGCAGCATTACTTTTACGACATGCCAATTTTTTACTATTAATTCAACTTGTACCCTAAATCCAGGCTCGGATTTGGACCTCCATGATGTTACCTGTATTAAATCCAAAGCAGTTCACTGTACCAGATACTGCGGATTTCATACAGGGAGCGTCATGGAGGTCCAGTTCCGAGCTGTTGACCGGTCATTAATCGATCTGATGTGTCTGGTACTCAGTGACAGGATGAACAATGGTCTCAGTGCTGATTGGTAGCGAGGCCTGAGCTGTTGACACCCCGCCAGCGTCGCTAATGACACTTGAAGCTGTGACCGGTGCATTGGTCAGGGAACAGCCTGGTTATGTCAGTGACTCCCTCGTGTTGCCGCTCTATCAGTAGCCCGGACACGCAGGTCTGCCGTTTTGAGCTGGAGCCGCTCGGTGACTGGTGGGACTGGCGGACACTGTGGTGGGAGACAAAATATCCCGTGTCCTTGCCCCGCCCAGTCCTTGGTTTCATCCGCCTTCATTTCATTGCCCTGCCGGCCATAAGGCCAATATGGTCGGGAATCAGTGATAGCTCCTGGGAATTTGAATTAGGACTGAGTACTTCCAGAAATATTGCTCGTAACTCGCCCCTAGGTTAGTTTACGTTTCATGTAGTGGGAAAAACCGCACACATGGTGGCCTTGGACACTGTGTGGCACGTAGGAATCTACAAGGCCGCTTATGCAGCACCTCCTGGTCATATCAGCGTGGCAGATGTTTGTCCTGTTACACAGAGCCGCAGGATTATGGGAGGATCACACTGTGGTCTCTGAGTTTATGTCCGTCCCTCGCCAGTTTCACAAGGGCAATGCGGGGACAATCACCTTGGTGGGACATGGTACGCCAACACGTGGCGACACGTGTGCTGCCTAGGTTGTGTGCATAGCAAAGCCGTTCACTGTACCTAGGGGCCCTCGGTACATGTGGCAATAAAGTATGTACTTTTACGCTGGGTTCACTACCATGTTAACCACAGTCTGTTTTCAAGTGTTTGACTTGTAACTTTAAGTCTGTAATTCCCACAGGAGCGCTAACTGGGAGCAGTTGACGTGATTGTTTGTTAAGTGAGTGTAACTAACGTCGTTGGCTTTGAAACTGGTGCCCCTGGGGTATTCTCGCTGCTATTACAAAGGGTGGCGTGAACTTGGTACCTCTGCTTCGGCAGCAGTCTTTGTGCGCTGCGTGAACGGAGGAGAAATCGCGCCACCGTGAACATGGGAGGCTCGCTACTCACTCGAATAACGGAGATTTACTACCCGACACTTGCTGCCGTCGGTGTACCCCGTAAGTGTTTACTCACAGCTTCTCACCGTGTTCAACACTGTTATATTTGACATGTGTGGTGGCCGCGCACCGTATTGACCCCTTTGTCTCACTGTTGTATGATTCTGTGTATGGTATTTGACGAACTGTGGGGTTGATGTTAAAATAACCACGTATCTTCATTCAAACTGTAGTCTCAGGGAAGATGGTCCTGTTTTATATTGACTTTAAAACGTCTGTGAGTGTGAACCTGCCGCCATGTCAGCATTACCGTTGTGAATGTACAGTACATTCTGGTGTGTGAACTAATTGAACTGCTGAACCCACGCTTTGTGAAATGCATCTTGAAATAATACAGTAAACGTGTTCAGGATAAGTGTTCAGATAATCCAGGAGTTTCTTGCTTTTCCCGCGAATAATCAACCGTTGAAGCTCCCGCCCGAGTGTGGGACCAGGGTTTGCTCTGCAAGCAGCGGAACGCTTCCGTTTCACTCAAAGCACTTTCTGTATTCACCGGCGGCGTGGAATATTTCCACATTTTGGAAATAATCCCCGCTGGTCTGCAGTGAAATGCGAAAATGCTTGAAACCGCATGACTGGCAGCATTTGTGGGAAGAGAAAGAGTTAACGTTTCAAATCAAAGTTTCTTTCTCGGGAAGGGAAGAAACGCGTTTATCTGAGCGGCAGTCATGTGGGAACGGGTAATGGCTGGAGTGTAGCGAATGTCTGGAGCGGGGATAGGTTTTCACTGAATGGATAATTGAACTACATTGTATTAAAGAAGGAACTGCAGATGCTGGAGAATCGAGGGTTACACAAAAAGCTGGAGAAACTCAGCGGGTGCAGCAGCATCTAAGGAGCGAAGGAGATAGGCGACGTTTCGGGTCGAGACCCTTCTTCAGTCTGAACTCTGAAGAAGGGTCTCGACCCGAAACGTCGCCTATCTCCTTCGCTCCTTAGATGCTGCTGCACCCGCTGAGTTTCTCCAGCTTTTTGTGTAACGGCCAATATTAATTATATGGTCTCTCACCTGCCTCAAGAAGCTGTTATGGTTGAGGCAGCAGATTTGGATTAAAACACCAATTAATTGTACCTCACTGAAGGTACCTATGGTGAATCCGGCTATTTGGGCGCCAATGTGATTAATGATGCGGGCGCAGGAATTACGATTCAAAGAATCCTCAAGCTAATTTCGGCTGGCATCACTGTTTTTGGACGACTAGTGGTAGGTTATGGAATGACCAAAGTTCAGAACCATATGTTGGCATTATTCTGCAACTCATTATTTGAGATAAATTGTATGAGGAAGATTGCCATTTGGCCTCTTTTTACATCCAAGATTTGCAGGGTTGTGCAGATCATGCAATGTTCAAGCTCCTGGTTATTTGTTCGGAGAAAATCTGTCTTAAAATTTTTTTTAAAAATTGATGAAGAGGCCTCATGAAACCCTTCAATTTTGGCCAGAGAAGGGCTGGTCAAATGAGAAGGGGATTTGATTTTGGAGCTGGAACAAGCCGAGGCAGGAGTATGGTAAGGAAGAATTACCAACCAGCACAGCTGAATGTACACCCATTTGTTGGGAGATGGAGATCACTACGTCCAGTTGGAGAGGTACAAAAACGTTATCATATTAAAGACGAATTTTCGGATTAACCTCAGATTGGTGGTAGACTCCAAATGTTATAATGAATGGGACAGTATAACATCTTTTTTTTTGTTAATATTTTTTATTAGAAGTTAATGCATATTGATACATATTAAGACAATTTAAAATGTAAGAAAAAAAGAGAAACAAAAGAATTTACTATTCATCACATACATTCTTAATATTTATAAAATTTACAGTCTTTCTTGTTTATACTTCTACATATTTTTTTATTATTTTTAATAAAGAAGGAAATTAATAGAAAGAAATAATAAAAGAAATTAAAATAATAATAAAAATAGAAAATCAATAATATGAGTGGAGTTTTAAACATTCTATTCTACATTGGAGATATATCAGTGATCTATTATATATAATTCTTCATCCATTCCCCGTCCAGGTTTCAGTCAGGCCCTCGAACCGAGCCCATTTGTCCCTTTAGATAATCAATAAATGGAGACCATGTTCCTCTAAACTGATCTAGCCTGTCCGAGAGGACAAGTCTTAATCTTTCCAAATGAAGTGTCTCCGACATTTCTGTAATCCACATTTTAATAGTGGGGTTGGTAGGACCTTTTCAAAATTTTAGTATTAAATTTTTACCAATTATTAAACTATAATTGATAAAAAGTCGTTGTTTTGTTGTTAGTGATTGATCAGTTTCTAATATACCTAATATAATTAATTTAGAATCTAGATACAGATTTGTATTAACTACCTTCAAAATTATCTTAAAAATTTCTGACCAAAAATTAGTAATTTTAATACATTTGGTAAATGAGTGCGTTAGGTTGGCTTCTAGGTGTTGACATTTGTCACATATAGCAGAAACATTTGGAAAAATTCTATTTAGTTTGGACTTTGAGAGATGTAATCTATGTAAAATTTTTAGATTGTATCAGAGAGTGTCTGGCATTTAATGAGCAGTAGTGTATATGTTGTAAACTTTCCTCCCATACTACTAAACTAATTGGTTGTCCTAATTCACTTTCCCATGCTTGCCTATATATTTCCGACAGTGGTGCATCATTTTCCAATAAAATATTATAAATATATGATATTAATTTTTCTGTGTTCGGGTGTTTATTTAAGCATTCATCTAGAATTTCTGTCTTTCTATTTCTAAATTCTTGTGTATTTGATTTAACATAATCTCTAATTTGTAAATATCTAAAATATTCTTTTGAGTGTAGTCCATATTTTTGTTGTAATTCTTGAAATGAAAGGAAAAGGCTTTCCCTATAGAGATCCCGTATCTTATTAATTCCATAATTTTTCCATTGTGAAAAACCTTTATCCATCCTAGAAGGTTTAAAAGTGATATTGTTTGCAATATGAAGATCCAATGGTATACATTTCAATTTTAAAGATTTTTTTAATTGTTTCCAAATACGTATCCCATTTTCTATTATTGGGTTTCCTCTATAAGTTTTTAATGTAATTTGGTATTAGCAAATATAATCGAGCTAATTTCAAAAGGTAAGCAGTCTTCCTTTTCCACTTTTATCCAATTCGGCTGTATATCTAATTCTTCCAACCAAAAATTCATATTTTTAATATAAACTGCCCAATAGTAAAACATAAAATTAGGCAACGCTAAACCTCCACTTATTTTTGCTTTACATAGATGTTTCTTATTTATTCTATGGCTCTTATAATCCCAAATAAAATTTGTAATTATAGAATCCACCTTCTGAAAAAAAACTTTGTGAAGATATATCGGGATCATTTGAAATAAATATAATAATTGCGGGAGAAAGATCATTTTTATCGCATTTATTTTACCTAACATTGAGATGGGTAATGTTTTCCAATATAGAATATTCTTAAGTAATTTATTCAATAATGGGGGGGGGGGGGGGGGGGGGGGCTACGGTTAATGAGACCAGTTGTGAGGGCAGATGGACTGTCCTAGAGGATTTATTGCTCCAAACATATGGTATAAATTATTTGGAGTTACTGGGAGCATTTTATGGATTAAAAGCTTATTGTTCGACTATGAAGGTTTTGTATGTCCAAATACAAATAGACAATACCACAGCTGTGGCATATATCAATCACATGGGTGGTGAAAGATCAATTTCATGTGATCATCTGGTAACCCAGATGTGGCATTGGTGTATTGGCAAAAATATTTGGTTTCAGCTATTTATCTCCCAGGGAGAGACAATGTTGTGGCAGACAAAAGATCACGAATATTTAAAGACAGTTCAGAATGAATGTTAAATCCACAACATTTCAAAAAATATAGTCAGTCGGTATGGAGTGCCGGACATTGATCTGTTTGCATCTAGATTAAATCACCAATTGCCCAAATACGTGTCTTGGGAACACGATCCAGGGGCAGTAGCGGTGGCTGTTTTCTTGCTACACTGGGGGAATACGTTCTTTTATGCTTTTCCCCCCATTCTATCTGATTGGGCAATGTCTTAAGAAAATAGTGCAAGACGCTGCCAAAGGCATTTTTGGTGGTGCCAAATTGGCCTACGCAGTCATGGTTCCCATTGATGCTAAAAATGATGATTGAACCATGTATGACGTTTCCTAGTTGCGACAATTTGTTGACATAACCAGTAACAAAAGAAGTTAATCCACTGCATGATCATATGAATTTGTTAATCTGCAGGTTCTGACAAGACTGTTGCAAGAGTTTGAACTGTCAGACAGGACCATGGATGTTATAGGTGCAGCTTGGAAGAATAGCACTAAAAAACAATATATGTTGCACAGAAGGAAATGGGAATCTTTTTGTAGACAGTCAAAGATATCTTATACTGCAAACATTTCAAATGTATTGGAGTTTCTTGCTGGGTTACATTTTGATGAGCATCTGAGTTATAGTGCCATTAATTGTGCTCGTAGTGTTTTGTCGTCCTACTTAGGACAAATTTTCTGATCGAGATTCAGTTGGGTCTCACCCATTAATGGCACTATAATTCAGTGCCATTAATGAGATTCAGTTGGGTCTCACCCAGTATCTCGATTCATGAAAGGAATTTTAATAAAAATCCTCCCAAGCTCAGACTTACATAAATTTGGGATGTTAGCATTGTTCTCACTTTGCTTAAGCAATGGACTCCAATTACTTCAATGTCTTTGCAGAAGTTAACATTCAAGGTAGTAATGTATATGGCATTAGTATGAGTTCAAAGAGTACAAACTTTGCAATTGTTACGGTTAGATTGCATGCATGTGGCTGCAGATAACATTGTGTTTTATGTTTATGACCTGATCAAACAAAGCAGACCGGGGAGAACTAGAGTTAAGGTAATGTTTAAAGCATATCTTATCGATGAAACATTGTGTGTAGTTAAGCATTTAACTCAATACATTGAAGTAATCAAAAAATCTCAGAGGTCTGAGATAGCATTATAGATAACGCACAACAAACCACATACAAAAGTTTCAGTTCAAACCATTTCTAGATGGTTAAAACAGGTTTTGGATCTAGCAGGAAGAGACACTGATGTGTTTAAATCTCATTCCACAAGGGCGGCAGCTACGTCCGCGGCAAAGGTACAGGACATACCACTCGATCAAATTTTAGAGGCCGCAGGGTGGTGCAGAGAAGAAACTTTTTCAAAGTTTACGATAAACCTGGTGTCATGGTGCCAGGATTTGGACACTCAGTACTGGGTTCTCTTTAAATGCTTGCTTTGTTTTATATTATCGATTTATATTATCGATTTATGTTATCATTGATATCATTATCATTTTTTCTGCTGAAAAATGTTCCCCTACGATAGAGGGGTTATTATTTTATAAAATTGTTCTTTTTATGTTTAAAGATTTATTACATAAACTGTAGCAATGTTTTAAAATACTATTTACTCACTACTGTATTGACTAAACAGAGTGTCGTATGGAATGAATCTAAGACATAAGAAACACAGAGCTTTAAAATTTTTCACGTAGTCACTCACGTGACTCCAAAGTAAAATAGTAAGATTAAACGAGAACTTACCTGTTCGAAGTTTGATCTTTATTTTATGAGGAGTTACGATGAGGGATTACGTGAAGAAGCCCCGCCTGGCGCTTGATCGGCATACTTCAAAGCAGCGGCATGAAAAACACAGAACAAATAGCCGGAGTAAGATAGTAAGGCCCAACATAGACTAGAACCACCAGATGATCATTTATATTATGAGGGTTGGGAGTGGAGGGCACGTAATCCCTCATCGTAACTCCTCATAAAATAAAGATCAAACTTCGAACAGGTAAGTTCTCGTTTAAAGAGAACCCAGTACTGCGTGTCCAAATCCTGGCACCATGACACCAGGTTTATCGTAACTTTGAAAAGTTTCTTCTCTGCACCACCCTGCGGCCTCTAAAATTTGATCGAGTGGTATGTCCTGTACCTTTGCCGCGGACGTAGCTGCCGCCCTAGTGGAGTGAGATTTAAACACATCAGTGTCTCTTCCTGCTAGATCCAAAACCTGTTTTAACCATCTAGAAATGGTTTGAACTGAAATTTTTGTATGTGATTTTTTGTGCGTTATCTATAATGCTATCTCAGACCTCTGAGATTTTTTGGTTACTTCAATGTATTGAGTTAAATAATTAACTACACACAATGTTTCATCGATAAGATATGCTTTAAACATTACCTTAACTCCAGTTCTCCCCGGTCTGCTTTGTTTGATCAGTTACGATGAGGGATTACGTGCCCTCCACTCCCAACCCTCATAATATAAATGATCATCTGGTAGTTCTAGTCTATGTTGGGCCTTACTATCTTACTCCGGCTATTTGTTCTGTGTTTTTCAAGCCGCTGCTTTGAAGTATGCTGATCAAGTGCCAGGCGGGGCTTCTTCACGTAATCCCTCATCGTAACTCCTCATAAAATAAAGATTAAACTTCAAACAGGTATGTTCTCGTTTAATCTTACTATTGTCTGTGTAACGTGTTCCTAACCTGGTCCACTCTGGGTGACATTGTACAATCTGGGTGCTGCTCTGCATTCCGTGTGCGGTTGTACTGTTGCTGGCGTTGTGAATTCGGGTGAATTTGTACAGTCTGGTCGAGTGGGAGCTGCCCAGGATATTCCAGCATTTCCAGTTGTTGGCAATATTTTCTGATTTCCAACATCCACAATTTATTCTTGACTTTCCCGCTGGCCTGCAAATATTCTAGGAAATAATTCTTGTTTGTCAATTAAGACAAGTCTGGTTCTTTCCAAATGTAAGGTCTCCAACATCACCATAATCCACATTTTAATTGTGGGGGTTGTTGGATTTTTCCAAATGTTAATATTAATTTTTTCCCAGTTATTATACTATAATCAAGGAAGTTTCTTTGGCTTGTTTTAAGTTTTAGGCTTTGTTCTGATATTCCTAATATTATTAGTTTTGAGTCGGGATCCAATTGGGTATTAACAACTTCAGAATTATTCTAAAAATATCCGTCCAAGCATTTTTGATTTTTATACAATTCACAAAAGTATTAGTTGAATTAGCCTCTGAGTGTTGACATTTATCACAGATAGGGGAGATATGTGGGGAAATTATATGTAATTTTGTTTTAGAGTAATGCAGCCTATATAGTTCTTTAATTGTATTAAAGAATGTCTGGCATTTAACGAGCATTGATGTATATGTTGTAGACTTTCATTCCAAATATCTTTCATTATAGGTTGGTCTAATTCATTTTCCATGCTTGTCTATTTAATTCCGTCGACGGGACCTCACTATCTAAAAGAGTATTATACATGTGAGAGATTAATTTATCTGTATTAGGATGTTTATTCAAACATTCATCAAGAGTATCTGGCTCTCTAGTTCTGTAATCTTGTGTATGTGATTTAACATAATATCTAAGTTGTAGATATCCAAAAAAGTTATTTGTGTGTAGTCCATAATTCTGTTGTAACTCCTGAAATGAATGAAAAATACCTTTCCTATAAAGATCTCCCACCTTTTTAATTCCATAATGTTTCCATTGTATAAAACCTTTATCCAACAAAGAGGGTTTAAATAAAGGGTTATTTACAATGGGGAGAGAGAGTGATAAATATCCAATTTTAAAGTCTTTTTTAATTGTTTCCAAATTCATATACCATTATATATTATAGGGTTTTCACTATAGTTTTTTAAAATCAGTTTTGGGGAGCTAACAGAATCGAGCCAATTGCAAAAGGCAAACAATTGTCATTTTCCATCTTTAACCAGTTTGGTTGCTGATCCATATCTACGAACCAGAAGTTCATATTTTTAGTACTAACTGCCCAGAAGTAAAACACAATAATTGGTGAAGCTAATCCTCCATTCGTCTTGGATTTAAAAAATAATGTTTTTTCACTTATTTTACGGTTATTATAATCCCAAATAAAACTTGTGACAATAGAATCATCTTTTTTTAAAAGTACATTTCAATTTTGGGTGACGGCCCAACACGGGTCTGTTTCTGTTCCCCGTCACCTTGCTCTGTGAGAGGAACCCGCCCGTCCAGAACCCTCGCACCAACTGACTGCAGAGAGGTTGTTGAACCGTTGCCGCTCCGAACAGCAACGGTGTTGCCAACGTGGTGTGTGGTGAGGATGTCCGACTCTGTGACCGTTCTCTGTGACAAAAGGCAGCATGTGGTCCATTTGTGAATAGGTTGTGAGCTGCAGGACACTGGGCTGGGGCTGGCCCGACTGCAGTGAGCTGCAGGAAATGCAATTGGATGGGATGTTGCGTGGTGGCATGTATGTCACAGCAGGATTATGGGTTCGGGTTCAGGTCCCCGCGGTCACTCATTGGTAGCTGAGTGCAGATGATTATTCTGCACGTCTCAAATTTCCCAATACTGGCATGTTACAATTTCGTAATTTAACCTTCGTTTAACTGAGAATGGGCGGTGTTGCAGTTTGTCTGAGATTTGATGATTTTGGGTCTTGCAATCCCAACTTGTGTCTCACAAGTCATGACTGGCTTTAGGGTCAAATGGCTTGCTTCCGAGCTGTGGGAAGCTCTCCCTCTGGGGAACGAACTGGAGATGTTGCGGATGGAAGCGCTACAAAGTGTATTGACGGAAAATGGGAATAGGCAGGTGGAGTGTGCGATAACGGTGGAGACGGAGTGGAGACGCGGGTCGGGGCGTGGACTGCAGCGTGGACATACACTGAATACGTTGTACATGGTGCAGTCAACGTGGTTGAGGTTTCGGGACATGTGCTGCATTTTGACGGAACGCTTCTGACTGCAGCACATGCTTCCAAGTCGGATCACCAAACAAAACCGCAGCTCAACTGTCCGTCTGACCTCCCGCTGCCGCACTCGGATAGTCACCCCGCCAACATCCTGATCAGCATGACATCAAACATTACAATGAAAATCCGCACGATAAGCCACCCGAGGTTGCTCACTCCCCACTGGTATCTGTCCTGACGCCTGTCTGTCCCTCCCTCCGCTGTACACTCTCCTCTCAACAGTCTCCACTGCACCTTCCCCTGCACCTTCATTCCGCCCAGTCCCGCCCGCGCCTTCCCCCGGCTCAGTCCCCACCCCACTGAAGCTTCACTCTGCAGATAGTTCGCTCCTCATCCGCCGGCACGGCAGGCGGCCTTGCACATGCGCACAACCACGGCCGGCACATCATCGGCCGCACTGCGCATGTGCACTGCCACGGCAACTGGTCGGCGCTGGCACTTTTCTCCCTCGATTTGAATTGTGGGAGATCTTGCCGCCATTGCTGTCCGGTCGCCAACTCGCCGCGACCGCTGAAAACCAACGCAGAATCACTCCCTGACCCTGGATCTGGAGTAACTCCCTGGAGTAACTCTTGCTTCTGGTTTCCTGGTCCTCCATAAATATTCTAAATGGAATTTAAACTGGAGGTGGTGGAGGGCTGAACAATAACAGCCTATTGCATTTATCTGTATATTTATTGTGTATATATAAGGTCTATGGTATATAAACACACTGAACTTTTATCTCCTGTTCTGTATTATGTTTACATATTCTGTTGTGCTGCAGCAAGCAAGAATTTCATTGCCCTATCTGGGACACATGACAATAAAACTCTCTTGATTCTTGACTTGGACTTAAGCAAAACAGGGTTCTCGGGGGAAAAATAGGTACCTTAAATTCAGTTGCGTCTGGATGGGTAACTATGGTAGGGTGAAGACTATTCCATGCTTTAATTGTGCGGGAGAACTCCATGGAGCAGCCAGCAACTCTGGATAGACGAATTGGGTGACGTTCGGGTAGAGACCCTTTTTTAGACTCCATCTGGTTTTAGTGTTTCTAGTTTAATTTAAAGATACCATGTGGAAACAGGCCCTTTGCCCACCAAGTCCATGCCGACCACCGATCACCCGTACACTAGTTCTATCCCACACATTAGCGGAGTAAGTCAAGAGTCAAGGGTGTTTTATTCTCTCACGTCCAGTTAGAACAATGAAATCCATACTTGCAGCAGCACAACAGAATATGTAAACATAGTACTCTGTAAACAACGTTATAATGATAAAACAAAACGGTGTATATTTATATATGAATATATAACTATATAAGTGTGTGTGTGTGTGTGTGTGCGCGTGCGCGTGTGTGTGTGCATGTGTGTGCGTGTGCAATGCATTACCCACAATTTCCCTCCTAGGATTAATAAAGTTCTATCGTATAGTATCGTGTGTGTCGGAAGGAACTGCAGATGCTGGTTTCAACTGAAGATAGACACTAAAAGCTGAGTAACCCAACGGGTCAGACAGAATCTCTGGACAAAAGGAAAATATTAAGTTTTGGTTGGGTCTGAAGTAGGTTTCTGCACATCTTTAGAATGTGGAAGGAAACAAACGCACCCGGAGAAAACCATGTGATCAAAGGAAAAGGAGCAAACTCCATACAGACAGCACCCATATTCAGGATCAATTCTGGGTCTCTGGCACTTTTAGGCAGCAACTTTAAGGCCAATGTACTACCCCATAGTCTTTTTTAATTTTTTTTTAAATTGTATTTATTAGAAGTAAATACATCAATGTACACATATACTGTTACAGTCATTGTACCCCATAATTTTATGGCTTTAAAGCCATTTTATGGGTCTCTGGAACTCTCTGCCGCAGAGGGTAGTTGAGGCCAGTTCATTGGCTATATTTAAGAGGGAGTTAGATGTGGCCCTTGTGGCTAAGGGGATCAGAGGGTATGGAGAGAAGGCAGGTACGGGATACTGAGTTGGATGATCAGCCATGATCATATTGAATGGCGGTGCAGGCTCGAAGGGCCGAATGGCCTACTCCTGCACCTAATTTCTATGTTTCTATGTTTCTAATAGAGAGAAAGAGAGTGAAATGTGAAAGAGTTGTGGTAGTGAAAGAGCGTGCCAAAGGGGAGAACAAACCCTTCGTCATAGAATTAGAAAAGGGGGTTAAAAGATAGACCCTAAAAAAAGAAAGGAAAAGGAAAAAAAAAAGAAAAAAAGCCAGTTATTATCACGCAAAAGGAATCCACCAACTCGATAGATTTTCATCCCCCCCTACCAAGGCCCGGGGTACTCCTGCACCCTATCTTTGTAGTAATTCTATAAATGCAGACCACGTCTGATAGAAACGTTCTGATTTTCCTTCCAGGCGGAGTCTCATATCTTCCAGATGTAGTGTTTCAAACATAGTTGAAATCCACATATTTAATGTTGGTATAGGAGCATTTTCCAAATTCTAAGATTAGTTTTTTTTCCTATTCTTTTGATACATATTTAATTCCGAACTACCTTCTGTCATTCCGAAAATAATCCATTCTGGCTTTGGTGTCATTTTTATTTTAAACAGTTTTGTGAAAATTTCAAAGATTTCAATCCAAAACCTTTGAATTTTTTGTACAAAAGATGAATGAGTGCACTATAGTAGCTTCTGGACACTGGCATTTATCACAAATTGGTGAAACGTTAGGGAAAAAATTATTTAATTAGTTTTTGATTAGTATAATCTGTGTATAATTTAAATTGTAATAAAGTGTGTCTTGCGTTAATTGAGCATTTGTGCACATTTAATAAGTATTCTTTCCACCTTTCATTGGAAATTTTAATACTTAGTTCATTTTCCCACTCACCTCTATACCTTCCGTTGTTGGTATTACTGCATTTAGTATAATATTATATATATGTGAAATTAAATTTGCTGATTGTGCCTTTGTATTCATTACTTCATCTAGTAAGTCTAATGGCATTTTGTGAAAATTCATGCCCCATAGTCTTGAACTTAATTAAAACATGCAGAAGCTGAAAAGGGGGAAATAGCATCACTTGGAGATTTAAAACTGAAAACGGATATTTCATTTTTTAGTAACCAAAGTTATCAACGTATATTTTTGTGTGTGTAGGAAAACAAAATATAGTGGCACAGCTGTGGTCATTCCTGTAGCTGATCTCTATTCTACTGTGCACAATGACAACCTTATTCACTGACCGCCAACTCAGCAATCTTGGTGTCATCTACAAACATATAAACCAAACAACGGGTGAAGTCGTGGTAGGAGCTGGCCCGGGTGATGGAGCAGTGGGGCATGTGCAAGGTGAAGGCGGGTGAAGTCTGTGCAGGAGGAAGCTGCGATAGGTGCTGAGCGGGGTGTATGTACAATGGGGACAGGCCAGGAGAAGTGCAACGGTGTGGTTGGTACTTGGCATGGTCAAGGTGCAGTGGGGACATGGCAGGGGAAGCCCGGTGGGACTGGGTAGAGTGAGAGGGAGGGGGTGGAGACTGGGCAGGTTGAGAGTGCGGTGGACACAGCAGAGGGAATATGTAGGGAGGACTGGGTGGTATGAAGGTGCAGTTGGATTGTGAAGTTTGAAGGAAGTTCAACACTGGGCAGGGTGAATGTGCGTTAGGTACCGGGCAGAGTGAATACACAGGGGGAGCTGTAGGGGAATCTCAGCGTAAAGAAGCCTGTGAAAATTGCTTTAAAAATAGTCAAACCTTTGCAGGACTGGAAGCTGCGGAACAACTTCAAATTGAACTGTTACTGTCCCAGTTACAGGCTCTGGTCTTCACAAACAGTGGTTGGCGGTTGTGTTTATTCACCCAATGCTCGATAGGTACATGGATAGGAATGGTTGAGAAGGATCTGGGCCAAACATGTGCAGTTGGAACAAGAGTAGATGGGGAATGGGCAAGATGGGCCGAAGAGCCTGTTTACACGCGGAATGTATTCACCTCTCTCTATGCATTGTGCTCCAATTACGACATTTATCTT